>CM028384.1:36401243-36427331 GCA_013146195.2 Codonopsis lanceolata | reverse complement strand
ACACAAGTGCACTCGAAATGTCAAAGTACCATCACTATTAACCACAAAATCAGGCGATACATTCTCAACCAACCCATCAATAATTTTCTTCAACTGGGATCATTCCTTGCTTTCTAATTTTCCCAAACAAGGCGTACTTGAACATTCTTGAAAATCACACTTTCTATCATAAACACTAGGACTCCAATCTCGCAAATCCTCTAACATCTTCCACTCCTTAACCATCATACCACGACATATGAACTTCCTACTCAAGGCATCATTGCCACATTTGCCTTCCCAGGATGATACAAGATAATAGTACAATCGTGGTCCTTTAACTTTCCATCCACCTCCGTTGTCTCATGTTCAATTCTTTTTGAGAAAACAAGTATTTCAAACTCTTATGGTGGGTGAAGATCTCAAACTTAGACCCATACAAGTAGTGTTTCCATTTATGCAGCGAAAATAATCGCAGCCAACTCATATCATTAGTAGCCGGGTAATGCTCATGAATAGATAACTTCCTCTCGATGCATAGGCGATCACCCTTCCATTCTGCATCAAAACACAACCCAAACCTTCCTTAGAAGCATCACTATGAATCTGAAATTATCTCCTCCACTAGGCAAGCCAAAATAGGTGCGATGTCAACGATTCTTAAGCTCTTGAAGCTGGATTCACATTTCTCGCTCCAAACAAGCGGCACATTCTTACGTGTCAACCTCGTCATAGGAGTTACAATTCTAGAAAAACCTTCAATAAACCTCCAGTAATAACCCGCTAACCCCAAGACTCGAACCTCGGTAGCGAACTAGGCCTCTTCCAATTCATCACGCTTCAATCTTAGAAGGATCAACGGCTATCCAGCGCTAGAAGCGATATGCAAGAAAGATACTTCCTCGAGCCAAAGGCACATTTGCTAAACTTTGCATAAGGCTGCTTCTCCCGAAGAATAGATAAGACAATCCTCAAGTGTTTCTCGTGCTCCTCCGAGATTTGAATACACTAAGATATCATCGATGAAGACTACAACGAAAGCAATCGAATAAGCTGTGAAAGACACGGTTCATCAAATCCATAAACTTGCCATTCGTCAACCAAAGCGGCATCACTACAAATTCAAAATGCCCATATCTAGTGCGAAAAGCCGTCTTGAATGTCTTCCTCTCTAACCTTCAATTGGTAGTAACCCCATCTCAAATCAAGCTTAGAGTAGACAATAGACCCTTGCAATGGTCAAAAGATCATCGATGTGGGGTAGAGGATACTTATTCTTAATAGTCACCTTATTCAATTCTCGGTAATCTATGCATAACCGCAAACTCCCATCTTTCTTCCTACAAACAAGACCGGTGCGCCCCAAGGCGACACTTGGTTTAACAAAACCAATCTCGAGGTTCTTGCAGCTGGGTTTTCAACTCCCAAGCTCATGGTATGCCATCCTATCTGATTGCCTTAGAAATCGGTGAAGTCCAGGAATAAGCTCATCTGAAATTCTAGTTCTCTCTCGGGTGGCATAGCATGATCGGTAGAAAACACGTCGGGAAATTCACACTACGGAACCTCTTCTAAGTTGGCGAGACTTCCTCTTATCCACTACGCATGCAAGATAACCCGTACACCCTTGAGATAGTAATTTTCTAGCCCTTAGCGCGAAATAAAATGCACGTCACTCGAAGCATGATCACCCACAAAAAGTAAACTTCGAGCACTCAGGCATATAAAAAGTAACCCTCTTTACATGGCGATCAACTATAGCATGATAAGCACAGCGTAACGGTCCATGCCAAGAATCACATCAAAATCACGTATAGGGAGAACTACCAAGTCCGCATGCAAAGTGTGGTCACCACTAAAACATCACAAGATTTAAACACTTGAGGCGAGCATATATTCCCGGCGGGAGTAGACACTTCAAGCAAATATGGCAAGATTGAGGCAATACGCATAGATTCTCAACAAAGTGCGAAGCAACATAAGAATCACGAAGACCACGGATCTATGAGAACTTCGAGCCTTATGATCGAATATAGAAAGAGTACCTCCTATCACGGTAGTAGACCCACGAACCTCATGATCAAGCGCTTGAAACCATGACCTTGAACCTTTGGTTTCCCATCTACGCTCTCTTGGCTCGGATTGAGCCACATTTCGGTTGAGTTGCCCGGCTTTCGGGCACTCCTTCTAAAATAGTACCATCTCCACAAAGTACACTTTCCAAGCTTCGCTGACACCAATCAAGTATGTCCCAAGCCGACAATAGCTGCAAGTCATACTCCCCTTCTGTTGTCCTTGTTGCCCACTTAGATGAAGAAGTATTGTTACCTTGCTTCCCATTGTGTAGCTGCTTTGGCCTCCACTTCTCCTATCACGGTTCCCTTGATATCCTCTTCTATTACCGAATTGTTTCCACGATTCTTGTTACGAGTGATGCAGTGTACTACTAGCATTATTCTTGACTCGGTGCTCCTCGATATCTTGCTCGACCTCATAAGCTCTATCAGCTGCGGTCAGATAATCGGTGAGCTTAAGCGCTAGAATACGCTTTCTAAACTCGGTTCTTAACCCTTCCGCGAACTTGTGTGTTCTCCTTGCCTCAGGTGGGAATCGGATACGTACAATATCGGCTCAGTGCATGAACTTTGCGAGAATACTGCGCCACGGTCATGCTACCTTGTTCAAGATCATAGAACTCCTTCTCTCTTTGGTTGCGAACTACGTCAGGCACATACTCATTCTTAAACTCTCTTTGGAAATTGGCCCAAGTAATGGGAACTTGTTGCATCTCCCAACTCTCCTTCAACACGGTCCACCAGTGCTCGGCGGCTCCCTTAAACTTAAAGGTTGCTAACATAACCCTTTCTTCGTCGGTACACCCCAACATGGACAATACCTTGATCATTTCCTCCATCCATAACTTCGGCTTCTCTCGGTTTTGGTTCCCCGAAAGCGAACTAGGCTTTAACTTAGAAATCTCTCTAGGAGAGTAGTGTCGAGTTCTTGGTCCGGTGGTGGAGGTGGTGGTGAGTGCTTTGCTCCTCTACTGACCTCCTGGCCCCGACCCGGAAAAGCTAACAATCTGCGATGTAGTTCGGCCATATCAGGAACTACAGGATCCTCTGGCCGGTACCTCTCGAGGTTCAATCGGAACTCTCACTGGGTCTACCTCTCCTGGATTAACCATCGGACTCCTACAAGAATTCACTCGGCGTTAGAATCATCACACAATTAACCAACCCACTAGGCCATGGAACCTATCTGGCCGACGGCTAACTATAGCTCACGATACCAAGCTGTGACGACCCGGCCAGGACCCAATGCGAGATCGAGTCGGCGCCGTCAAATAACAAATAACACAAGCATGCATAAGTAGGATTATAAAATTCATGTGGCGCAACATCGCATCACGAACAACAACTTCGGCTACACTTGGCGGGAAAAGCAACTAAAATAAACAAGTCTTCGGCGGCGTTACAGTAGGAACAACAACTACTCCTCTGATATTAACACATGCTTAAATAACCTCAGCGGCCACAACATGCAGGAGACAACAACAACAACAATAATTAAGCGAGCTTTAGCGGAAGAAACCGTAGCGAACCATACACATATAAGCAGGCTCGACATATAAGTCGGCATACCAAAATATTACAAGTTAATCCATAAGTTAACAACAACAAAATTCCCAAGACAAGTCTACATGACTTGCTTCCCAACGTCCTTTCCAAAATAAAAGGCTAATCGACAGAGTCCAAAAGATCAACCTTGCGAATACAAACAACCAAACTTGAAACAAGCGAGTCTATCCCGGACCGTCTCCTCGGCTCGGATCTAAGGAAACAAAACAAACAAATAGGGTAAGTCGAAAGACTTAGTAAGTTACTACAATGCATGATCATGTTATAACATGGCATTTATCACAATTAGAGTTCACGTTCATCATATAGCACTTAACACATTTTCACGTATGTGCAAGGAAATAAATCATACAATTAGGATATGGGATAGGCACGGCCGCTTCGTAGCTCCTGCAAAATAGTTTGTTAACCCAATATCGTGACTACGATGCTCGTGACTTGCATCGATATACCGAACTCCGCCGGCTAATAGCGGCCGGTGGCCTTGCGTATTATTCTGGCACAAGGGGCTACTTCCCATTGCGACCTCTGATGGAGGGTGTGTGAGGTCAGTGCGGCGATCCATAGCGAGCACGAATCTCTCAATTCGTGGAGGCTATACATCGTCCTACCCTGACATAAAAATCAAACCAAATAGTGCCAGCTGGACTTAATGCAATGCACAAGTAGATGTTTACTCGTAAAGACCAAATAATGATCGAATTCGACAAGAGCGAACTCGACCGACCAAGTAGGGTATAATTCTCTACAATAAACCAAGTCAAGGCAATCAATTGCTCATAACCAAATAATCATAACGGGTTCAAATGCACATAAATAAACTCAACTTAAACATTGAGTAAACTTGACCAAACGTTGTCCAAACTTCGTAGGGATTGAAATTAGGGTTTATCAAGTTCAAATCTTCCCTAGAATCGACTCCGATGAGTCTTTGCTCTAAATTCCCAAATTTGGAGAAATTGAAGCTATGTGCTTCATAACCCAACCTAGGTCATTTCTAGGTTCAACAAGGTATTAAATTCACCAAGGCAATGCAAAGTGTTTCATGTTCAACATAGAGTTCATTTCATAGGATAGAACACATACAACATAACAACACATAATGTAGGCTCCATTTAGGGCATTCTCATACGAACAAACTTCCAACAACAAATATTATACATGTCTCTAACATGTTTAAAATCTTAAATAGACAAGATGAAAGAATAATATAGACTTTCACAAGCAAGAATTCAACCTATACATGCTCCTAACAAGCTCAAAATCTCAACATACAAGAAGATAGCATAGGAAGCATACATGTGCCCTCATTGACCTCAACCACCATAGGCTTTGTTTCCTTAGGGTCAATGAGAACTAAAAGAAGAAGAAGAAGAAGGTAACTTACAAGTTATACACCAAAGAAAGCAATGGAAGAAACCAATCGGATGGAAATGCTCCTCTTCTTGAGCTCTACAACTTTAATGAAGGACCCTTGGGCAAATGATGAATGGATGATGAAGATGAAGATGAAGACCTCAAGCAACCATGGAAGAACTAGAGAGAAGATGAAAATTCGTTTTTGGAAGAGGGAGGGTGAGAATGAGAGTCAAAAATCTGAAATGTGGTTTATATTGGTCAAAAGGGTGAGTGGGACAAGTGTCAACAACTTGTGGTCCCTTTTTAAATCTGATTTGTGGCTTAAAGATCCACTAATGAACTCTTAACTCAACATTAAAAACTAGTTAGGGATGTTAGGACTTAAGTAGGAAGGGTTAGGGAGGTTTAGGATAGGTTTAGATAGGGGTTTGAAGTGTACAAGTCGTCCAATTTCAAAACAGGAGAAAATCATCCCGTAACGTACAGGCGGGTGAGGCGGGCGCCTCACCCAAGGCCATGCCGCCTCACTGCGAGGCCTCCCCAAGTTCGAGACCATTCAGCAATTACTCGGCATCGGGCGGGCGCCTCGCGAGGTCCCATCGGCCGCCTCGGCTCAGAACCTCTATAACTTGATCTAAACTTGATCTAAATGGTCCCAAACTTTTGGGCAACCATTCTAAGGTCTAACCCTACTCAAAACAAGTCGGAAACGCACCCGAACAACCCTCGGAACAAGCTAGAACAAGGCGCGAACCACGCGACGAATGAACAACGAATCAAACTACAATCAAACACCATTCAAACTAGGATGTCTTGGACATGAAAAAGGTTTGTTTCAACATGATTAAGACCTGAATAGAAAGCCAAGAACTCAACGAACACTTCGTACGTCGAAATAGAAGCAAATACGAGCAACGAGAGGAATCGCTAAGGCCAAATTCAACGCGATCAAACCGGCGATTCAACAACAAGTTTATATGATTCTAAACATGTTATGGACCTCTAAAAATGATCTATGAATGATTCTAAGACATTTATATACCAAGTAAACATGCTCACAATCAACCAAGAAAGTATAAAGACAAGCATACAATGCACATGAAAGAATACGGGGCATTACACTATGTATGTATACAACAATTAAGCATGGAATCACACACACACATAATTAAAACATGCTAGTAACATGATAACCAGTCAAGTCCTACCACCAGTATTCGGTTCAAAAATATTCACTGTCCCATCGTACCAGTCAATACAACGAGTAGGAGATCTCATGCTCACATAAAGTATACATCTTCGACCAACTAGTCAACATCACTTTACTTGTTGTTGAAGCGAATTGTCACAATTACTATCTCTTGAAGTCACATTTGTTACCAAACTATGCTATGCCCGGGCAACGTCAACACGAACTAGGTCCCTACAACCCTATCAACCCGTGGAGACAACACAACCCTCACAAGGGTAGTGTGATTTGTTTGGCCGTAACGCTAGGCAAGAATAAAACTCCGCTGCTAACTAACCGTGCATCTTCGCCCGGGAAGTCAGAGGATCGTCCTAAACCCCCTAAGTCATATTGTTATTCTTTCACATAGTTACCAAGTATTTTTACCACTTGGTGTTCTAGCCATGCCATTAATCTACTACTCATGCTTGCTATAACACAATTTGGTTACACAGATAAGGATTCATTGATACCCTTTTTTATAAGTACAGATATATATATATATATATATATATATATATTAAACTTATTTTACTCAACACATACACACACTTGATGAGTTGTGAAGTAAACATCACTACCAAATAGCATTCACAGTTCCACAAACATGTTATTAGCACATGCATCTTTATAGCATCTTTATAGCATAATAGAAACATGTTCTTATAACAGAAGCTAGTGTTTTGTACCTCCAAGTATTCTTAAGTGATGTGCCTGGCCCAAAACCGGGTCACGAGCAAAGCACGAGCGGACATCACGTGCCAGTCACGAGCTTAGTCAGCGTGGGACCTACCAACTTATCCGAACAGAAAGAAGAAGATGGCTTTCGTCTAAACCTGGCCAAGTAGTGCCTTGCTTGCTCGACGAAGGGCCACACTTGTCATCATCAAGTTTGCATCATATAGCCGGGCAGAGCCTTGCTCGCCCGGGCAAGCATCGAGCAGGGAACCTTAGTGACTTGCTCTCCAAGACACAAAGGTTTCCTTACCTGAGAAGCATACTTTGCCTTATCTGCTCCTACATTCTCGCGATCAGCCACCTATCACGCCTATAATTTAGGAGTCTTTTCCCCGAAAATCAATTAGGTGACTATGGAAACTGAAACCTAGACGGATTCAATGACATTGGGAGCCTATTTTCCCCTCCATAAACCATAATAAACAAGGTATATACACTTTCTTGAGCCTAGAACCTCTGTCAAATTACTTTTTGACTCACGATACTTACTCTCACACTGGAGTGGTTTCGCGAGGCCAAGCGTTTCCACTAAGGTGATTTCGTGTTCTTAAACAGGTTTAAGTAAGTAGATCAAGCCCAGATATCCCACACATCAATCGGACGGCCCAAGCAAACCACATCAGTTTGGTTACGATGGCGTGATGCCTTTGCCAGCCATTGCACTGAGATTGTTTATCGGAAAGCTACCGGAAAAACAGATGAGAGAGAGAGATTTACCACCGAGGGCAACCTGGTGATTTACCACCGAGGGCACCCCAACAGGGAGTGCAAACAAGGAATCAAAAGATAGCTGCTTGGCATGCAGCTCATGGCGAGGACGTTCCGTATGGCGAGGACTTTCCCAACACCCTAGTCAGAATCAAGCGAGCCAGTGAAATGCTCGTGGAGTGTGATATTCAACGGGATTGTGCCCACGATCTCAGAAATCAACTTAAGCGCCATTGAGCAACAAGCTGCAGCCCTGCAAGTTCAGGCAGATTATTACAACAAAATGTATGTGCTCAACCAACAGCTGCTCGTTTTGGGTCAAGCCCAGTGCCAGTTGCTGAGCTGTCCTGCCCGTTCCAGACATTATCAGGCTGTTGGTGGTGATGGCGGCCTCACAACATCACCCGCCAGGGACGGCTTCCCTTCGTCATTCAAATTCCCTCAGATAGGGAGGATCGCGGTTAAAGGCCAGACGAGTAGGTATAACCTCCAAGATCACCACCGACTGGAGCATCATGCTCGGGCAGAAGGGCACAGCCCGATCAGGAGGTCAGCCTCTTATGACCTAACATACTACCCCTAACACCTGAGTACTCTGCAACTGCCCAATCAACATGTCCTAGTAAATCCAAGAGAGGACACAGTCAACGGTCATAGTCTGCTCGCTCAAAAGGCTCATCACGTTCTTCCAGACTCATTACTGTGGGCGCTGAGAAATTGGCAGAGAAGATGGAAGCCATGAAAAATGACATGTCCAAGAAAATGGTTGAGTTAGCTGTGGCCAAGCCTAGTTACGGAGCCATAAAGCTGTTGGAGGGCAGCAACCCTGTCACCCCAGAAGTTGAGAACATGCCACCCATACAAGGAGTGACTTTCCCGCAGTTCGAAAAATACTTCGGGAAAATGCAGGCAAACGATTGGCTCAGATCATTCGAGGCACATATTCAGATGGACATGGATATCGAAGCCCTGAAAATGCGAGCTTTTGAGGGTGCTCTCGGCAGCCTAGCCTTGGTCAGAGAGTTCCCCTGGGATCCATCGTAGCCGGGAAGTGCCGGAGAAATTCTTGGAGGAGTTCTAGACCGAGCCTACGCCCAAGAACATATTTTATCTCTCGGTAAGATCAAGCAGGGCGACCATGAGTCCTACAACAGTTATCTCAAGCGCTTCGAGGAGATGCTTTACCAAATGACAGCCACGAGTGATCCAGAGATCACGTCAACATGAGGGACGGGTCCATTGAAAACAATATTGACAATGAACCCCAACGTTTCGAAGGCCAAACTATTGGCCAACTCGCGCCTGTTGTGTTCGACAGAGAGCAACAAGGGTGACAAGCCCAAGGGCTCTATTCCCTGGCAAAGACACGGCCACGCCAGCTGATAAGAACCAGGAGGGCTCCATTCCCGGGCAAAGATTTAGGGAGTTGCAAATTTACCCCGCTAAACACATCGTAGGAAGAAATCATGTTCATGATCGGGGATGCTCTACCACCATACCCGCTCGATCCCGATCACGGTCATGACACCGAAAGGTGCAAGGTGTTGAAGAGAGAAATTTAGAAGCTGATCAATATGAGGAAGCTTGATCGCTTCTAATCAAGGGGCGGGTGATGAGGCCAAAAATTATCGTCGGGAAGACCAAATCGAGGACGAGGTGGCCAGGCCCCTCAACACCCACGCTATCAAAGGCGATCAACACCCCCGCTATCCAGCTCGATGGCGAGCACACCGCTACCTTTCGAGCAGCCTCTGGTAATCTCTTGCCTCGTAAACAACTGGCAGGTTCACAGGGTGCTGCTGGACATAGGGGCATGCAGAGACATTATGTACTACTCCTGCTTCAAGGGCTTGGAACTGTCAAATACGTGACTGAGGCCGTACTTGGGAAAACTTGAAGGTTTCACAAATCATCAAGTGAGTGTCAAGGGCAAAGTTGAGCTAGAAGTCTTCATGGGCAATGGGGCACAGACGCGGATAGAGATGATCACATTTCTAGTCATCAATCTTAAGTCCGCCTACAATTGTATTATTGGTGCCCCGACCATGGCAAAGTTCCAGATGATCGCTTCCATCCCCCATCAAAAAGCAAAGTTTTACACAAAGGATGTGGTTGGTATCCTCAACAGCTAGTTGCGGGCAATGTTTCCATTCCCGAGCAAACGATCATCATCTCCAAATAAGACAATGCACAACACCACCTCGCGCTCGATTACAATCAATAACATTGAGCTCCGGGAATCCTCGGGGACGTCAGATCTCATGGAAATAAATAAAGCCAAACAAACTCCACCAACAACAATCTCTGCGTGCAAGACCCCCTGCGCAGGCAATCAAGATGGACACCCTGTAAGTCAGAGACGAGCCCGAGTTCCAGCTGCAAGATGAGCTGGAAGAGATCGTCATCAACCATGCCTTTCCCGAGCAAAAAATTAAAGTCGGGAAGGCTATCGCAGCAGAAGCTCGAGCAAACTGATTGACCAGCTCGAAAGTAGCATTGACGTCTTCGCATGAACTGTCTAGGACATGCAAGGGGTTAGTGAGATCGTTGCCCACCACGACCTGAATGTGGACCCAACTTATCGGCCAATTCAGTAGTGATCAAGACAGTTCTCACAAGAGTAGAGTATCAGAGGTGACAAAACTCCTCAAGGCAGACATCATTGAGAAGATCTAGTATCCATCCTGGCTTGCAAACGTGGTAGTGGTAAAAAAGGCCAACGACAAGTGGCACATGTTCGTCGACTTCACGGACCTCAACAAAACCTGCCCGAAAGACTACTACCCGCTACCGCGCATTGATGTTCTTGTAGATGCCTTAGCCGGATTCAAAATGATCAGTTTCCTGGATGCGTACTCAGGGTACCACCAGGTCAAGATGAACGAGCAAGACAAGGCCAAGAATGCCTTCCGGGCAGGAGGCAACCTATATTGCTACAAAATAGCAGTCACAAATAGTAAGAACAAACAAGACTAAGGTCGGTTTACCTCGCTTATGCAGAGCACGACGTGCCCGACCATCTGTAGACACCCCAATTTCGTACCCCTGGTATGTAACTTTGGCATGCGATATCAAGACCTGTTAAAACTTAACGAATGTCAAGTTACAGGGTTTAAAAATGCAAAAGATAAAGCAGGATGCGCAAAACAGTAAAATACAGGGGCTAAAGTGTCAAAAATGGGCTAAAAATTGAAGCAGTGGCGCGGCCTAAAAGGGACTCTGGTGCGGCGCCCAGAATAGGTGTTGGCAGCGCCCATTTCAGCTGCAGTGATCCCAAAATTGCTACAGGAGTGCTACAGTTAACGTATTGTGCAAATCTTCCGGCACTCGGTACAAGGAAATGCAGCACGAAGAGAGGAAAAGTAATTCCCTCGATGTCCCTCTCTCAGCCTATAAATAGAGACCCCGGGGTTCACTTTCAACACACTTGAAACACATAAATACTCCCAAGCTTTCAGCGTTGTTGTTACGCTGTTAGTGAGCGATCGTGAGTTCCCCCTCCTATAAAGCCTCGAAGCCCAGCCAAAACTCCTCCAAAAGTAAATCTAACCGGTAAAAGTGATCCTTAGCCCCCCCCAGCTAGGTATCCACCCTATTCCCTCGGTCCAAAAATCTCGGAAAGAGCAGTTACTCTGCCCGAGTAAAAAGGCCAAATCAGTCAGAAACAAGCAGTTGTTCTACCCGATTTCCGCCAGTAGCAAGCACGCAGCAGCAAAAACGCAAGCAGTTGCTCCGCCCATTTTACGGTGCCCAAAAGCAACTTTCGGAAGTAGTCACTCTGCTCGAACCGCAGCAGCAGCAAAGCAAAAAAAGACTCCCTCTCCCGAGAAGGACAGAGCGAGCACACCACGCTCTAAAAGGTGAGCCTTTAAAAGCATTAATTTATAAAAAGCTATTTTCCATCCGGCCCAATGTAAAAATATAAGCCGTTGTGCTACCCAGATTTATTTAGAAAATAGCATTAAAAAGAAGCCATTATTATGACCAAATATTTTAAGTATATTTGTAATTATTGTAAGGAAACGGCTGCAAGTCCGTAAATAATGTAGACATGGATGTGTTGGTTTTCTTCTCTATCCCTTTAATGCTTTATGTATTTGCTAGAAAAATATAACAAAAAACATACTTTAGCCAAAAACTGTTTTTGAGACCGAAAGGGTGAGTTGGGTGCCTAGCACCTTCCAAACTCGTAACTTAGCCTTCGAACCCGTTTTTTTTGCAATATCTGGTTTTCTTTTTTGGTTTTCTTTATTTCTTCCTTAAAATAAAGATGACGACTCTATCAAAACATTTTGGATTACAGTGAGGCATCACAACATTCCTTTCTTGCACTTTTCTGTTTTTCCCTAAAAAAGGGAGAATGAGAATGAAAGGGTGATGTATTCCTATATCCTAGTATCCCCTAATAAAAGGGTAACTTGATATAGAAAGCCCAAAGCGCTCATAGTGATCCGAAATAGGCCATAAGACAATTTTTATAAAGTTTGTAGTGGGGTCCGCAACATCCTTTCTTGCACTTTCCATTTTCCCCAACACAAGGGAAGATGTGAATGAAAGGGTGATGCTTTCATGCATCCTGTTACCCCCTAAAAAAGGGATAACATGATACAGAAAACTCATAGCTCTCATAACGGACCAAAAATCACTGAAGTGACCGAGACGTATTCAACGCGCTTTTTGACAGCGCCCTTTTCGCATTTTTAATTTCGTCTTTCCCTAGATAAGAGAGGATGGAATGGAAAGCGTGGTGTCTACATCCGCACACCGCATTCCCCTAACCAAGGGAGTGCGGAACGCGAGGCGCGGGACGTTCCGAGACACCCACAGTGGCGACTCCGCTGGGGAGATCGTTTTTATTTTAAATAAAAATGGAGGGCTAGACTCAGTAACAAAACTTTTTTTTTTGTTTTTGGCTAAAGTATGCTTGTTATATTTTTCTAAGCATTTGAATATTGCGTTCTTATACATCCGTGTATATATTTGTGGATATGATCCTCCATCTTGCAGCAGTTTCGTTCCAGTCACCATTACAGGTATATTTAAAAATATATATTTTTCAAAAAAAAAATTAAAAAAAAATATACAATAAATTTCCGGGTATCATAACAAAAGGGCCGTGGCTTTATTTTTATTATCGTTTTATTTTTCGCTTTATATTATTATTCCGTTCGCTTTATTTTTATTGCGCAAAATTGTACATATTTTATTTCATTCTGTCATTTATTTTGGGGATTAAGACAAATTTGTAATTAATAGGAATAGATGGATTCCCCGCTTTTCTTTCTATTTCTTGATGTGATTGGTTGCTGGCTCACGCTCAAACTAAAAAGCTGAGAAAATTTACAAAGAACAGCGAGACAGACCATATCTGTTTTATTTTTCGCTTTATATTTAAAAAAAAATGTCTCTCAAACAACCCTAAAAGTGTTTAAATATGTCTAAAACCCTAAAAGCAATAAATAATTGAAATTACAAAAAAAAAAAAAACCAAAACTAAAAAAAAACTTCAGTGACCCATAACACTATCTAAACGATGTTTTTTGGCCTTAAAAATGCTCATAACCGAGTTTCACTCGGTTTATTTTGTTCCTCTTTTCAAGAGTTTTGTTTTGATATGCGGCGGGCCCTGTAACTTCACCCGAGTGAAAAGTTATGTCCTTTTCCGCGCGCCCGGTCCAAACGGTCGAGATAATCAAACGCGATACTGCCTGCATAAAAAATAAATAAAATCTCTAGGAAACAACTATTTTTCAACTCATCGCCAGTTTATACATATTGGCTCTTTGTTATTTTTCTTTGGTACCACTAACAATTTTGTAGGGGCTGAAAAATAAATTTTTTTTGACTATTATTGTTTACTCTCATGAGAGGATTGTCCAGGGGTACGTAATCATCACATCTCATTTCAAAGATCGCAAAAAAAAAAAAGATCATTTTTTTAAAAAATTCGTTCTCTCTAAACAAAAAAAATCTCTCTCTATTCTTTCAAATTGAAAAATAAAAAAAAGAAGATTAGCAAAATGAAAATTTCTCTGATAGAGTTGAACTACGATGACCTGAGCCTCGAAATGAGGTACGTTGGCCGTCTTCAGGTTTGGTCAAATCCTTTGATTTACTCTTCAAAAAAAGATGAGATTTTTCTATGTGTTTTCTTTTGTTTCCAAAAACATGAAAAGACAGGAATTCCCCTCACCATTATTTTCAATTGCCACCTCCAAATTCCTCTTCCCTCCTAACTTCTTATAAATGCATCACCAGTTGATAAGTGCATCATTCATTCTTGATTTAAAAAAAAATTAGTAAGTCCTACTTCGAGATGTCAGGGGCTACCACTTCAAAAAAAAAAAAAAAAGACCGATAGGGAGCCAAGGAAGAAAGGAAAGCTCGGAAAGCCAAGAAGCCAAGAAAGCAGAAAAGTTTGGGAAGCTGGGAAATCCAGAAAAGCCAGACAACTCAAGGATCATGCGCAACAATTCAAGACTAGGGGCTTTCAAACCCCATGGGTGTCTCCTTTGCTCATATTGATGCCTACAGCCCATCCTTGCAAGAGTATGCTCACGAATCCATTCAGTCTCCGTTATTTCATTAGTCCAACCAAGTCCTCAAATCGAGCTTTGCAAAGGTATTTTATCTATATTCGAGTCTTGTAAAATTCTTGCTTCTCCTATATTAGCTTGTCGAGTCTTATTCTTGATCTTTGAGCACCATCTGTCGCCAAAGTATTTGTTATATAAAAAAAATGATGAATCAACTCATGTAAAAACATGATAAAACTGCACGAGTTGGTGATGAGTCATTTCAAGAATATGGACCCACAAACCATTAAAAATCTTTGTTCGATGGAGCAACATTTTGTCTTGGTAAAAGGTCATCTTCGACCCATTGCGACTGAGCTATTAAATGGCACACTAGGGGCTTCCAACCATACACCAAACATCTTCCAAATACCTGAACAAATCCACCATATACCAAAGCTTAACCATCTCTAAGATCCAGCTTCCCAAAATTGGGGCTGCTTTACCCTTATATGTATATCCATCAAGAGTGACCACCTTTTTATCCCAAGAGAGAGAGGGCAGATATCTCTTCAAGCACCCTCCCAAATTTCTCCAAGAGGTCAAAAAAAAAAAAAAGAGCAAGGTTGAAAATTCAAAAAGAAAAAAAAGAAAAGAGGCCTATGCATAAAAAAAAAAAGAAAAAGAAAAAAGAAGCCTCTTCTGAGCGATTTCCTCAAAATCTCTCTCGCAAAAAAAAAAATATATCAATCACTCTTGGACAACTTTATAACCCATAACCAAAGCCAAAAAGCCGACCTCCCAACCATACCTACAATCAGGTTCAGAAACAAAATTCTCATCCAAACCCACAGCTTAAAAGGCCAGCCTATGATCGCTTTGCGATCGCCTTTCCGAAAATAACCAAATCCACAGCCCAAAATTCCTCTGAGCAAAAGGCCAATCAAATATTCAACCTTAAAGCTAATCCATCTCAAATACTTAAACACTATACCCCAACCTAGTTGCCACATATAGCTTTGTTTCAATCGGCTATAACGTGATCTGGGTCCAGGACATAACTTCTTGCTAAAGATACATGAAATTATCAAAATATAAACATTAAATAGGGTCCATGAAACTTATGATACTCGGCGATAAACTCTGGATCATGACTCTTCTTTTGTCCATTAGAGTCATCCTTTTTCTTTGAGCATACTCATTTCTATCTCACACAAAAGTCTCTCCCAATTGAGTCTTTTTGGGGCTGCCTCCATTCAATCTCTTCAGAAACCTGCCCGTCCCATCTTACAGAATATTGGTTGATCAAATTCATCCTGGGGCTTCTCTCGCTGAATTCATTGGATACATAAATTATTCTTCAGAAACAGCTATCCTTTCCATCTCGCCCGAAGAAACGAAGAAGCTAAAAAACCGTGATCGTTTAAGAATGAGCGACTTATCTTCGCATGCATTGAAAGACCGGCTCCCTATGAGATAAAAGCTCGCTAGGTTGAAAACCCGAAAGGGCGGCCTAGGTAAACGTTAGAGCACAAGAAAAAAAAAAGTGGTCCCTATGAGGCATCGATTAGTAGGACTCACTAATCTTGATTGAATTCCTTTTTTGAATGATGCACTAGTCAAAAGACTGAAAAGCAACCCTAAACTTCACCCACCTCCATTTCAAATATCACCATCAACTCCTATACTTATAACCCTTCAAAGCCAGAAGCCACATTTCAAGCTCTTATATTATATTATATTTCCATCACCTTGGCTTATCTTGTCTTAACATGTTTAAGAAACAGATGACACACATGCACATTCAAAAGTTTTTTTTTTTTAAAAGAGTTTCATTCGCATGCTTGCATCTTTTGTTTGCATCATTTTACTGCATCTTATCAGGTCTTCTGCCGTATCGGCCCTTGAAAAATATAAATGTTCTACCAGCATTTTGCCAAGGACCACCTCCCAAAGATCCTCAGCAGCATCATCAAAAGCCACACAAGCCGATCATCGATAGCATTCTGCCACAACACTTCATAAATCTGCATCACTTCTCCTTTGCTGGGATGAGCATATTTTAAAAATCTGCATCGCTTCTCCTTTGCTGGGATAAACACATTTTAAAAATCTGCATCGCTTTTCCTATGCTCGGATGAGCATATTTTTAAAAAAATATGTATCGCTTTTCCTATGCTGGGATGAGCATATTTTTTAAAAAATATGCATCGCTTTTCCTATGCTGGGATGAGCATATTTTAAAAAAATCTGCATCGCTGTTCCTATGCTGGGATGAGCACATTTGAAAAAAAATCTCTGCACCGCTTTTCCTATGCTGGGATAAGCGCATTTAAAAAAAAAGCATCTCTTCTCCTATTTTGGGATGAGCACATTTGAAAAAAAAAATTCTATGCACCGCTTCTCCTATTATGGGTTAAGCGCATTTTAAAAATCTGCACCGCTTCTCCTATTCTGGGTTAAGCGCATTTTGAAAAGCAGCATCGCTTTTCCTTTGCTGGGAAAAGCCTATTTTAAAAAAATCTGCATCGCTTTCCCTATTCTGGGGGAAATACATTTTAAAAGTCTGCACCGCTTTCCCTATTCTGGGGGAAACACATTTTAAAAGTCTGCACCGCTTTCCCTATTCTGAGGGAAACACATTTTAAAAGTTTGCATCTTTTTCCCTATTATGGGGAAATGCATTTTAAAAAAATTGCATCATTTTCCCTATGTTGGGGAAAGCCTGTTTATATATATATATAAATCCGCATCATTTTCCCTGTGCTGGGGAAAGCGCATTTTGAAAAAAAAAAAAAACTTTCCCTATTCTGGGGGAAACACATTTTAAAAAAAAAGTTACACCGTTTTCCCTATGCTGGGGAAAACTAATTTTGAAAAACAGCATCACTTTTCCTATGCTGGGGAAAGCCCGTTTAAAAAAAAAAAAAAAGGTAGCATCGCTTTCCCTATGCTGGGGAAAACTCGTTTTGAAAAGTGGTAGAATCTCTCTATTCCCCTTCCTTGGCTATCGACTTTCTTTTCTTCTACCGCAACTCTCATTTTATTGGAAGATACCGCCACAAACTGACATCTTTTAAAGTAGTCTATTCTCAAATTAATTAGATTATCTCTTTACTTAGTAATTTGACACCGAAAGTGGATAAGAACTAAGAAATGAGAGAGATTTAAAAAAAAGTTCGTTAAATCGGAAGCTAAAAAGATTATGTCTCTATTTAAACAAGACGAGGTGAATGCATTTCTTGGTAGTGGTGATAGTAATACTGACGACATTAGGGATGGTGGTGTTAGGGGTGGTGGTGGCGGCAATTGTACGGATGACAATGGTGGTTTAGATGAAATACAACATTGTAAAATTTTCAAATCATTATATTTTCAAATATCCACATGGGTTTTGGTTACAATTTGAATATTTGAAAATTCAAAAAATTGAATTTGAGTTTATAAAAAGTGAAATCCAAAGATGTGTGATAATGTGTCTATAAATGATGAGTTTTACAAATTAATTATTTTGAAGGAAAGAGTAAAGAATTAAAAAAGGAATCAAATCAAATAAAAAATTAACTTTTGGGGGGAAAAATAGTTAATTTTGCCAATGTACTTTGATTAATTGTTACATTTTGCCACTGTACTATGTTTCGAGCGAAATTGTCATTATACTTTTAAAGATATATGCAATTTCGTAACTATCCTTAACTACCTATATATAAAAGTCTAGGTTGTTTCTTAAAACTTAATGTATGGACAAACCTACCCCTTAACTTAATAAATCACTCACCATTAATTAAGACCAAAAGAGTAAATTAGTCATAGACTAATTAATTCAACGAGTAATTAAATAATAGTTTGATCCTTTGACTTGTATCTATTTTAAAGTTAGGTCCTATATTTTTTTATTCTATTCATTCCATCTTGTATTTTGATTTTCTTATCAATTTCACCCACCTAGCAAGATCATTACAAATGTCGCTCAATATTTTCTGAAATGACAAAAATACCCTTACTCGGTTGAGATACTAAAAATTTATTTGAAACTAAAAAATAATATGGTTTTACTTTTTAAATATGTTCGGGAAATGCATTATAAGATTTATATGAAAATTTTATCTTTAATAATAGAATTGTCGGTGAGTATCGAGATATTAAGCAAATTTGTAACATATTTAGCTATTACCCATGAATAAAATAAGAGAAATAAGTTAAGAAAATGTGTCAAAATGTCAAGAATATGAAAAAAAATGAAAAACCATATGATGAATTTGTGCCTTTTGTTAAGGACAATACACATAAATTTATTATGCCAAACAATAATGATTATAAAAAAATTGCCATAAATATTATAAATCACTTGCCATGAATTAAGGGCAAAAGATTAAATTTGTCATAAGCAAATTAATTTCATGAATAATTAAATAATAAATTGATCCCTTGACTTGTACATATTTTAAAGTTAGATCCTACATTTTTTTAATTCTATTAATTTCATTTTATATTTTGATTTTCTTATTAGTTTCCCCCTCCTGCCATTATCGTTACAAATGTCGCCAATTATTTTCTAAAATGACAAAAATACCGTTATTCAGTCGAAACACTAAAACTTTATTTGAAACTAAAAAATAATGTGATTTTACTTTCTTAAATATGTTCAGGAAAAACATTATTAGATTTATATGAAAAATTGTATCTATAATAATAGAATTGTTGGTGAGTATCGAGATATTAAGCAAATTTGTAGCATGTTTAGTTATTACCCATGAGTAAAATAAGAGAAATGGGAAAAGAAAATATGTTATTATGTCAAGAAGATGAAAAAAAAAAAAAAGAAGAGGAACCATGCAATTTCGTAACTATCCCTAAATGTCATCCAATTTTAACGGTGACTTAACGGAAGTTTAAGATATTTTATTTTTTCGTTTTACCAAAGTAAGGTGAACGCGTTTTTTTTGGTTGTGGTGACTGGCAGTGGCGGCGATTGCAGGGATGGTGGTGGTGGTGGTTCGGAGTGGTGTTTAGGGTGATTGTAAGTATAACAATGGTGGTTTTGGTGGAATATGATATGTTAGATTTCCAAATAATCAATTTTTCAAATCTTCATATTAGTTTGAGTTTCAATCTTCAAATTTGAAAATTCAAAAAATTTAATTTCAATTTGTAAATCGTGAAATTTAAGGTTGTGGTGGTGGTCGGTCTATAAATGACGAGTTTTGCATATAGGTTAATTTGAACGAATGCGTAAAGAATTAGACAAAAAAAAATCAAAAATAGATTTTTGGGTTAATGGTGTTATTTGAGGTGATAATGGCAAGGTTCTAAAAATCGTTAGGTGGTCGCTAGGCGGTATACTAGCGCCTAGCGCCTAGGGGACTAGTCGGGGCGTAATTGGGGCCTAGGCGGGGCCTAGAATTAAGGCATAATTACCATTTTTTTGATAATTTACATCAAATATCAAACACATTGAATACAATTTTATTTATTTATTTATGTTTGTCATTTTATCAAACACTTGTCTATATTTGTAAAATGAACAAAAATATACAAACCTACCATTAATCTCAATTCTCAACAACCCCAAAGCAATAAACCAAAAGCTAAAACAAAAACAAAAGATATTACTCAGCTTGCTCCCATTACCTCCCTCTCGCATCACCATTACCACTCTCTCCTTCTCCAAATGCCACAAAATCAAAGCTACAAAAATAAATTAAGGTCGACGGGGTTTGACGTAAACGCCGACTTGGTCGATTAGACGACGATTAAGAAAGTCGTGGCGGTAATTTTTAGAACACTTTGGTGGTGAGTCTAAATATGGGGTTGAGGAAAAATGGAAGAAAACTATAACAAAATAAATTAAATTAATTCTAAAATAAATTAAATTAATTCTAAATTTCATTTTGGAGAGTAATGCAATTTTTAATTTAAATATTAGAAAAATTATAACAGCAACGTTGTTAGCCTTACAACTAATTTTATAAATTTCCTTACAACTAAGCCTTGAAAAAAAACAAAAATGTTTTTGTCCAAAACAACTTTGTAGTTATTCAAAACTTAGTTGTTAGGATAACATTTTCCTTATAATTATGTCAAATTACAATTCTCCTCAAAAGTATCCACCAAATCACATTGTGCACCCCAACCATAAGGTTTGTCCGATAATAGTATCTGACGTTATTTTTTTTCCCTATTTTTCACCATAACCACAGTTGTTAGAAAAGTCACATTAATTTGACATTTCCTTGTGGGTGTTAACTCGAGGGAAATATTAGAAATTTGGTGTAAACTTTAGGGGTGCTAAATGTATTTTAGCCTTATAAAAATTAAAAAATAAAATATAATTTTCTAAAAAAAATTATATAAATGCGTGTGTAAAGTTAAAATGTTAAAAAAATGGAGTGGGAGTCCACCATTTCTTTTTTTCTTGCTAAAAGAAAATGTAGAGAAAAGACTCACCATGTTTTCCGGTCTTCAATCGTCCCCAAAACAAAAATTAACCTAGAACCCGATCTGGTTTTGTCCTCTCTCATAAATTTCTTTCTCTTAAACCAAAAGATAGATGCCCGTTTGATTTCATTATCAATTTTTTTATCTTGATGATGAAAACAAAGTACACAAACAAAATATATGAAAAACTTTTACCCATAGATACCCGTCTCATCTCCGATTTCTTATATGAAATTGGATCCACTCACCTTCTCCGAAACCACCACTGAAATCAATCAATTTCTCATCCCCCCCCCTTTCATCCTCTTACATGATTTAACTTAACTTTACTTTTTCTCTCATAATTCTTTAAATAATTCAACCCAACCACCATGACAGCTGCTATGAGGTTGAAATCATCTAGAACTATAGCTTCTACAACATCCTCTCAATTTCGATACTATGTTTTAAGCCATATGCAAACCGGTCGTATGTCCAATTTTCTCCAGCAAAATTGAAGAGTATTTCAATAAAACTCCTTACCATTTCTCTTAATTCATGTCCGACTCTCTTTCAAATGAATTTGACGATATGTGTTATTGGTTTTCTATTAATCCCAAGTTTTTATAAGGGTTTTTAGTAAGTATACTCTATAGCCTCTGATTGCTACTTCAGGCGTGACTTTTGCATGGGACAGAATGAGGGAGATCGAAGATAGAATTTGGCTAAAATCAAAAGAGGTAGGCGTCAGAGCTGTGATATGAGTGACTGGAGTGGGAAGGGTTTAGGCTGGAGATGGCGGTTTCAATATATGGTGGGGCTAGAGATGACGGCTATTACGATGGAGCCGAAGATGGGATTGCACCAGGAGATGAGAGAATGAGAGGATGTGAGATTACGGTTTTTCCTTTTAATACATTTACTCTTTAACCAGATAAGGGAAATGTCAATTTTTCCCCGCACGTGGAAGATCACGTGCTATTTAAAGTGATTTTTCTAACGTCCGTCAAGGGGTAGGGTGGAAAATTGAAAACAATGTAGCATCACATACCATTATGGGACAAACCTTAGGTTAGGGTGTACTATGCGATTTGGTGGATTTACTTTGCGGGGGGAATTGTAAATTGACCATATAATTATTTTTGGATTATTAAAACAATTATTTATTATTTTTATTTAAAAACATATTTTAAATACTAAATGGGTAACTAAATAATGAAGTTATAACCAAATCTCATTTTAAACCCCAAGAAAAATGATTAAAATAATCTTCATGTGACATGCACATACCATTTTTCGTTACTATTTTCAAAGCACCCACGCATCTTAAGGAGAGCAAAGTGGGACAAATAGAACAATAAGGTATAGAAGTGAGACACTTCGTAGGTTGGGGTGCAATGTGAGATTTATTGTGTGATTTTGTGAGTTAATCATATTTTGGCCCCATCGAAAGTAGTCCAAAAACAATATCAATGGTGTCGATGAGATATGAGTTTTGAAATTTGTGGTGTATGCTTATGTATTTCAATTGTACAAGAGAGAAAGGGAGAAATGTCGGGGGGTTGTGACAGCTTTAATTTTTTGTGCGTTCTTATTCGTGGCGGCCTTGACGCCTGATTGTGATTATCTGATCTTCAATTATATCTCTCTGATATCTGATATGATTCCGCTATATTTTTATTTATTTTTCAATATAAAATTTTGAATAAAAGATTCATACACTCTTGAATTTTATCTCAATTAAAATTTACATAAGAGGTCATTGATGGAGAAGAAGCAGAGAAATAGTTGTTGGAGAAGAAGAAAAATAAGTTTCTCTTTGGGTAATATAAAAGCAGAGAAAACGTTGCCAGAAAATGACCAAAATGCCCTACATGTTAAATCTCATTTGCACATTAATGTTAAATTGGTAACCTTTGTCGTGGCTAGGGGGTAAACTAGAAAAAAAGTTATAAAATGATATGAAAGTGACACAAAACTTAGGTTGGGTGTGGGAAAGTGGGACTTCATAGATACTTTGGTGGAATTTTATAGTTTTTAGTGTAACTATATACTTTGGGGTTGAGAGTTTGATTCTCCAACACATTTTTTTTAAAGAGTCATAAATTCCAGAAACGACATAAGCAAAGTCTCTAACAACAATGTGCTTATCTAAAATAGTAAGTTTGAATTGTTTTCAATTTACACACTACTAAAAATGAATGAATTCATGTTTGGTATTAAAAAAAGAGATTTAAAAATAACCAACAAAAAAGACAAATGTGTAGGATAAGTTGTTATACAATGACTAAAAGCATACATTACAAATGACCGAAAAACAAAGTATCAGAAATGCTAAACACACAACAACATAATTTATAAGTCTAAAAAACACTAAAGATTAAAACACACAAAAATTTAATAATTAAAAGTCAACAAAAAAAATGAAGGAACTAGCAAATCACTTTTAAAAAATCATTAACATCACGTGCAACGCACGTAAACCTTACTAGTATTCATAAAAAAGCTAAAAAACAATCCAGTCTTGAGGGTATCAGACCTCTAACATCTTTATCAGTGTGCAGTGCACAAGAATGCTAATCCGTACTTGTACCAATGTTAGTCAGGCTGGTTAGCCCTTGCAACATCGACAAGATTGAATTTTGTGACCTCTTTTAAGTTAAGAAAACATGCCGACTCAGATTGACCCAACTGTTTGTTACACTATAATTATCCTTCGGTAGCTACCATATTTATGAATGATTGGTTCTTCTTTTTTTTTTTTTTTTCATTAATGGGGAAAATTTCAATGCATAAACTTGCCACATTTATAGTAAGTTTGAGGGGTGAAGTAGGTCCTTCACTTCAATTATCCAAACTATTCTCAGTTGGCTAAAAAAGAATGACATATGCATTCTTTTACTATATAAAGATGCATCAATCCAGTTGACTGGAACAAAATTCAAGAGTATTATCTTTTATTGTTATTGTTTGATGCTAGAAATTTAAAGTGATTTTGTCCAAATTGAAATTCTAAGCCATAAGTTTTATGCTCCCAAACATATTTTTAGTTATGTACCTTTATGATATGAGTATCCATTTCTTAGGGTGTCGGGAACACTACTCCAACTAGGGCAAGATAAATTGTCTACCATACAAATGTTATCGGGTTAAAGAAGGATTATACATAGAGTACCTACTACGATTAAATACCCGGGGGGGGGGGGAATAATTTACATTACTTGCCTGTAAAAAATCACATATACAAGTAAACCCTCAAACATATCACAGTAATCAAAATTCACGAACTGTCCATTCCGTTTCAAGAGATTGCCATCAGTAGATAACAAATCACGCAAGAAGCATACACAGAACATGAATAATTACCATAATTTATTTTCGGAAACATATAAAAACAACCAGAATAGAGAGAGGGAGCAGAAACCTCGAGTAGTTCGATCCCTCTTTCTCCGAACGTGAGTGCTAGTGTAGGAATTTGAATTCAATTACGATGGAAGAAGATTTTGTGGCTATTTAAATAAAATTGAAAACTCCAACATCAACTTTCATTTCCATAGAGGTTGTCGTCAATAAATAACAAATCACAAAAGCGAGAAAACAACAAAAATAGAATCAGCGTGCTCAAGAGAGAGAGAGAGAGGAGAGAGTAGAGACCTTGAGTAGTTCCGTCTCCAAATAGACCGCCGTGAGTGTTGTCAATAAAAACAAATCACATATTTAAGGGACATCAATACAATTTTCAAATAGAGAACTCCATACTTCGATTCACGTTCAATAGTATAAATCATGAGCAATTGTTCCAGACTTTAATTTTGGTAAACAAGCAAAATCAATTAAAATATAATCAACAACAACAACAAGTATGCAACAACATTAGAAAATGATAATGTATAGCTCCAATGCCTCAAATGTGCCCTCCGTCGTGAAAATTAGTATAGCTCATAATCGGGTAAACAATTTGATAGAGTATAAGATCAGATTTTGTGTTTGTGTACCTTGTTATATGTTGAAATGGGGTTTATATAACTCCAAGATCTTAAATAGAAAGAAAATAAAGGACAAGAGATGAAGAATTAAAAAAATGAAAATTCAAGAAAAGAGTATAATATAATGTTAACAAAATAAAAAAGAATAATAGAAACGATAACAAGGAAAAGAAAGGAAAGATAAAATTAACATGTGTATTCAAAAATATACTGGAGGATTGATGGGCCTCAAATGTGACTAGAATATATGTGCTTTAAGATTGTCTAAGCCTGTAAATTGTCAGAAAAAAAAAGAACACAATTCTAAAATTACAGCAGGGGCTTACCTGCAAATGTCCTCCGGCGTGAGAATTAGCATAAACTAATAATCAGATAAACAATTTGACATAATATAGAATCAGATTTTGTGTACGTGTACCTTGTTATATGTTGACATGAGGTTTATATATCCCAAGATCTGAAACGAAAGGGAGATGAAATAAGCAAGGCGGTAGCAGCAGCACCACCACCACCACCATAGGAAAAGAGATGAAAAATAAAAAATAAAGAAAATTCAAGAAAAGAGTAGAATATAAAGTTATGTAGAAATGATAACAAGGAAATGAATGTCAAGAAATTAAAAAATAATAAAAGGTAAGAAAATACCGATGTATCCAAAAAGAAACTTCGAGATTGATGGTCCTCAAATATGACTACAATATATGTGCTTCAAGGTTGTCTAAGCTTCTAAACTGTCAACAAGGAACACAATTCTTAAATTAACGCAGGGGCTTACCCTGCAAATGCCCTCCGGCGTGAGAGTTAGTAAATCTCATTATCAAGTAAACAATTTGACAGACTATAGAATACACAAAACCAGGTAAACAATTTGACATAGTATATATTCAGATACGTGTACCTTGTTATATGTTGTCATTTTGATGAGGTTTATACAGCCCAAGATCTGAAACGAAAGGGAGATGAAACAAGCAAGACGGCAGCAGCAGCAGCACCACCAACACCATAGGAAAAGAGATTAAGAATTAAATGAAGAAAATTCAATAAAAGAGTAGAATATAAAGTTATGAAAATAAAAAAGAATAATAGAAATGATAACATGGAAAAGAAAGGTAAGAAGAAACCGGTGTATCCAAAAAGATACTAGGAGATTTTTGAAGGGCCTCTAATATGACAACAATATATGTGCTTCAAGGTTGTTTAAAGATCTAAATAGTCAACAAGGAACACAATTCTTAAATTGACGCAAGGGCTTACCCTGTAAATGCCCTCTGGCGTGAGAATTAGTAAATCTCATAATTGGGTAAACAATTTGACAGAGTATAGAATACTCATAATCGCATAAACAATTTGACATAGTATAGAATCAGGTTTTGTGTTTGTGTACCTTGTTATATGTTGACATGAGGTTTATATATCCAAAGATCTTAAATGAAAGGAAAAGGCAAGGGATATGAAATAAGCAACAAAGATGAATATTCTAGAAAGATGTAATAAGCAAGAGAGATGAATACCTAGAG
>CM028384.1:36320108-36401143 GCA_013146195.2 Codonopsis lanceolata | reverse complement strand
ATTAGATCTATATAGTGTAACAAGCCTATAAAGCAGGAAGGATTTTCAGCTAACTGAACATTAACAATTAACCATGCTTCGGAACCCAAACTGTTGAAGCTGGATTCGTCATTGTCCCAGCGCATAATATTTGAACTCAAATTTGTTTGTTGGGATAAAGATGAATTTGAACGTCTTGGAGTGAGACAATCTGAATCAAAAGTAATTTAATAACAGTTGTGGTCCTACTGATAAGGTCACATTGCATTAGAGTGTGTATTCTTTTCCTTTGGTTCTCACATTTGGTCTGTTTTACATTTCTGTTTCTTTGCAGGATGCTGGAATAGGAACAAGTATCGACTCTTTCTACGAGTATCTCCTAAAGGTAGTCTTGTGAGTTTGAAGCTCAATTCCTATATTGGTCTATTAATTACGATGTGAGTGCATCTTTGCCTGGACAATATATCTTCAACTTCTTGTCTTTAAATTTAACTTGTTAAGAGAGAGGATATGGAAATGCTAATAAAGTCATTCATTATTGAGGCGGTTCATGTGTGACATTTTGCTCCCAAGTGTTTTTCATCTGTTAATGTTTCAGATATTCAGCCATCTGTTTGAATTAGAGGTCCATTAAATTTCATTCATGTTAAAGTTAGCAAATAATGAACTATGTGCTATAAAGAAATGAGAAGTTGATGCACACTATTAAAACATCAGTAAAGAATTTAACTTAGCTAGGAAATTACCCTTGCATACTACTCTTTCCTTCCCCAAATGAAGAGGCACACTTTTTCCTCTTTAGTTTTTCCCAAATGAAGAGGTACATTACTTTTTGGGGAACTTTTCTTTAGCATAATGATTTTCATACCCTATGAGTCTGTGGATAAGCCGATAAAATTACCAATTAAAGCAAGTTGAACTTGTGGCCACAGGATGATATGGATATTTTAGCGAATTAATGGCTATTAGGCTTGATACACATTGTTTGGTCCCTATTTAACAACTTAAGCTTTTAGATGAAGGGTAACTTAACATGGTATCAAAGCTTTGGTTTGGAAAGGTCTGGGCTCAAGTAATTCTACTTGCATTTGTTCCCCAATGTATTGTGAGTGCTCATGTTGGCACCCTGTTTGGTTTGTGATGCTTTGGTGAGGCATATTTGTTTATTTCTTCACGTGTGAACATGTCACATATGAGAGGGAGTGTTAATATTTGATATGCATTGTTGGGCCCTATCTAACAGCTTAAGCTTTTAGATGAGCTTAACAATGACTTTTCTGCCATTTTCTAATTTGCGCATTAACTCAAAGTGTACCTCTTCATTTGAGATGGAGAGATTATTGATATTTTCTGTTTAGTTTACTTTTGATTTTGGTTTATCTAAATGAACAAAACATGTCAGTGAGAATAGATGTGTATATTTAATTGATTAATTTGATTAATCAATTAAATATACACATCTATTGATTAATTTGTGTTATAGGCTTCCAGTGTCCTTTTAGGTCTTAGATGTGTATATTTAATTGATTAATTTGTGTTATTGGCTGTGCTTTGATGGAACCATAATATCGTTGACAAAAAAACATTTTTGTTGTCTTAGATGTATTCAAAAGAATTTCTTGTTTTCAATATTCTATTGAACTAATGAGAATGCTTTCCAGTTTCAGTGTAATTGAAATATGCATGATCAATGTTTGACATGTGAGAGAGGGAATTCAACAATAGCTAAGTTGATGTAACTGGGTGATCCATCCTTTTTTGTTTTTTGTTTTGGTTTTTGTTGTTTCCGGGCGGGTTGGGGGTGGACTTTAAGAAGTGCGTGGTGCATTCTATGTAAGTGTATTTAACGGATTATTTCCCCACTTCAGCTATTGAAATATTGGTATAAATTGTTGTTCTTGCATCTTATTTTGTTTCTTCATCGGGACACTGTGGTATGGACTCCCTCTTTTAGAAGGAATGCGCAAGACTGGGAAGTTGACATTTTGGGCCAATTCTTTGAACTGCTGTATAAACAACATGTGAACAGGAATGCTGAAGATGCCGTGGTTTGGGTTGGAGAGAAGTGCAGAAAATTCTCTGTGAAGTCTTTCTATCACAGCTTTCTTACGGGGCAGTATTCCTTTCCTTGGGGTAGTGTGTGGAAGACTAAAGCTCCCTCTAGGGTGGGTTTTTTCCTGTGGGAAGCTGCAAATGGAGCCATCCTCACGGGAGATAATTTGAGGAGAAGGATGATTTATGTCAATAGATGTTTCATGTGTAAAAGGGAGGAAGAGACTGTGAATCCCCTTCTGTTTCACTGCCCAATGGCAAAGGACTTATGGGATTTTGTTCTCTGTTTATTTCGGGTGGGCTGGGTAAATCCTCTTTCTATTAAAGAGATGTTGATGAGTTGGGCTTTCTTCAAACGTAAGAGGAATCCTTGCAATTTTTGGATGGCTGCGCCGGCAGCAATTTGCTAGACTATTTGAAGAGAACGTAATTCCAGGGCGTTTGACAATTTAGAAAGAAGCTGCGAGAACCTTAAGGAACATATCATCCAGCTTCTGTACTTTCGGTGCCACGATGAGGTCTCGCAGGGGCTAAGCCCCTTTGTAGAACTTGTGGATAATATAGGTCTGTAGGACTGTAGGAGTCCTTCTCCTACTTTTGTAAATAGGATGCATCACCTCTTTTGATGCCCGTTTTTAATATATACTCTTTACTAATATAAAAAAAGAGTGTCAGATGTTAAATGCCCCTTTTATAAGCCTTAAGCACTCGTTATTTTGTTTCAGGCTTACCTATTATTTGGAGATGAAGAGTATCTATTCATTTTCCAAGAAGCTTATGGAGCTGCAATGCGCTACCTCTTCAGCGATCCTTGGTATTTATATTTTATGATACATTTGTGCTTATTTTTTCTTGTTTTCATTTATTTTTTTAGGTATGATAGATGGATTTCTTCATTTATGATAAATGGTACGACAAATGGAATTGTGAATTATGAAAAGTTTATAGGTACGTGGAGGTAAACATGAATTCTGCTGCTCTTGTTTGGCCACTATTCAACAGCCTGCAGGCATTCTGGCCAGGCCTTCAGGTAATTTTATTGTTTTATTCCCTCTTTCATGTGTATGCAACTATAAGACGATTGATCGAACAGTATCCCAAATTGACTCTTTTTTCAAAGGTTCTAGCTGGGGATATTGATCCTTCTATTCGCACACATGCTGCCTTCTTCAGTGTCTGGAAAAAATATGGCTTCACCCCAGAAGGTTTTAATCTTGCTACACTCAGTGTTCAGGTACTTTAAGTACTGTTTGCTGAAACTTGGATACCTTTTGCTGTCAACAACTGCTTTTGATTAATGGCTTGTCACTCTAAATGAACTAAAAGCTCTTATAGGAGTTGGGAACTTTATAGTAGAGCAAGTTCTCTTCTGAGAGAACTTACACCATGATGCTTAGGGTTGGCTGTATGATCCTTTTTCAGCATTCATTTATATCTCTTTCTTAATAGTTTGATTCCGCATACTTAAGATTCCCAATTCTATCGAGGCATCTTCTCGAATTTGAATGCTTAAGTTACTTATATACGGTAAACCCCTACTGCTGGATAAGAATACGCTCATAATTTCTTTCAAGGTCGTAAAATTTATTTGTTTAAGAAGTTCAATGGGATTGCAGCCTTGAGCTACACAAATCAGTTTGTCTGAATGTATGCGCTATAAGAGATATAAATAGATATAATGGCTACATGATAGAATTATTTAATCAACAATTAATTAGTTCCGATCTCTTTTCTAGAGACCAAAAGGCATTAGTGTGTGTACATTCTCTACATTCTTCCTCTTACTTGGTTTACTTTATGGTGAATGATTGCTACTGACTTTCATTTAAAAAAATAAACTAATTAAAGGTGATTGCTAGTTTCCTTGGTCGATTTCTTTCATTACATTGCAATTTTAATGGCTATTGTTTCACTCATTACATTTTGTATTTAGCATGGTCAAAAAAGCTATCCTCTGCGTCCAGAATTGATTGAGAGCACGTACTGGCTCTACAAAGCAACCAGGGACCCCAGGTAGCCTCAGTTCTATTCAAATTATTCTTTTTTAATTCAGAACATTTATTACCTTTGCTCAAGTTTGTGTTTGAATTGTTAATTTTGCGGCTTGATTACGAAAATGACCACGGTACTTTTATTTTCTTTTCTATTTGACCATAATACATTCTAATTATTGCACTTCAATTTCTAAAATCAGTTTAACCGTTTCATTGATTATTTAACCGACTTTATGATGTGGCATTTTGTATTTTTTTTGATTCTTTATGTTCAAATCTTAAAATTTGTTTTTTTTCCCCCTAAAACTATCACTTCCTCCCTCCTCCCATAACATAACCCCATTTCTGTCTCTATGCAACCACCATCTCCAGATTCTCCACCAACTCATTTCCCACCTCCACCCAACCCCACCACCACTCATTTTACTTCCATCCACCCAACTATTTCCACCTCTTTCCAATTGATCTACATGATGTCCCAGTAAGATGTACACATGGCAAATGAGATTCTCTACTTTATATGATCATTTTGCCTAAGCTGATGAATTTTTCAAGTGAACTGCTACTTTCACATCCAATCGCTTACGGAAAGTAACCGGTCACAATTTTGTGAAAATGGATCTTCTATTTAACCAATTTAGAATTTATCTTCTAGAATTTATTGTTTTACAATTGAAATGATTTCAGATTTTTGTGGGCTGCAGACATCTCCCAGAATTCACGGAGCGAATGCCTAACTTATTTAAGCAAGAAGGACCTATTTACAGAGTGTTTTGTCTAGTATTAATTTTTTTCCTGCCATTACCAGTTATCCCCACACACTGGAAACAATGCATTGATATAGGCACATGTGAAAATTACAATCATGACGCAGGAGTTCAAAACCAATGCCCATATTTGCTAAACTGAGTTACAATCTGAAATCACAAGCCTACTTCAAGCAATGATTTGCAAATTTGCATCGACACCTTCAACATTTTGAGATATGCTATGACTACTATAATACACATGAAAATACAAAATTTTCATGTCTACCCAAGTAATCCACGTGTCTACCCAAGTAATCCACATGTCTTATTGGACACAATGCAGATTAATTGGGTAGAGGTGGAATTAAGTGAGTGGTGGTGGACTTTGGTGGAAGCAAGGCAGTTTAGACAGAAGCAAGCACATAACTGATAGATTACGGATTCCCTTCCTTTCCTCGCCCTCTTTTTTTTTTTTTTTTAAAGGTTGGAGGGGACATAGACCGTACGCCAACCCTTAATTTTTATTATTTTAATGCCTTGAAAGGCTATAATTATATATATATGATGCCTTTGGTGTGGCTCGAACAAATAGTGCCTCTGGTGAGGCTTTGAACACCCGACCTCTCGGTTGAGAGCAGTGAAGTACCAGGGTGCCTTTGGGTAAGGCTTGAACAACAACGGTAACGGTGCCTCTGAAGAGGCTTAAACACCCAACCTCTCTATTGAGAGTTGTGAAGTCTAGGGTGTCTCTAGTGAGACTTGAATACTCGACTTCTCTGTTAGGAGAAGTGAGAAGTACCAGTTGAACTAGAGCTCGTTGGTCTTTCCTCACCCTTTCGTTATGCAACAATGACGATAAATGCATTCGCCATAGTTTCCAGAATGATTGACTGACTGCAGCCAGCGCTGTAATTTCCCTCTTTCCTTGTTTATTCGAGAGTTGGCTCCCCTCTTTCATCTAAGAAGAAATCCCTTTTTGAGAGTGGTGGCGGATTTTGGTGTAGGTGGAAGATGAATGGGTGCTATGTTACACGGACTCGTGTACCCGTGCCGGGAATGGATGCGGTGTTTGACTCACCAATAATGTAGGATTTTACACTATATGTAGGTGTCCTGCTGCTACACGCTAGTCTGTTTCATTTCTTGTCTTTATAGATACTTTGGGTGAAATCAGAAATGAAGAGTCCACATTACAGTGGTAGGGGGTTTGGATGGAGGTGAGAGATGACTAGATGGTGATGGTCGTTATATGAAGAGAGAAGAAAAGGTGTGAGTGGAGAATTAAAATGGTGGGTTTAGGGAAAAATATAAAGTTTTTACAACCTACTTTTGTATACAAAAAGAATTAAAGGAATTTCAAGTAGATGTCACATCATCAAACTTCTAAGTCATTAATGGGAATTAGACAGCATGATTAGACTGATATCAATAATCGAAGTGAAATAGTATCAGTCAATTTGAAAAGAAGAGATGAAAATACCATAATCATCATTTTGCCCATTTAGCCTAAATTTGCACTTCCTAAACCTTTTGTTAACTTAAACATCAAATCTAATGTTTGTTTAGATATCTTGATGCCGGCCGTGACATGGTTGCCAGCATACAATACGGGGCCCGATGCACTTGTGGATATTGTCATATATCAGATGTTGAGTTTCACAAACAAGAGGATCACATGGAGAGCTTCTTTTTGGCTGAGACGGTACGATTTCTTTTTTTAATTAACAAAAGTATTCAAGTGTAAGATATATCAGTTTGGCTTTCTATTATGGTCCTAATTGTACGCGTTCTTTATGTTTTTGAATAATATATGATTGTTTATGTACTTAAAAACATAAACATCAAATTGGAACTAAAATTAGCTGCATTTGCATTCAAGTTGGAAATTTTGAAGACCGTGTTGGTTTAGAGATCAGTTGGAGTATAATGTTATCTATTGGGATTATAAAAATTAGGAAATGGGGTTGTGGACCGAGATAGCTATTAATGAGATGAATATGAGACCATTGTAATATTTATAACCAAGTGCAGGTGCTAAACATGTGTTCTTCAGTTCAACATCCTGAGCATATTACAAGAAGCGTTTGGACTTGTCAAAAAATCATAAGCACAACAATATTGTATGGAGTGCCAATGACGACTTATCATTCAAAAACATAATAAACTATCTTTCAAACATTAGACTTCTAATCCAACACACATACATCAAATTGCAATAAAGCGACAAAAAACAGATTTAATACAAAGAGTCAAACATGGTACTTTCCTTATGTTTGTTTTCGCCTTACCTTTTTTTTTTTTTTTGATAGGTAAATGCGACCCTTTGTTGGTATGGGGATTGGAACCAAGGACCTCAAGGCCGTTGCTTGAGTGCCCTTGCCATCTCTCCCACCCCTTGGGGTCAAGCTTTTGGACATGTTAGCGGGGGTTCCTAACTTCTTTAGGTTAGCTTACACATCTAGCAAAGGGTACTAGTTTTTTTTTTCCTTGTGAGTTCCTAGTACATGATGTCCCTTAATATTGCTTACTTGTAAGTTGTAGCTCATGTTTATAAACTTTTCTATAAGGGCAAGTCCAATATGATAGGGGTCAAAAGCTAATTCGGATACCTATGTGGCTATGTGAGAGTACTAGGCTCCAATGGTCAAAGTGAAGGGTATCAAACCTAATTCATTTTGACCATATATTTATGTCATGATATGCGTTGGAAAATTATTTTCATTAGTATTTTAATTTTGTTTTTATGTCATGATATGTGTTAGATATAATTTATCAAAATTCTTATTGTATCAAATTCTGATACTTATGGTGGGAGATGATAATGTACACATGGATAGTGACCAATAGGTATCAAATTTTGGTTTTGATAACTATGGGGCAAGTACCACCATTGGACTTGCCCTAAGAGCACTTAATATTTTAGTTTTTATTTTTAGGCTCTTCCAAATGCAATTTATTGATTATGTTACCCTGTTTAGGTTAAGTATCTGTGGCTTCTTTTTGATTTGGCGGTGGGCCCAGCTAATTTGGTTGAAAATGGGCCATACAAGTAAGTTTCATGTATTTCATGGTCTACTTTTAAGATCCTTGCATAATCAAGCATAGGATCTGAGAACTAAAATTTTGCTTCATCAATCAATGAGGATTTTTTATATTTTTTTGCTTTCTTCTTTCTCCTTTACCCCTTTAGTTCTTATAAATACCCTGAAAACATTGTCATATGCAGGTATATCTTTAATACTGAGGGCCACTTCTTGCCTGCGACTCCACAAATATCTCTAGCTGGTGAACATTGTTTGTATTTAGGGGCATATTGTAAAAGCAGAAATTTCGGACAGGAACCCACAACTTTGGACATTGCAAAGGATGCCCATGAAACTAATAAGAGTAGATTCCAAACAGGTCTGAGTGCAAACAGTATTTTCACGCATTCGAATTTTCAGAAGTCCACTTCTGTCTCTGGAATGATCAAGGTCAGTTAATTGTATCTTAAGTTTTGAAGCTCAGTCTATAGATTTACTATGTGGTTTCCCTAAAACTAAGTCCGTTACAGTGTGTTCTAGGAAAGTGCGAGGGAAAGGTTTTTATTTTTATTTTTAAATATGGCTGAAGTTCAAATAGTTAGACTATCTCATAGATGTGGTTGCATCAATTGAACTGTTATCATCGTGATCTGTAACCACTCCAAAGTGGTAAATTTCTAGGATCTCTTGTACGCTATTTGGTCCAGCTTATACTAAAATTTCCATTCTATGTACTTTAGGGACTCTGTCCAGGACTAACTCATGGGCAAAAATTTGGCATATCGTATGTGGCTTCACCGGATTCAACCCCCATGTATTACTCTTCCAGCCAAAGCGACGAATCAGTGGCACAAAGCCATTCGATTGTGGTGCTATCTGACTCCATTGCTAATAATGGACCAACAAACAACCAAGTCTACTCTGACAACAATCACGAACTGAACAAGGGAGGGGGATCGGAAAATGATTCACCAAGATAGAAAGGTGTGGGCTTCAGATTACGAATCTGGAATCACATAGTTGGATGAGGCTCCAAGAAAATTGTATTTCAGACTACCTGTTAACAGTCCTTGGTTTCTTGCAAGTTTTGACATCTTGCAAAGGTTCAGGGTTTTGATCAAAGGCAGGGGCAATCGCTTGGGGTGGTTTCCAGTTCTGATCAGAATCAATGGACTACTTGGGCTTTACAGTCGGGGTGGAAAATAGACCGTAATTTTTCATTGTTGTACAATATTTTTTGTCGTTGGGACGTAAATAGGCTTATACATATGCAGTTTTTAAGTTACCCTAGATTTACAGTGGATTTTGGTCACATATAATGAGAACTGGACCCTGAGTTAAGCATTAGTTATGGGTCAAGGTTGGTTAGTGATGCAAGAAAAATCTTTTCACTTGTCAAAGAAATTGTATACACAAGGTGAGCTGTGGAGCTGTTAATATACAAATTTCTCATTTAAGAGTCGTATTCTTTCTTGAACTTCTGGAATTTTGCATGAATACTTGGTTTTTCCTATAACTCGACTCGAAGTCGAACCCAGGCTTTGCAATACTGAATTATGTTAATTTTGCATTATGTTAGTTTTCTTTCCCTATTACTAAGTTTGGTAATTGAATGGGTTGGGTTGGGTAACGGTTCGAAACAGGTCGAAACTCATTAGAACCTGAATATCAAACTGATTAAAATGGGTTGGGTTGAATCGGGTCAAAACAGGTAACGAGTTCGACCCGCTTTAACCTGATTCAATTTGTTAATATATTTGGTTAGAAACGGGTTATTCGTTTTGATCCAAAAATGTTAACATGTTGGGTCGATCTATCTTAAGTTCTTAACCTGAGTTTCCCTCCAAAAGAAAGGTGACATTGGTCAAATATGACCATTTGACCCGGTTGATGAACATATATGACTTTTGACCATAAACCACTTGGTCGACCTAATAAACCAGTTGTCGACCAAGTGGCTTACACTGGCTTATTGATAAATCAGTTGTCGACTAAGTGGTTTACGCTGGTTTATCAATAAACCAATGTAAACCACTTGGTCGACAACTGATCGATTTGTCGATCATTTGATAAACTAGTGATTTCGGATGTTGAGGGGTGCATTTTTACTGGTTTACCGATAAACCAGTTGTGGTTTATTAATAAATCAGACCATAAAAGAGTTTTTTTTTTTTAAGTAAGGCTACAAATGACTAAATCATTTTTGACTTGATCATAAATCCCCCTCCAAAAGGCATGCATTTATAGAGTAAAACTATCGGGTCAAAATAGGTAACGAGTCCGACCCGCTTTAATCCGATCCAACTTGTTAATATATTTGGTTAGAAACGAGTTACCTGTTTCGACCTAAAATATTAACATGTTGGGTTTGATTGAGTCGGGTTGTGTTGAGTTGGGTGGATTAACAAGTTTCGGGTTATAATTGCTTATTAGTATCACATTTATATTTGCAAGTGCCCGAGTTGAGTTTCACTTGCTCATATTTGGCTCTTCTTTTTCAACTAAGCTTGAATTTTGAGTTGGATTATTTAACAAGTTAGTAGGATTCTTGGTAACACATCAAGTCAAATAATAAAATTGGTAATTTGTAGCACCTTTTGAAAATAAAATGATATATATATATATACACACACACACACACACATTTACTCTTTAAGATGCAACCAGAGATACTGGATTATAAATTTATTGATGAAGGGTATATTATAATGGGGATGATGTTCAACACATGAACCAAAAACTATTACAATCTGCTGAGAAAGATGAAAAGAGAAATGAGGGATGTAAGGCGATGCCTTCCATAGACAACTTGTCTTCCTTTTTATACTAAATTTCTTGGCCAGGTGTCCATGATGGAGTGGAGTCGTACAGGGTCATAATTAATGGATAGTGGGGCAGCTCCGACATAAGATTCTGGGATCCAAAAAGATACTCAAAAGATAGATAGTGGGGTGGTTACTTTTGCAAAAGTTGTCGTTCGTGATTCGAAAAGAGATATCTTGATATCTACTTTACTTTTGCTGATAGCAAGTTTGACAACTGCTTTTGTTTTATTCTTAAATGGCCGACAAAAGTATGTGCTGGCAATGATTTATTCTTTCATCCTATCTTTTCTCTTGAATTGCTGTACTTTAACTTGAGTGATGTCATATATATATATATATATATATATATATATAAACTTTTATTTGAGAAATAGACGATAATTTTTTAATGAAGGGAGTATTAAATAGTGAAGTAAAATTCCAATAGAAAAAGTGGAGGGGACTTTATGCCCAAGAGTACAATCAAACGAAGATAAAAAGAAGCATGAGAGAAGAATTGAAATTTGAAGAGAGTATAAGAGAGCACAGCAACAGAAATAGTATTAACAAGATGATCAAACATAGGCATCAGGGTTTTGAAGGAGGTATGCTTCAACAACCTTGTACATCCCCATAACCTTTTCTTTCCCTGCCTTAATGTCCTCTTCCTTGAGCTCAAACTCATCCTTTGTGTAACATTTGGTTGTCATCTTGGAAACCGTCCCACCATCAGGTGCAGCCTCGAATTTAATCTCGTACGATACCTTCTCGATCTTTTCTGCCAAACCATCCCCTTCAATCAAAGTGTACTTGTAACTGTACGTCTTCTCATCAAGCTCATCGATCTGATGCTTCAAATAACCTCCTCCTGCATGTATATATAAACCCATGTCAGATTCACATAACTACTAGTCTACAACGATTTTTATGTACAAACAAACTACAAGAGTTAAGAAATATCCAACCTTGGAAGTTGATCTGCTTAATGCTACCAGCACCTCCATCGCCTTGAAGAATATCAATACTCTTGACAGCCTGTGGCAAGAGTTTCGGGATCAAGTTGTGGGAGTCGATAATAGAGGCTTTGAATATCCTTGATGGAGGGATTGAGGAAGTGTTCTCATCGCTAAAAGTAACGATGCCCATGGTTTTTAGAGATGATTAAGGATTTTATGTGTTATTGATCTTGCTGTGTGGTATGGAATATGGATATTGAGATATAGGATGGTGTTTATATAGGTTGAATGATGGTAAAGAATTCTATTTTTGGCAATAGATAATTTCATTAGGCGTTCTTACAAATTGGGTTTAGTAGTATTCGGCTTCTTGTCCAGTTTGCATGTCATTACTCATTAGTCACTGCAAGTCAAGCACAATAGGTTGTAAATGAGGATCAATGAAGTTCCCAAAGTTTTAGAAACTATTCCCTTTCACAAATTTATTTTAAGATGACTCCGCTAAAACAAGTTCAAAAAATAATGATAATAATATATTATTATGACAAAAACTTAGTAAGCATTGCTATTTACTGCTTTATATAAAGACGAATCTCTTTCGACCGACTCACGTGTTAGAGGTTGAGTTGTGAGAAAGTAAGATTCTGTTTTACAACTAAAATCCGTAAATCAGTCTTGTAGAAGGCTTACTCTAATAATTTTGTCGGGATTTTTGGGCTCGTCATGGATGGATTGTGTTTACCAATCATGGAAGGTGGTTTAGTAGACATGCGGGTGAGCTAGCTTGGATCACCACATTACGAGGAAATTTGAAGAAATTTGAAGAAATCTGTTCAAAGCAAAAAGTTTTTTTGAAAGTCAAACTTTTTAAGAAAATGATAATTTTAGTAGTTCATTAGTAATAAAATTAATGACATTTTTATGCTTTAATTTTTGAATGTGGACTCTTTAAATGAAACATCTCAAAATAGAATAGTGAAATCTTTGCCTGAAATAGGGGAGAGGGAGTAGTACTTACTCCGTACCCAAATTTGTCTTGTTTGAACCGATACATGAATTAAGAAAAAACAGTTAATTGGATTATCAATATTGATATAATGTGTAGCTTCATTTAAAACTCATGTGTATGAGGACTTTTATTAAAGTAGTAAGAAAAAAAAGGGTAAAATGTTTTTCCAAAAGGAAACATTAGAAACAAGTCAATTTTTTTTCAAAATTGCTAGATTTACCACTTATAATGCTAACACTAAACCTTGGTAAAAACTAAATGTGTTTTTAGTGAAAGATAACTTTGTCTTTCACTAAAGCTTGGTGGTAAAAATAGTGGTAGTAGTGGTAAATAAGTTGAATTAGTTTATCGGATAAAGAGTTGCACCCTTAATTATTGCATTAATATATACACCATGTTTGGACACAATTACCCTTTAAATACTTGCATATTTTAAGTTGACTAATCAAGTTACTTGATTTGGAATGCTCATGTTATTAATTAGAAGGCAACATTTTCTTATTTAACGGCGTAGAGATTTAAGTAGATTAGATGTAACGACACTAACACTAAAGCTTATAATAATACCATAAACTCAAGCTCGTAATATTGTACCTCGATAAAAAAATGTCCTTATGATATTTTTTTATTGCACAATATAACTTTAGTCATACGAGTAATTAACAAAGCTATTACAAAAGGTAAAAATAATAATATAATAACTATGTTGTTCAATTCATTAATGTTTGAACTAAAAAAATGTTAAAATGTAATTATGAAAGTAGCTTGATTAGTCAACTTAAAATATATAAGTACTTAAGGGGTAATTATGTCCATACATGTATTTATTTGATGAAATAATTAAGGATGTAATGAATTAGTAAAAATTATAGTGAAAATATCCTCTCTTCCAAAATAAAACTGAATTAGAAATGACATTGTTTTGGAGACAAAATAAGAGCTCAAATAAAGACACAAATTTCTGATTCAAGATTGTAGCCTAAGCCTTGCTTGACATGTTTAGATTATGCCTTTGTTTTCAACAAGCTTGAAATGAAGTTTGATTTTGGCTCATTTGTTTGCCTAGCCTAGCTCAATAATGAGTGTAGGTTAAGACTTAAGAGCTTCTACTAGATCAAAATCCAACTCAACAGCATGTAATGGCAGTGGCAGATTCGAGTCTGGTTGGCCAGAGATGTGATTGTGACTATATTAACCTCAATAGAGACATTCTTGTCTAGGCTTGAGAAAACAATCACAATGGTTCCTAGAATGTTTTGACTTCGTTTCACAGTTGTAAACAGAAAATTTATTTATTAAATTATGGTGAAATTCCAAAGAAGATAAGAACAGCAGACAACAGAATACAAGAGATGAATTGAACAGAGAATGAGAGAGCACTCTGACTTAGCAAAGAAGAAGATGATCAAACATAGGCATCAGGGTTTTGAAGAAGGTATGCTTCGACAACCTTGTACATCCCCATCACCTTTTCTTTCCCTGCCTTAATGTCCTCTTCCTTGAGTTCAAACTCACCCTTTGTGTAACAGTTTGTTGTCATCTTGGAAGTTGTTCCGCCATCTGCCGAGGCCTCAAACTTGATCTCATACAACACCTTCTCGATCTTGTCTCCCAAGCCATCCCCTTCGATCAAAGTGTACTTGTAAGTGTACGTCTTCTCATCCAGCTCGTCAATTTGGTGCTTCAAGAAACTTCCTCCTGCATGGACGGACTTCATGTCAGTCTCACATTGCTCGTAAAAAGTTAGTATATGTGATCTTTGTATGTTGAAATGAAAATGGAAACAAAGTACAAACTAAGAGGGAAGATATATATATCTAGCCTTGGAAGTTGATCTGCTTGACCGTGCCAGCACCTCCATCGCCTTGGAGAATATCGATGCTCTTGACAGCCTGTGGCAAGAGTTTAGGGATCAAGTTGTGGGAGTCGATGATGGAGGCCTTGAATATCCGCGATGGAGGGATTGTGGAAGTGTTCTCGTCGGTGAATGTGAAGAGACCCATAATTTATAGGGATGTGAAGGTGTTTAGTATCAAAAGCAGAAGTGATTTTGCTGTGTGGAATGGATATTGGGAGATGAAGGTATTTATAGCTCTCGTTCTTGAGCTAAAACTTGCCTGGAAATAAGAGTTTTTATGCCAAATGAGTATTGGTTATTCCGCTTCTTGTCCAGTTTGCAGCTACAAGAGATGGAAGAGATGTAAGCCAAATGAAGCCAAGCACAATATGTTGTAAAAGGGTATCAAGTTCCCTAAGCTTATGAAACCACTATATATATACTCCATCCGGCTCAAAAAAAAAATACAGAACTCCTAAATGTAACACCATTAAAGAGGTCAAGTTACAAAACTGCCCTCCTTTTAATTTCAAAAATTAAAAAAACTAATAAAGTTACCAAAATGCCCTCCTAATATAAAAGAAAAAAAACTAATTACTTATTTATGGGAAAATAAATCTTTAAAACATGCATCTTTTTTTTTTTGGGGGAAAAGCATCGCCAACGAAAATAAAAAAAAATAAAAAGAATCACCAAGAAAATATCTCAATAATCAATATTATAAAAGAATCGTCATCAACAATTTGGTAAAAATGTAAAAAGCCACCATGATTTTTTTTTTTATTTTCATAAAAAAAGTCACCCAGATTTTTGGTGTTTTAGAAAAAGGGTAGCTTAGGGTTGGCGACCCTAGGCCCCACTTTATTCCTCTCTTCTCTTGAACCAGCTTCATGATTGGAACATAGGTCACTAGCATGGGACCGCTGTATGGATTACATTGAATGAGATTACTCTCCTGCTTAGTTTAGAGGAAGCCCGAGAGCAGATGAAACTCTAGGAGAAGTGTTAACCCTATCTCCATTCTCAGATTCTTTAGCCCAATTGTTTTTGCTTTTATTTTTTGCCGCAATAAAATCAAATTGTTTTTGTCGCAAAATCGTTTTTTTTTGCGATTTTAGCTTTAAATATTGTTTTTAAAGAAAATCAACATATATATTGTTATTTAGATTGGACTTCGTTGAAAAATTATTGGAAATGAGAATAAATTGTAACAGATGGTTTATGATTAATTGTAACAGAGGGTTTGAGATATATGCATATAACTTTTTTTTATAGAAGGATAAGTTAGTATTTAGAGTTTAATATTAGTTGTAACTCTTTTTTACAAGAGGGTTAGTTAGTAATTAAATCCTTAAGTAGATGTTGTATTTAGTGTTTTTTTGTGTTGTGTTTAGGGTCACTCAAAAAATAAATCTCATTTAACAAGTCAAACTTATTAAATTATATCTTTACGTGTTTGTAACTTTAAGAAATTACACTATAATTTTATCATCTTTTAGAAACGAGACTTTTTTTTTTTTTGTGACAAAGCAAAGAGGTCAGAAAAATTATTTTTTTCGGACGGGAAAGTTTTTTTTTTTTTTTTTGGAAACTCCTTCAATTTATAGCTTAACAATTTAAATTTACTAATTTTAGTGACTTCATCTGAATTGTATGGGTTACACCAAAACATGAGAGCTCTCAATCCGACTAAATAGAATAGTGAAACTTTGAAAGTACTAAACTGAAATTAGTTGTGCCATTTCTTGATGAAACTCTAGATGGAGCTTGGGCTGGATTATTTATTTATTTTAGATGAGTTTGAAATGAAGTCTGAATTCATAACACTATTTTCCTAGGGAGGCGAGATTGACCAACTAGTTCCATCATTTAATACCGAAATACTCCGCTTTCGTTCCGTTGAAAGATTCCTCATTTGAAAATCAAATATTAAAAAAAAAATACTTTTAGTAAGTCATTAGTAATAAAATAACATTTTTATGCCTTAATTTTTGAAAGTTGACTCTTTAAGTGAAACATCTCAAAATGGAATAGTGGACTCTTAGTCTGGAACGGAGGGAGTATAATTTTTCCAACCGTTAAAGCTAATTTTTGAAATAGTGTTCCTAAAATGTTCAGATCGTCTCCTTCCACAGCTCCAACCAACATTTATTGTGCTAATAAAACAAGAATCGACCTACCCGATCAAGTCGCAGGGGTTGAGAGGGCAGCACCCTGATAAGAGTACGAGGATGGAAACGAAAGAGAAGAACTTCGTTATCGAACAAAGCTCTTTGGAAGACAAAGATACATCGCTATTAGGAAGTAAAGAATCAGAGATAGAAGGAAGAAATATAAAATTATTTATGCATGCCTTTCATTAAATAGTTAGAAGACTATTTATAATAAACAAATGTAACAAGAATCCTAAAATAATGCTTAAGATAATTAGATAATGCTATCCAACTTATTGCCTACAACTCAGCTAAAGACTAATTCCGCTTAACACCGCAATGACCACGCCCAAGGCTTGACTGGGTCCAAGTTCATATCATTCCTCCCCCGTTGAAAGTTCCTTCCGTAAGGAAAAATTTCGGACAAGTCCTGGCAAGACGCTAAGCACTTTCCCAGGTAGCATCTTTGACTGGAGCTCCCTTCCATTTCATGAGAACCTCTTGCTTGGGACGGTACCTTCCTTTGTGGATGATGCAGCAATCAAAGATGGCTTAAGGTTGGGAAAGAAAGACGTAATCTTCCGAAGTAGACGGAATTTGGCCCGGATTGCAGATGATTTACCCCAAGTTAGCGTTTCAATAAACTCACATGGAATACATTATGAATCTGAGCGCCCGTGGGAGTTCTAACTGGTAAGCTACAGTGACCAAGTTTCTCAATAATCCGAAAGGACCCATAAAATCGGGGGGACAGTTTTAGTGAAGCCCGGAAAGCTACCGATGTTTGGCGATATGGTTGGAGCTTCAGATAGACATAGTCCCCGACCGAGAACGAGACTTCTCCTCTTTTTTGGTCTGCTTGTGTCTTCATGCGTTGGGAGGCCAGGGACAAATTGCGATGCAATTCTCGTAGGATAGTATTGCGATCTCGGAGATACTTATCAACATACTGGACACGAGAAGTACCTGGAATGTATGTCAATAAATGGGGTGGTGGAATACCGTACACAACTTCGAAGGGGGTCATTTTAGTGGTAGAATGGATGGAAGTGTTGTAACTAAATTCGCCCAGGAAGCCACTCGCACCATTTGCGTGGCTGGTCACCAAAGAAATCAACGTAAATATTGCTCCAAGGTACAGTTCACGACCTCAGTTTGTCCGTCCGTTTGGGGGTGGTAACTAGAGCTCATACATAGCTTAGTGCCTTGCAATTGGAATAATGACTGCCAAAAAGAGCTAATGAATACCCTGTCGCGATCACTCATTATAAAAGTGGGAAATCCATGGAGGCGGACGATGTTGGTGATGAATACCTTGGTCACTGTCAGGGTCGTATACGGATGTTTTATAGCCACAAAATGACCATATTTGGTTAAGAGATCAACTACGACCATGATGATTATATACCCATTGGAAGGTGGAAGACCTTTGATAAAATCTATGGAAATCTTAATTCGTCCACATTCGGGTAGGAATAGGTAAGGGCTGGAGCATGCCGGCTAGTTTCATGGTGTCCGTTTAACCATTGGTAGATGTCACATTCGAAATGAATTTCTTCACTTCCGTTGCATGTGTGGTCACCGAAAACTATGTTTGAGTCACGAGAGGGTCTTATTGAACCCAAAATGTCCGTCGACAGAAGAAGAGTGACAGTCTGCCATGATTTGAGGAATTAAATAAGAGGAAGGACTCAAAGAAACTTTATGCTTAAGGAACCAAACATCACCGCACTACGGCAATTGGGTGTGATTTGATGTAAGATGCAAGTTGTGATAGAATGGATCACTTCGAACTTCTGCCTGTAATTGAGGCCACCAATCGACAAGTGGAGCTGAAATGGAGATGGAGTGGAACTCAACCACCCGAGAGAGAGAATCTATCGCCGTATTGCCTGACTCCACGCTTGTAATCTATTTCATAGTCATACCCAAGAATCATTGGTAGCCAACGTGTTTGCGTCGGGGTAATGATACGCTGCCTCCAATAAATATGTAAGACTCATTGATCTGTGCATATTGTAAAAGGCTTACCAGAGATAAGGTCGCCATTTTCAAATGGATTTGACGATGGCTAGCATTTCCTTTTCGTATGCAGGCAAAAGTAGAGCTTTTTCTTTTAAAGCCTCACTGTAGTAGGCAACCATGCCGTTTGTGTTAAGAAAGTATTGCTCCAATACCAATGGCACTAGCCTCACACTCAATTATGAACCACTAAGAGAAATCAGGAAGGTTAAGCACGGGTGGAGAGATCAGGGCGACCTTGAGTTGATGAAAAGCTTTGTTGGTGGTGCCATCTCATTTGTAGCCTGCTTTGGACAACAACCGATTTAAAGGGGCAGCAATGATGCCAAAGTGGCAGATAAATTTACGATAGTAGCCAGCAAGCCCGAGGAAGCCACAAACTTCTCGTACTGTGAAGGGTGTCTGTTAGTTCTGAAGGACACAATATTAAGCTAGAAGGGGGGGGGGGTTGAATAGCTTAATGTACACTTAAAACTTTTCGTAATAGTTCCTAAAGCAAGTACATGCACCCGATTGAAAATGTTGAAGTAACGTAAGACTTGTAAGAAAAATGCACTCAAGTCGGCGAAGCTCTACGTAGACTTAGGCCGACATCAAGTTTGCTGCTCAAGGGAATAATTTAAGACGATCAAGACAGTATAAAATAGTAAACAATATAATGAAAAGAACACAAGAATTTTGAGATGGTCCGCACTATAAAGAGTGCTACGTCCACCACCAAGGCAGTCAACCTTGGATTTAAATGTGCATTATATTTTCCACTAGTTCTATTACAGAAATATCTAATGGATCATGTACAAAATATTTGACTTGTGTTTAGGGGTGGGGAATTGAATATCTGAAGTAACAGAATATTCAATATGCAGAAAAATAGTAATGTGAACAACAATAAGAAGTAAATGATTAGCAGCTGATGCAGATCTTCTTCTTGTTGTTGTTGAGGACTTCGTTGATCAGTTAATGATCTCTTGAATGCACTGAGTATGATGACTTGATGTTGTTGAATAGATTCAGAGCATTTCATTTTCTTTAGTCTTCAATGGCAGTATTTATATCTGAGCATCCTTGAGACCATTGAGGAAGATGAAGTGAGAAACAACTTTATTAGGTTAAGTGCATTAAATGCCTGGAGCTGCTTTATTGACTTCATCTTCAATTGGGAATGATCAGGGTATGGAGAGGAGTAGGTGCAAAGAACTAGCGGTGGGCGACAAACGTAGTTTGCGCACTGTAGTAGTTGGTACAGTCTGTTTGTGTTAGACTGTACACCTGCTCTGCCATGTTCAGGAGGCAAAAGTCTTCTTCTTTCAGAAAAGCTGGAGAGGCGTGTCTTGGAAGTCAGGAGCTGGTTGAAGATGAATTTAATTCAAATTCAAACCAAAGATAGTTGAATTAAATAATCCACTTGAGCTTGATATCCGGATGACCTGGACACGTCATGCTGTCCGAGTACAGACAAGGTCTGCCGGTGAAGGCTGCAGGTGAAGTCTACTGTTGAAGACTTCAACACCTTCTGTTGAAGTCTTCTGGCAAAACCTGTGAAGTCTAAAAACTATTCTAAAGGCAAAGTTATATACACAGTTGTCACGCTAACTGGTACGCAACCCATTTAGCCACTAAGTATAGAACCTAATGTAATGAATGAACAAATGCAAATTAAGATACATTGAGAAACAAAAGTGTCGGCCAATCAAGAACTGCTTTGATTTTACTCGGATCGACCGCTACTCCTTATGCTAAGATTACATGGCCTAAGTAGTCCACTTGAGAAACACCAAATTTGTACTTTTTTGTGTAAACAAATAATTGATTAGTTTGCAGTATCTTAAAAAACCGTGCGAAGGTGTGAAATGTGTTCAACCCATGTTTTTGAATAGACAAGGATGTCATAAAAAAAACCAAAACAAATTGTTGGAGATATGGACGGAATAAATCATTCATCAGACTTTGGAAAGTCGCGGGTGCATTGGTAAGCCCAAACGACATCACCACAAACTTGCAATGGCCGTCATGAGTACGAAAATTCGTTTTGGATATGTCCTCATTAACTCGAATTTGGTGATACACGAATGTCAAGTCCAGTTTCGTAAAAAAATTTGCTCCAAAGAGTTCATCAAGGAGCTCATCGATCACTGGAATAGGAAATTTGTCTTTGATTGTGATGAGGTTCAAGGCATGGTAGCCCACATAAAATAGCCAGCTCCCATCAGTTTTCTTGCTAGTAGAACCGGAGATGAAAAGGGGTTGTGGCTGGGACGAATTAGCCCAATCTGAAGTAACTCACGCACCATTTTTTTCAATTGTTATTTTTTGGTAATATGGGTAGTGATATGGCCACATGCTTACAGGACACGTATGGGTTGTAGGGGAATACGATGGTCATGGGTTCGTCTCGGAGGAAGGCTGGTGGGTGTTTCAAAGATATCTAAAAATTCTGAGAGGAGATGGTTAATGTTCGATGAGGCAAACGGTGTTGTAAAGTGAGTTGTTGGTAATTTTTCTATACTGGGCCAAGGCTTTGCAACCACTTTACATTTAGAACAAGCCAAAAATCATACCTAAGTACATCAAAATCAGCGGTGACTGGCGTACCTTGGATGTCAATGGTAAGTGCCCGACACAATCCCCCACATTCAATTCGGTCGTCATTAGCAACGGTAACATGGAATGGTTGGTCCTGGCTGATGGGTAATCCATATTTAGTGACAATAGCTTGGTCAATGAAATTATGGGTGCTTCCCCCATCAATAAGAATGGTCACTGAAATATTTTTTAATTTTCCCTTAACCCGGATGGTGTGAGGATGAATGGTTCCTGAAATAGCATGGAAAGAAACTTTCGGCATTTTCTTGAGAGGTTCTGGCTCCACGGCTAGCTGGCATTTCCTCTTCGGCATTGTGAGGGCTGATTGAGAGCGGTTTTGGTTTGAGGGTTTCTTTTGGAGATGATTTTTTTCTTCAACTAAACAAGTTATCCCGATTGTATCAATGAGTGTCTTGGGTTTCTTGAGTTTGACATCTAAACGAACTTCCTCTCGGAGGCTGGTAATGAAACACCCAACGAGGAAGCTTTCGGGAAGGCCATATACATGGTGCGACAAACGTTCAAAGGCTTCTTGGTATTCTGCCACAAAAGAGACTTGTCAGAACCGTGTAAGTGCTTCGAAAGGATCTTCGTAATAAGTTAGCCCGAAATGAGTGAGCACTGCCTTTATGAATTTACTCCAGTTTTGTGGTCCGCAGACTTTGGTGAACCAACGGTGCCACTGCTGGGAAATGCCTTCGAGGTTGAAGGAAGCTAGTTGCACATGCTGGTCTGGGCATATGAAGCAAAACTAGAAGTATTGCTCTTCTTTATAAACCCAGCCGTTGGGATCTTCCCCATTAAACTTAGGGAAGTGATGCTTAAGACGATATTGGTGGGGGTTTGGTGCATGGGTAGTGACGGTATTGGAGGTTTCTCCTTGGTTGAAGGGGTTGATGTCAACCGGGGCATGCGAGGTTCGCAAGGATTGCAACTCAGTGAGGACCGTTTGTAAGGTTGCATTTATTTGATCGAAACTCGATTCGTGTCGGGCCAAAGCTTCGTTAACATATTCAACATTGGTTTGTTCCTGAGTGTCCATGACTGTAATGACTCTAATACCACTGATAAGAGTACGAGGATGGAAACAAAAGAGAAGAACTTGTGATTGTGACTGGAACATGGCTCTTTGGAAGACAAAGATACACTGCTATTAGGAAGCAAAGAATCAGAGAGATAGAAGGAAGAAATATAATATTATTTATGTAATATACCCTAAATTTGAATAAAAATATAGATTATATTATTAATATTATAAATTGTTTTAGGCTGACCTTAATATATTTTGGGTCTATTTTGTTTGGGCAGTAATCCCCAAAATTGGGCCATTAGTACTTTAATTTGTTTGGGCTTCTACCCGATTAGTATGAGTCCTTTGGAATTGGCCTGACCCGATAAACTCTTTTAAAGTTGATTAAGTTTGGTTACAGTACAAAAAAAATGAAAAATGAAGAGACACAATTTGGACGGGAGGTGTATCGGTAGAAGAAGAAACGATGGAGACAAACCGTGGGCAAAAGAACTGTCCCTCCTTAGAGATAAAAAGGGAAAGAAATGAAGGAAATCACTTTCCAAGCTAGGCATAGAGAAAGAGAGAGCCGAAAGTCGTGAGGAAAGTTACCGAGAAGACGAATGGGACAAGGACGATGAAAGAGGAAGGAGAGCTCGTCAGTTGTGACGCAAAACGAAATCGAGGTAAGCAATGCTCCTTCCGAAATCATAGTACATCATTTCGTCCTCTTTTTGTTTTGTTGATAAATTGAACTCCCGGTATGAATTTCTTGGAGTAGAGAGGAAAGGGCAATGAACGAGTATATATGTATGGGTACGGGTGTTTGAAAAATCGAAGTTGAAAGTATGGAAGAAAGATAAAATTAAATCTCAAAGGTTGTCATCCTTGAATTCAGGAATTGGGAGATCGAATATGTAACTGGGTTTTGTAGGAAAAATCTATAAATCGGTTTTGTAACTAAATTCTTGAAATAAGTTTTGATGAGAGAAACTGATTCACAATGGCATGGACCAAATAGATTATAAATTAAAAAAAAGAACAGAGAATGAAGGGAATGTCGGCAGAATGAAAAAGAAAAAAATTGAAAGAAGAAGAAACAGAGAGAAAGTGACATGGATGGCTGGAAGGAAAGAAAAAGAAAGGGAAAGGAAAAGGGAATGGTGTAGGGAGGTAGGAGGAAAGTAGTGGAAATAATATTATATATAGGTTTGAAAGTCAACTTTCTCAAACCACAAAAATAAGAAATCTGGGATAAATTTCGTGGCAGGTGGGTGATGAATATGTTTTTACAGATTCATCCCCCAACTTTGAAGATTTATTTAATAAACACTTATACTTTTAGAAACTTACCATCGAGCTACAACAGTTAGAAATAGACCTTATATAATTTTAATAACGTTATATTTAAGGATTGATAATTATGTATTGAATTTTAAAAGTTACTGGAAGGTCCCCAAATTTAGAATTTTATTTTGTATTATTATGATTTAGATTCGGCTAAGCGCGAGTAGCGATACGTTATGCTCGAGCTAATTTTTCACAGCATCGCTAAGGTAAGGGATTATGCATCGTTTAGGTTATTTGAATTATTTGTTCCAAATTATTAGGCTTCCGCTATTTCTTGGGCATTTATCTTTCTTTGAAAACGTGTGCCAACCTTTGGTTGGTATTTAAATTTGAAATCTCGTCGTGTCCGTTATTTCGTTATTCTTAAATTGTGAATTACTTTATGAATCTCACAAAATTGTTTAAACTTGATGTGTGATATTTTATCCGGTTATCATTTGTATTTGAGTTTGTTGAAATTGCAATTATTTTTGAAAAAAACTCCGTTATGATCACTAACACAACTAGAATGACCATTTGGCATGTTAAGGCGACACTACACCATAGGAACTATGGTGGGGTAATCCGAATTACTATTTTGCTTTTGACCCCTTTAGGGTACTTTGATGTTTGAGGTTCTTTGGAGCCACCTTTTGTTTGGTCTAAAATGACCGCTTATGTGATCATAATACCCTCCGTAGTACTCAATATTTATTTGATTTATTCTGGTGAACCTAGCAATTGTTTCTCTATAAATGGGTATTTAGTCTTGTGGATTTCAGAAAAATATTTCCTTTTTGACGTCTCCATTTTTGACACTATATATTGTTTGACTTACTTCCTCGTCAACTCCTCCTTAGAAACCGGAGATGTTGTATATGAACTTACTTGGCTTTGTTCGCTCACTCTTTTCCTACTCCTTTTTCTTTCAGGATATAAGTAAGGAATGAGAATTTGGTTCGGTTCATGTGGGCCCAATTGAAGAGAAAAAAATTTCGTTATGAACTACTATTTTGTAATCGTTAATTAAAATTTGGGAGTTTTATTTTAGACATGTATTTTGAAATTTGTAAGCAAATTATTAAGGATTTATGTTTGGATATTTGTTGCTTACGTGGAAGGTATATTAATTACGTTATGGGTTTCGTACAATTTCGAGGGTTTTCGGTGGCGTGGCCATATGTGGGCACATGTAGTCGGTACAATTTATGCATGCCTTTCATTAAATAATTCAAAGACTATTTATAACAAACAAATGCAACAAGAATTCTAAAATAATGCTTAAGATAATAAGGTAATGCTATCCTAACTTAATGCCTACAACTCAGCTAAAGACTAATTCCACTAACAACTCGCAATGACCACATCCAAGGCTTGACTGGTCCAAGTTCGTATCACACCCCATCGTATTTTGGGGGCAACGCCCCCGAAACGTAAACAAATTTTCTGATGCGTAAAGTACGACACTAGAATCGATCTGGGTTGGGTTATATGATTTTTCAGAAGGGACGAAGATAGAGAAGAAAGAATAAGATTTTCGATGGAGGAGGAGGAAGAAGAAGGTGGAAGAGACGCAGTCAACCAATTTCCATCACAATGCATCGGATTTCAATCGCGATGCATCGATTTGAATTTGCAATGGATCAATTTTAGAGTCCCAATGCATCGTTATGAAATGGAATATTTTTGATTTATGATTATTTGCATCGTGACTCATGATTTGTGCATCACGACGCACATAAGTATTCATCAAAATCATGCATCGCAATTGAATTTTGTGTATCCCGATGCACAAATTGATGCAACGCGATGCACTAAGTAAGTGATCTGCCCCCAAAAGTGCTTTTTTTGGTTCAAAGAAACATAGGGTATTGTAACGGTGAAATTGTACAAAGTGGAATGGCTCGAATTTCACCCCTAAAATTAACTTATAAAGATTTAAACAATAGACATTGATTTTGATATTGCTTTAAGTGTTACATAGTGCAAAAACTTTAATTTTATTTGTCTCTCCCTTAAGTCAATGTCGTCTATGTTTTATATGTTGTGAAGTTTTTAAATAATTTCTATGTATTAGTTCATCTTTTCAAAGAACTAATGAAGTCATACATATTTATAATTTATAAGATTCAGAAAAGTACTTTTTCCTAATTTTTGACAAGATTTAAGAGTTTTTCAAAAAAAAAAAAAAGTTTGAATAGCTCCCAACCCTTCATCGCCACAGCTTCTACCACCATCTTAAACACAATTGTCACAAGAGGTTCTATTAAACAGCCCCCAAACACCGCACCACCACTAACCACGACTGCCACTGCCACTGCCACCACCTAACTCCACCCACCGCCAATAACACCAATACTCTCACGAACATCACCAAAATAAAACCAACACTACCACCATGAGCACGTACGTACTCTTTCTGCATCGATCTATCACCTATTACTTCAATTTGATCAAATATGTGGTACATTAATATATTCCTTTAATAATTAGACTTTTCAAATGAGGACTATTTGGGCTGAACAAAGGGAATATGTTTTAGTGAAAGGTAGTTTAGTCCATTATATATATGTTTTTTTCCCTCCTAAGGGAGGCATGGGAATGGATCGAACCTGAGACCTCACACTTCGTAAAGCCCCATATCTACCACTGGGCCACCCCCTTAGGGGCTCATTCTATATATGTTTTAGGCGGTTAGTTGCCTATTAAAAAGGAAGTTAGTTGGAATTTGGATATGTAATCAATTTTCATTTTTGTATCATGTTTGATACTGATGAGCTCAGGATTTTCACGAATTTTTCCTTGAATTTCCTTTGATTTTATGTTATTTTTGAGTTAATTATGCCTTGGAAATATTATTATTTGTGTATTTGTGCTTTAATGTAGGTTTCCAATCTTTAATCAAGCATTCATGGTGTTTAGCATGAAATTATAGGCAATTCCGAGCTTCAAAGTTGAGCTTGAATCATTCGGTCAAAGTCCGTTGAATTCCGTCAAGAGTTCCAAGGCAAAGGAGGCCTAACGGGGGCTAACAAAGGATCAAATTGCAAAGCCCGGACAGGGAAGGACTTCAGCGAATGTTCAAATATCCAGGGGAGGGCGGTGCAAATTCCATAATCTCCTTCATTTATGTGTTGTCACCCATTCAACGTGCCATGTCATCGCTGCCTAGATCCAGCCTTCTAGTCCACATGTTCCAGTGGGGTTTCTTCATAAAAGACCAGGTCAAACATGGTGTTTACACAAATGACCTTACTTATAGAAAAATATATTTTATGGGTAGATTTGAATTAAAAATCCCAAAATACCCTTAATGAGTCGAATAAACTACTCAATGGTTGATTAATCGATTCATGAGTTTTCATGGGTCGATTAATCAACTCATGATCGACTCAATGGTTAATTAAACTACTCAATAGTCGACTGATTCATTGCGAGAGATGAACCTAGGGTTTCAACTTAGAATTTGAAGATGAGAAAGAGAAACATAAAAAGATTGAGAGGTGAGAAAGACGAACCTTGAACGATGGCTTAAGGCGGACATCGATGGCGGAGGGAGAAGAAAGTACTGATTTCGTGTGTTTGTGAGGGACACTGATGGGTGAAAAGGCTATCTAGGATGGGATGGGTCTTTTAGGAAGTCTGTATCATTTTTTGGTCAATGGCCATAAAAGATAATTGGTCGGGTCAAATGGTCATACTTGACCATTACCTCTGTTTTTTAGCCTTGAACCTCAGATATGCCGCTCCCATTTCTGCCACGCTTGCCCATTTCTCTGCCCACTTCATCTCACACCATTAACCCATTTCACCCATGGGTAACCCACACCTCATTACCTAGGCTGCCTACCTTCCCTGCCGTGACCCAGCTCTAATTTTCCTCCTTTTTCATTCTTCCAGCAGTCCCATTTTTCCAGATTAAGTCCACCATTTTTGGGACTTAGGTCCCAAAATGGGCACCAATCCCAAATCACCCAATTTCTCCCCATTCTCTCAAGATTTGATCTCCCTTGAAGGTTTGGAGCAACAAATCAAGACCCAAGGAAGCAATTGCAAGTGATTTCAACCCCGGATTTGCACTTTGTTCAATTTAATTCTTCCAATCTCTACTTTATGATAATTGTTATAATTTCTAAGGTTGATAATCTTGTAAATTGTGGAATTGGTTTTATGCTGAAATGACTTATGGAATGCAATTATTTTTTATGTCAAATGTAGTGTATTAATTTAATCTCTCTCTTTATTTAGCATACATTCATACTCGATTATTATTTTGTGGGTTTAATGCTTTTAATTGATTGGTCATTAATTAAATGATTTTAGAAATATTTAGGATCCGCAAAAGATACCTTAACATTTCTGACCAATCACTTTAATAGTTGGTGTTTTTGTGACACACACTGATAGTCATTTTGAGAATTTGTTTTGACATGCGATCAATCCACCTTGGTCAACAACGAATCAACGACGGTCACAGTATGTTCGCTCTTGGCTCTTCACACTTCTATGTTCTCTTCTTCTTTTTCACAATTTCACATTTTTCTTCGATTAGCTTAATTGCTTTAAGTATGTAAACTATTTAGTCTTTTTTTTTCACATTTAAGTTTTAACATAGCAATTTTGGATCTATGAATCTATGATTTATGCCCTCAAATTGCTAGTTAGACTGTCTAACATGTAGACATTTCACATTTGTGGTGTAATTTGATTATTTGAAATTCTCAGCTAACTTTATAGGCGTTACAGGTATTACAGATAGAGTCTTGAGTCAATTTGAATCATTTGATAGTCACAATACTTGCTAATATAGACAAATTGTACATGAAAAATTGTTTGTTTGTTTGTTTTTTGAGTGATTGAACATATACCTAAATACTAAAATTGAGAAATTGTGATTAATCATTAATTTATTTTAATAAAAAATTATACATATACTATATACCAAAATAGAGAAATTGTAGATGAAAAATTGTTCTTGCAAAAGAAAAACTCTTTCAAATATTTTGATGTGGTGTTCAAGTTAAGAGGCTATTTTTTTCTCAACAATAGGGTTTCAGATTAGAGTTTTCTTGTTTATTGTTGACAAAGCTCTCACCTCACTTAATGAAAGATTCAAACAATTTTGTGAGTACGGTTTTTTTTTTTTTGGGTTTCTTGTTTGATTTGAAGAAGTGCACAGATGATACACTCTTAAAAAGTTCTTGCAAAAATCTTTCAAATATTTTGACACATAATGAACAAATTAATGTGGATGAAGATGATTTGTTTATGGAGTTGCAACTTGTTAAACAAGTTTTTCTATCACAAATAGGAGGCCCTATCCAAGTATTAAGTTATTTGAAACGGAATAATGACAGTTTTCCAAATACGGAAATTGCTTACCGAATCATGTTGACTATTCTGGTTATAGTTGTATCTGAGGAAAGAAGTTTTTTGAAGTTGAAGCTGATAACGAACTATCTTATGAGTACAATGTCTCAAGAACTCTTGAATGAGTTAGCTATGATATCTATTAAATATTTTAGTACTTTATAAATATTTCGTGTCTTATGCACATGACTTTAGAATGAAGTGTTTTTTTTATTAACTTTCATGTTTGTTTCTTTAATTTTTCAAAAAATAGAAAAAAAATTATGCTACAAACGAAGGGCCCTATTAGACATAATTGGCCTTGCCCTCCCCCCCAATTTCACAACGCCGAGCCTCACTCCAGCTATAGACGAGCATGACTAGCACAAATACTTAGCAAAGTTTTCAACGAGGGTGGATACCATTTACCGATGGCACAATGCTCGGTGAATCATAGTTAGGACTTTGGTATTGGAGCTCAATCATCTTATAACATGGTCTTTGGGCCAATACCACATAAAATAGCTTGGCTAGGGTTCTTTTAGTAGCCCTCTATTCCTTAGATGCATGCGAGGTTTCGTCCTTAAGCCGATGAATAACTTTGTAACTTATCCTCGTCACTAAGCTCATCATTTTCTCTCTTGTTATTGCGATGGGTGGTAAAGTGTTTTTGGGAAACATATTTTCGTAATGCGCTCTAGGTGTTTCAATTGACAATTCTGTATATACAACTATAAAAAGCGTCCTAGGGCAACAAAGGTATGATAATTAGAGTCTAACTTTTTTATTGGTCATTTAAAAATAATTGTAGTTGGTTGACACAAGTTTGAAGTACTCCAACATTTAACATGACAATATCAACATGAATTGCGAGGTTGGGGAAAGAGAATACAAGCGTAGAGTTGTTGAAATGAGCCGGGGGGGGGGGGACGAGTCAAGTAATTGAGTGTTAATGGATAACACTCAATAGAGACCAAAAACAAAATGGATAATTATGAGTTTTAATTGGTAATACATTGGGTTTATCCACTAATGCCACCACCACCACCTGCCCCTGGCCACCGCCGCCACTTCCCACCTTCGGCAACCGCCACCGCCCACTGTCGCCAGAAAACTCCAGCCGCCAACAACAGCCACCGCCTCCCACCACCAACAACGTTGCCTCCCCCACCTCAACAACTACCACTATATGCTATTTACTTAAAAATAATAATATATAGATATGAGACTTGCTATTAGCAAGAATGAAACTTGGATCAAATTGTTTAAACCAAGGCTTGCTACAGCTAGGCTAAACTACTTTTTGAATTTTTTTTTGAAAGTTTAATATAAATATAAACAAGTATTCGTAAAAATTGTTGATTATGATGAACGTATATATTATTTTGTTTTGGATTAAGAATATTTGGTTGATATTTATAGTTATAATGAATATTGCTCTGTATTTTGTAAAGAATGGCACCGAAATTGGATCAACCTATTGTACCGTACACTCTTCATTTGTGGTTCAATTTCATTTTGTTAAATTACCAATTGGCTCCTTTTCATTTCATTAGCTTAATATTTGATGCTCCATTTCATTTGGTTTGAAGAATATTTTATTGTTATGTATAATTATAATGTGATTAGTTAGCTAGAAATTAAGAGTTGGCTAGACAAAAAAGAAAACAAAGTCTACACAAGTTTAATATGTATGTTTTTAATATTTGCTGCTCCATTTCATTTTATTAGCTTAATATCCATTTTTTAATTATCAGTTTACACAAGTTTTAATAAAGTATTTGACTTTTTAAAGAAGTCTGGACTAGCTAATGGAACCAGACCGGACCAGTACTTTGGTTTCATCCTAGATCTGAAAATTTTATTGAACCGGACTTCTGAATCGATCCCGGTTTTCAAACCAAAAACATAGAACCGGACCAAACCAATCTTATAGACTAGTTATTATAATTATATATAGTTATATATAATAATATATTAATTCATAATCCTAACCAAAACTCCCCAAGTATAAAATATTATTATTTTTATTTTTCCGTAAAAGAGAGAGAGAGAGAGTGTGTGTGTCTTCAGTTCAAACAAAATTTTGAAATCGTAGCTGGTTGTGGTTCAAGTTCTTTGAGCCTTCGGCCATTTTGTTCAACTTTTTAGTTTTTACTCACTTTTGTAATTTTATTTCCACCGGATTGTTATGTTATAAACCTATTACTCCGTCATTTTTAATTGTTGAATGTACTATTATTGAATGTTTTTTATTGTTATTACGAAGTTTAAGATTTTATTATTTGTTTGTATGAAATAGTTAAAAACCGTAGTATTGATTCGATCCTGGTTATCGTACATCTTGGGTTGGTTCTGAACCGGACCAAAATATTAGTTCTCATATATATTGGGTTCGTTCTGGTTCTGATTTTTTTTAGAATCAGACTATTAGTTTGGTTCAAATTTTCTCTTCTTTTTTTGCAAAAAACTGGATTCAACCAAGCTCACCCTTACGTCACACATGACAAACAATATCTCAAAGTTACTATATTGCCCTCTAATAGGGTATCTGGTGCCTTATTTTTTAAATAAAGCTTCATTTCTTTCTTTTCAAATGAAAAAAAAATTCAAATAACAAAATACTTCAACTTTGGATGAATAAGAGCAACATCAGATATGAAAATGCTTAACCTCCACTTGGAGATGTAAATTGGGCTAACTCTGTCGGTTTCGGTCCATCCCTGATGGGCCATAACCCTAGCTGTTCGAGGGTTAAATGGTCTAGTTTAAATGATTTACTCATATTGTGAGCATAACCCTGTCTCTGTCGGTCCTCAGACTAACCGTGTCATTGTCAGGTCACGATTAAATAAATAGAAAATTATATATTTAAATCTAAAATCAACACAATCCAAAAAAAATTGTATAACAACATCATCTAAAATCATCAAAATTCAAGAATTTAATACTCCCTCCGTTTCGGGCAAAGAGTCTCCATTTGAAAGTCAAACATTTTAAGAAAATGACATTTTAGTAGCTCATTAGTAATAAAATGATACATTTATGCCTTAATTTTTGAAAGTTGACTCTTTAAGTGGAACATCTCAAAATGGAATAGTGGACTCTTTGCTTGGAACAGAGGGAGTAACTATTAATAATTGATGAGTATTTACATGATATATCATATATAGTTCATACAAGAAATAAAAATAATGAGTTATGTCACGCCCCAAACTTACCCTAGCTACATGAGCCCCAACTCTGGCTGTGAGCTAACTGACAATAAAACTCAATGCTAAACCACAATAATCAATATTTTGAAAACATTAACTCAAACATAATACTCAAATACATTTAGTCATGAAAGGACTCTAAAAGTTTTACAAAAGGTTTTATACAATAACTCAAAAGAAGACGACAAGTTTTCCTATACAACACAACTGCTAAACAAAAAAGACAATAGAATGCTACCCAAAAATAAGACCACTAGCACTCTGGCGTTGCAGTTGCCGCGCTCAACGCTTTACATGACTGGGATCTAAGGAAAAAAATAAGGACATGGTGAGTTAAAAATCAGTAAGGGTCAGGTATACTTATACATGCTATGCGTGTATGCAACATAAGACGTGTCATGATGATTCACAATGCATACAACATTATAGTTCTCATATATTAATATAGGGTTAATCACATACAACAAGATTATTCAACACAAGAAGTATACATCTCCAATCATCCGCAACCCTCGGTTACCTTTTGATTATCTCGAGTAAGTCCATAAATCAAACACAATCCTAGGAACAGTCAGTCACGAGGCTGGGTCCTTACAACCCCAAACAAGTCGTGACGACAAAGAAAAAAGGGTAACTTTAAGTTCAGTTATGACCGTGACTGACGGGTTTAGGCCAAATCAAACTCTGCTGCTAACCTACACTACTCTCCGCCCCGTGACTAGGTTAGAGATAACGTTCGACGCCTACTAGATACGTTTCTGTTTCTTCATTAATAACCATGTTCAAAGACCAACTCATTCCACAATCTCAATTTGTTCAACTTGTTCTCAATTCAACATTTTCCACAATCATAAAACTAGAATACAATGGTTTGTAAAGTAAAACCATTGTTACCTTCCAATACTTTACCTATAAGGTTCCATGTTGTTCAAGTCTCAATACCCACATCATCCATTCAAAACAAACAATTTATCAAGTAAAGCTCTAAGCAAGGGAATTAGACCCCCTTCCTATTAGTGTACCCCCTAAAAATGTTAACTTCTTATCTTACCCTTACTTCTTATAACCATACCCCCTCTTCCCTCCCTCTATGTGTAACATTCCCCCTCCCCTTCTTATTCTTCCAACCCAGCCACCACCTCCATGCCTCACTTACCGTTCTCCCTCTCCCTTCCTTCTTCCCTCTCTCTCCTCCATCCTTCCCTCCCTCCCTCTGTTCATAACCTTCCCCCTCCTTCCATTTCATTGTCCCTTATTCTTCTTTTTTTATTTCCAACACTCTCTTCCCTTCCCTTCCCAAACTCCATTGATAAATCAACTTTGGAGCAAAAAAAAATCGAATGTTCGGTAATGATTGGCCGAACAACTTAGTGTTGTTCGAACAACATAGTGTTGTTCGGCTAACCATGACCAAATAGTGTAAAACCAAAAAAAATAAAAATACCGAAGGTTGTTTGTCAAACGATGATCGAACAGTGTAAGTCCAAAAAATAAAAATTACCCAAGGTTGTTCGACTAGCCCTACAGGGAGTGGGACGAACATTTCTGGCCAACAATATCAAAGGTACTAATTCTTTCATTCTTTTCCAACAAATCCCAACTCTCTTCCTCCTCCTAGTTTCGATAACCTTATAGCTTTGTTCCATCAGATGTCTCGCTCCCATACTCTGCCCCCCATCCATTCAATTCAACAATATATTATCTTCAATTACTAAGATGAAACATTATTCTACTCCCATTTCTCTAATTCGTCAATTCTTCCTTTTAGGACTCAATCCGTTGGTCAATCCTGCCATTTACACCTTTAACATCACAATAAACTGTTTTTGCCACCTGGGGAGGGTGGATTTCGCTTTCTTCGTGCTGTGTAAAATCATGAAACTAGGTTTTGAAGATGAGAGATTTGGGAGAAAACTCAAAAATTGAGTTTAAGTTGTATTCATCTTTTTATATATTCAATTACATAATACATTGGATGATCATGCGTATATATCATGTTTGTTAGAAAATATCTTCTAACAAACTCAACCACTTACAACTAGAAAACTAAAATTCAACTGCCTTTACAATATTACACTCGACACCACTTGGATTCCCGTCATAGTACACTCGACACACCTAAGCTTTTCTGCTCTGACACTGATGCTGTTGTTGTTGCTGTGTCCTCTTCTGTTCTTTCTTCTGTTGTTGTAGCCTTGTCTGTACTATCTTCATTTATAGCCCCCCTCAATCCCAAAGTGTGAAATAAATTGAACACATTGAGCTTGGACAAAAAGAACTAAAGAGTAAGAGAAGCAAGAGCTTTAGTAAAGAGATCTGCAAGTTGAAGTTTGGTAGAAAGATAGATAGGTGAAATCAAACTATCAAGAATCTTGTCTCGAACAAGATGGCAGTCAATCTCGATATGTTTGGTACGTTCATGAAATACAGGGTTAGAAGCCATACTGAGTGCCCCTTGATTATCACAATATAAGGGCACATGAGAGAATTGTTGAACTCCAAAGTCCTTAAGTAAGGAAACCAACCAAGTAACTTCACAAGAAGCATTGGCCAAGCTTCTGTACTCAGCTTCACAAGAAGATCTGGACACTATGCCTTGATTCTTAGCTTTCCAAGATATTAAAGAGGAGCCGAGCAGAACACAATAACCAGAGAGAGACCTTCTAGTCATAGGGCAAGAGGTCCAGTCAGCATCACAGTAAATGGATAAGGATAAGGAACTGGAGGAAGAGTAGAGAAGACCTTGACCTAAGCTACTTTTAAGATATCTAACCAACTTTAAAGTAGCCTCCCAATGAGGTTTGCGAGGACTAGAGAGAAACTGACTTAGAATGTGCATAGCATAGGCAATATCAGGTCTAGTTATAGATAGATAGATGAGTCTGCCAATAAGTCTTCTGTACTGAGAAGAATCAGACAGTAAGTCACCTTGGTCAGCAGCCAACCCATGACACTGCTTCATAGGAATCTTAGAGGCTTTGGCAGACATATAACCCACATCAGAAACTATATTTAGAGTGTACTTTCTCTAATGAATACAGATACCAACAGCAGATCTAACAATTTCTATGCCTAATTTTTTTTAAAAAGGGCCAAGATCCTTGATATTAAATTGAGTATGTAGATGAGCCTTGGATGCAGCAATGGTAGTAGAATCAGAACCAGTAATGAGGATATCATCCACATAAACTAGAATGGAAGTAAAGGAACCAGGTCTGGCTAAGGTAAAGAGGGTGTGATCATTCTTAGAGGCTTGGAATCGAAAGGAAATTCAAGTAGATGCAAACTTAGAGTACCATTGTCTTGGTGCTTGCTTAAGACCATATAAAGACTTGAGCAGCCTGCAGACAAGAGGTTTGGAAGAATTAGGAAGTAAAAGACCAGGAGGTAGTCTCATATATACCTCTTCCTCTAAATCTCCATGAAGGAAGGCATTTGTAACATCCATTTGGGAAAGATGCCACCCTTTAATAGTTGTAAGGGCCATAAAACTCTTACGATAGTAATCTTAGCCACAGGAGCAAAAGTCTCAAAATAGTCTTCACCTTCAGTCTGAGTGAAGCCTTTGGCCACAAGTCTGGCCTTGTACTTATCCAAACTCCCATCAGCCTTATATTTCAATTTGTATACCCACTTGCAGCCTACTACTTTCTTGTTAGAAGGTAATTCCTATAATGTCCAAGTATTATTAAGTTCTAAGGCTTTCAATTCTGCATGCATAGCTTGACACCAGTTAGGATCTTTAAGGGCTTAGGAATAAGAGGTAGGTTCAGTCAAGGAGGAAATATTACAGATGTAGGAATAGTAGGATGGGGAAATAGAAGAATAAGAAATGGGAGACAAACCTGCAGAGCAAGCAAAGTTGATAAAGCTGGATGGAAGTCCTGTATACTCATGATATTTACATGGAACATGTCTTTCCCTAACAGGTCTAGGTTGGTGAGATGCAGTGGATGGTTGAGGGTCATTAAGAGATTGAGGTGTAGTAGATGAGTGTTGAGTAGGTGAATCTGGTGCAGGAGATGGAAGTGTTGTAGAAGGTGAGATTGGTGGAGGAGATGCATGTGGTGTAGAAGATGATTCAGGTGCAGAAGATGATTATGAGGCAGAAGAAGAATTTGGTGCATGTGATGATTGTGGGGTAGAAGGTGGTTCTGGTGAGGGAGATGATTGTGGTGGAAGGGATGAATGTGATGCAGGAAATGGCTTTGGTGGAGAAGAGGGAGGTGGTGCAATGGATGAGGGAAATGCAATAGGATTAATAGGATCTGAGGGCACATGAGAAAACATAAGAATTAATAGTGGAGTCTGGAGTAAAATATGAAGATGTCCTGTAAGGAAAATGATCTTCATAAAACTGAACATCTCTTGAATAAAACACTTTGTGAGTAGTGAGATCATAAAGTTTGTAGGCTTTCTTTCCATATGGGTAACCAAGAAAAATACATTTTATGGCTCTAGGAGAGAATTTGTCCTTTTGAGACTTTAAGGTAGAGGCAAAACAAAGACAACCAATAACCCTTAGATGAGAATAAGAAGGAGCTTGATGCAATAATGTTTCATAAGGAGTTTTAAAAAAAGAATAGGTGTAGGAGTCGTGTTTATAAGGTATGTGGCTGCAAGAACACAATCCCCCCAAAATTTGATGGGGAGATTGGCTTGAAATCTAAGGGCTCTAGCAACATTAAGTAAATGTCTATGCTTCCTTTCAACTCTGCCATTTTGTTGAGGAGTCTCAACACAAGAACTTTGATGATCAATGCCAAGATTAGTTAGAACAGATGATAGAGAATTGTTGAAAAACTCAGTCCCATTGTTAGACCTTAAGGCTTTGACAGTTGTAGATAACTGATTATTAACCATTTTGAAAAAGGCAGTAAGATAGAAGAGAACATGAGATTTTGATGAGAGGAGATATGTCCAAGTTGTTCTTGAGAAGTCATCTTAAATAGTGAGAAATGAGTTGAAGCCATTATAGGTTTTGTGAGTGTAGGGTTCCCATATATCACAATGAATAAGAGAGAAAGGAGCGTTAGTGTGATTTGAACTTAGAGGGAATGGTATTCTACATTGCTTGGCCATATGACAGACATCACAGATAGTAGCAAAGTCCTTCTTATTACAAACAGTAGGGTAATGTTGTAAAGTTTGCATGGGTACATGACCTAGTCTAAGGTGCCAAAGAGTGGCAGAATTTGAACATGATACAGAAGCAGAAAAACTAGGCTGCAAGGCAGAAACAGCAGCATGTAAATCTAGCTTGTACATGTCTTTATCCAGCTTACCAATCCCCTTCAAGCTCTTGGTGATTGAGTCATGGAAGATACAGTATGAAGGTAAAAATGTTAAGTGGCAGTTACTATGGGAGGTTAATTTGCACACATATAGCAAATTAAGAGAGAAATCTGGCACGCATAGAACATGAAAAAGAGTAATACCAATAGGAAGATTAACCTGACCAATATGAGTCACTGGAGCAGTCAGACCATTTGGAAGAAGAATAGTAAAGGAAAATGGCTTAGGGTTAATAAGGAAAGAAGTAGAGGATACAATGTGATCTGTAGCTCCAGAGTCTATGATCCATGCAAGCTTATTATGGACAGTATTGAATGCAGCTGAGCTAATAATACTGGGTTTTAAAATATCTTACCAGCCACTTGATCAATAGTGGAATTGCCTGTAGAACATCCCTGATTGATCAACTATATGAGTTGATTATAATGCTCTTGGGACATGGTAATGTTGCCATTTTCAGGTTCTGTGACATCACTAGGTAGAACAACAACATTCATATGAGCAGGATGAACAGATGAATTCATAGTTGATTTATTCTTCAGATTCTTGGGCATCTTTGCTGGATCTGGTTTAATTCCATACAGTTTATGCCATTCTGGAATTCCCAACAGGAAGAAGCAGTTTGTCTTTGTGTGACCTGTACCTCCACAGTAGTCACATAGCAAACTGCCTTTGGTACTTCCTTTCTTACCATATCCAGAAGAATTTCCTTTACCATTAGTAGGTGAGTTCTTGGCAAACAATGTAGTTGAGACATTAGAATCAATAGCTACAGGATTAGGTGTTTGTAAAATTGAGCATTCCTTAATCCTTTCATCTTGCATCAATAAGGACAAGGAAGTACTCATGTTTGGTAAAGGTGTCATGGCCAAAATTGTGCTTCGAATTCCAGAATAAACTTCATTCAGACCTATTAAGAACTGTGTGACTTTTAGAATCTGATTATATTCCTCCATCCTCTTAATCAGACCACATGAACATGAGCACATACACTTAGGCATATTACTAGCTTTTTCAAAACCATCCCAAATTGATCTAAACTTTGTAAAGTAGGTTGTAATGGACATAGTTCCTTGTTGCAGATTCATCATCTCTTTCTTAATCTAGAATACTTGTGTGCCATTACCTTGAGTGAACTTACATTGTAAATCATCCCAGATTTCTTTGGCAGTTTTGAAATACACTAAGCTAACACTAATTTCAGATGAGATGGCATTTAGAAGCCATGAAATGAGCATATCATTGCATCGTTGCCAGTGAATCTTATATTTGGAATTTGAATTTGGTTTCTTATGAGCACCAGTGACAATTCCTAGTTTCAATTTGGATGAGAGAGCAATTATCATTGCTCTCTTCCACTGATTATAGTTATTATTGGTAAGGACATGAGTGATTAAACTCATTCCTGGATGATCATTTGGATTTAGGTATAGAGGATGTGATGGAGGAATTGCAAAATGTACCTCAACAGATTCATACTCATCCATTTCTTCAGTTGCTTGCTGTTTCGAAAAATGATGTTGTGGTTCTTCAGTAGTTTGTTGTGTAGGGGATTGTTGTTGTGTCCCTTCTGGATTTTGACTCTCTTCAGACATCTTCAATGATTTTGCAGATTTGTGTGGCTTTGGAGTTTCGAAACTATAAATGAATTCAGTCTTGTAGTGCGAAAGCACGTAATTGCTCTGATACCATAAAAACAGAAAGCAGAAAGGAAGAAGAACAATTAAGAAGATGAGAGATTTGGGAGAAAACTCAAAAATTGAGTTTAAGTTGTATTCATCTTTTCATATATTCGATTACATAATACATTGGATGATCATGCTTATATATCACGTTTGTTATAAAATATCTTCTAACAAACTCAACCACTTACAACCAGAAAACTGAAACTCAACTGCCTTTACAATATTACACTCGACACCCTTGGATTCCCATCATAGTACACTCAACACCCCTGAGCTTTTCTGCTCTGAGACTGATGCTGTTGCTGTGTCCCCTTCTGTTCTTTCTTTTATTATTGTAGCCTTGTCTGTACTGTCTTCATTTATATTGTGCAAATCGGGTAACACTGATGCTGCCCTTGCTTTGCTTTGTAAGATGGAGATGCATGAGACTTGCAAACCTGGCATAGTGGTATACACCGCAATCATTGACAGCCTTTGCAAGGACGAACGGGCTACCGATGCTCTAGAGCTCTTTTCAGAATTGACCGTAAAGGGAATCACGCCTAATGTTCATACCTACAATTGCTTGATTCAAGGTTTATGTAATTACGGTTGGCAGGTAGAAGTTGAGAGGCTGTTACACGAAATGAAAGTCAATAACATATCTTCAGATGTATGCACGTATAGCATTATAATCGATGCACAATGTAAAGAAGGGTTGGTTGCAGAAGCGCACGATGTGCTTGAGCTGACGATCCAAAGAGGTGAGGTGCCTGATAATGTCACCTACAGTTCACTTATCGATGGTTACTGTCTGATTGGCAAAGTTTCTCAAGCTGCAAAATTACTTGATGTGATGATTAGCCAGGGCGTTGAACCTGATGTTTTCAGTTACACCATCTTAATTCATGGGGTACTGTAAGAAAGAGATGATAGATGAAGCAATGAGTCTCGTTAAAGAAATGGCTCGTAGAGGATTGGTTCCAAATGTTGTTACGCACAACACTATTATTGGTGGATTATGCTGAATCGGTAGGATTAGGGACGCTCTTACGCTTCTTGATGAAATGGGAACCCGTGGTCAAAATCCTGATATCATCACTTACAATACGCTTTTGGATTCCCTGTGTAAACACAATAGGCTTAACGAGGCACTGGTGCTTTTGAAAACTATGGAAAGCAGTGGCCTGGTTCCTGATATCAGTACTTGCAATATCTTCATCCACGCAATGTGGAAAGCTGGGAGGCCATGATGCTGCTGCAAAGAAACTCTTTCGTAATCTCTCCGCTAGAAGCTTAAAACCCGATATCATTGCCTATAATGTAATGATGAATGGATATTGTAAGGGAGGTAAACTTAGTGAAGCGAATGAGTTGCTCTTCCAAATGAAGGAAACCGGGTGCTTGCCAAATGACTCTACTTACAATACCATTATTAAGGGATTTATCCAAATTGGTGAGATATCGAAGGCAATTCAACTTCATGAAAAAATGAGAGGTGATGGTTTCTTGGCTGATGCAAAGACATCAGAATTGTTTATTGATTTGTTAGCAAATGACAAATTAGACAATCCATCCAAGGAATTGCTTAACCGTTATTTTGGCACTAGTCAATGATTTGGTTCAATCTAGTTGACGATTTGGGGGCTATATCATGATTTGCGGTGGTGGAGGAATGCCTTAAAGTTTGGTGGACATACAGTATGGCAAAATGTGGGATTTTACCTGATCTGAGGAGAGTCTCTTGAAATTAGTTTATCCTACCCTTGTGATAGTTATATCTATTGTTCAAAAAATTTATCCTGGATATGCAATGCAGGAGAATCCTTGAAACTTCAATTTTTTGATCTACTTGTAAGATATTACTATTAGCGAGAAGGGTCTTTAATTTGTATAATCACAGCTTAAGTCTCTTTTTATTTACTTTGTAAGTTTTGTTACACTGACATTTGTTTCTCTGCCGTTGACTGGAGAACAAATGAATGAACATCAAGATAACATTGATAACTTTGTTTGCTGATACTTTCTGCATAAATATGCCCTTATTGCTTGTCTGTTATGCTTTTAGTTTATTGTAGATGGTAAATTAGTTGATTGTTGTGGTTCTGAGTTTATTAGTTATTACTCAAGGGGGAGAAAATACGGGAACTGGTAGAGATGCAATGCGAGCGCCGAGAAGTAGTAATGAACTTGTATAGAGAAGTAGTAATGAACTTGTATAGAGGAACTAAAGGCTCTGTACATCTTCACTGCAATCGAGCCACCGGCCTCGTTCAAGGATGTTGATTGTGGGTGTCGTGTTTATGTTCTTTCTTTGGCCTGCTGGGGATATTGGATTCGTCTTTCTTTGGTTGGCTTGGGATGTTGGATTTGTAGGAAATTATTCGGGTCCCATATCGAATACGGGTCGAATAAAATCAGTCTTTTTGATCAAATCGAACGGAAGCGGAAGCGATGAATTTCAAAAATCTATAAAATGATATAAGAACATCAAAAATTATGTGTACTAAATTTATTTGATCAACGGAAGGAAAAAGGAAAATACCTTTTACGCCGATTTCTTTTAACTTCGATCGTAACTATCAAATCTTGAAAGCTCGTAGACACCACAATCTTCTGATTCGTTCATTCCAATTAACAATAGTGTGTGGGCACTCAAATAATATTATTCAGTTCCTAGCTTATTTTGGATGAGTAATTGATTAGGCCAGAAACCAAAACACCGAAAGCCTTTGTGTATTGCTCACGGTCAAAACAGGAGGACAAAATAAAAACAACTCAAGTTGTTTCTCACTTCACTGCACTGTTAGTCACCCTTGACTTTTCCGGAAGCCCCTGTGTACTCTTTATATCACCAGTAGCAGCATCATACTACATCTTCATATATAAGAGAGTCATTTTCTAATCAAAAGACATTTGGTGATAACTCCCAATTTCTCAACAACTCTCTCCGTCAAATTGGCTGCCAAGATGTCTCCAAACTTAATGGGAAACTATTTCCCTTTGTACGGTTTTGTGTCCCCTTTCAAGTGAGCTGTAGTTCTTGTTTTGGTAGCCTTGTCAATCTTAAACTCAATCCCAACTATCCAAATAGTTTTATACCTCTTAATAATTATCCAATATAATTATTAATTAGTAATTATATAAATATCCAAAATATCTCATATTTATTCAATTCTCAATACAATTAAAATTGTATGTTACCCGATATTCTCGGGATCAATTGATATTTATATATTAACCGGAAAACAATTTTCCATAAGCCTTTAGGAACATAAATATTAATTCTAATCTGTTTAAAAGGGAAGGCGAATCAGGGACCATGGACCTATAATTATAAGCTCAAATAAATTGAATAAATAATTAAACTCTTCAATTAATTTATTCGATTTATTAATTCCGATATTACTACACTATAAATTCGGAATTGCACTCTTATAAATATAGAATATCTTACTCTACGAAACAGAGCAGTCCATTGATTTAATCATTACATATAGATTAATCCTCCATAGACAATTCGTAATTGAAGCTAGGTAATATTCGTTAACCTCTTCAATTACATCTTTTCCTCATTTACTATTAATTCACTAGCGAATGGTTAATTTATAATTATATTATAAATTAGAGATCTCAAACCACTCAGTTCCAGAATTAACAAATGAGAGAACCGTCTTTCTACTTCTCGTAAGAAGGAATGAATTCCGTATCTGTGAATTCATATTCTCAGCCATCTAATTCAAATGTGAATCTAAAATACAAGTGCTGGGAATGTCATCGAAAGACAAACTTAGACGAGCAAATCAAGAAACACCCTGAAATAATTAGGAGTTTATAACCACTCAGGATTAAGATCCATCTATATATGATCATCTAGAGATTTAATTTGATTTTCCATTTCTATAACGAAGTTTATAGGAAAATTACAAATTAAATCGGTCCAAGTCCTATATGATCAAATCATATATAAATGCCCCCACTTAGATGTCTCTACATCGACAGTCCGGATAAGAAGGTCACATTCAAAGTGTTTTTGGTCGCATTAGTGATGTGTTAATTAAAGATCTCATACTTTAATTAATATCATCACGGACTTAATTTTAAGTTTATTATCCACAATCTTAATCCTCTTGTATATAACACTCATATACTAAGATTATGGTTACAAAATAAACTAGAGATTTTCTATGATGTTTAATAAAATGCATACAATAAGCACAAGTGTTCATAAATAAATGTCGCTTTTATAAATAGTTTAAAAACAATTCAAAATTGCTTTAAGGGCACTATCACTAACATGATTTAATACAGTTTGCTAGTTTATCATGCTTCTGGTCAGGAGCTCAATTTTGCAAGCGTGCTTCTTTGAAATCATGACCTGACCCCCGAAAATCCAAGATTGATCTCCGAGCTAGCATTCACAATTTACAATTGTAGAGAAGTCATCAACACTCATTTGTTGAATGCAATTACAATTGTAAAATCATTTGAATTATCAATAAAACTATAACTATTACTAAAACAGAATTCGTTGCTGCCACGTGGTGGTTTTTTCTATGGAAAGCTAAAAGTTTTTAAGATATTTTGTGCTGCCACGTATCACCTTTGAAATGGTAAAAGTTTTTTTCCTTTTTTTCAAAATCAATTAGTTTAAAATAAAATTTTTAAATCTAATTAGATAAGATATAATTCCTAAAACTAATTTTATAAGATAAAACAAATTTATGATATAGTTTTACGAGCAAAATTATGATAGATATTTAGGATTTTGTTTTTATTTTTTTTAAATGTTGCTTAATTAGACTAGATTTTATCTTATGTAATTTATACAAGTTTAATTTGACCAAAACTCTTCAATTTCCATCTCTTTTCATTTTCATAATTTTTAATTTATACAAATTATCCACAGGATAATTTTTTGTTATTTATTCTTCTATTAATCTATATTTATTAATTAGTAATTAATTATTAATCTATTAACTATTATTAAAACAGAAGTCGTTGCTGCCACATGACGACTTTCTGTTGAAAGCTTAAAGCTTTAAAGGAATTAAGTATATGTTTCCACGTGTCACCTTCTTGTGAATTTGTAATTTTTTTCTTTTTTTACTGCCAAAAATTAAAACTTGATATATTTTAAAACTAGTGCATCATTTATAAATGGTAAACGTTTTTTAAATTATTTTTTGCTGTCAAAATCCGTTAGTACGATATAAATTTGATCACATTTGATTTAGACACGTTTCACTTGATTATGACTCCAAATTTTCATGTTAAAAGCATTTTTTACAGATAGATTTTACATGTGCTCATAGATTTTAATATTTCAGTTACATATTCATACGATCAATTTTGAATATTTACCTTATTTTTAGTTTTTTTAAAATTATTTTTTAACTATTTATTACATTTAGAAAATCATCTTATTATAAAAAACTTTTGCAAAAAAACTATTAAAACCGTGCATACGGTACTATATATATATATATATATATATATATATATTATTTATTTAATTTCTTACCAAAAATTAAAACCGGTTAGATTTAAAACTGATGCCTCCATTATACATGATAAAAAATTATTTCATTTTTACCATTTTGTGATGCCAAAATCGATTAATATCGGATATATTTTATAACATTTGATTTAAATGCATTTCACTTGATTAGGACTCCAAATTTCTATGGTAATTTTTTTTACAGATAGATTTTATCAATTCTCATGGATTTTAATCTTTCAATTACCTGACTATATGATCAATTTTGAATATTTACCTTATTTTTCGGGTTTTTCAAATTATTCTAATTAAAATTTTTAATTATTTATTACAAGTTTAGAAAATTATCTTATTATAAACAACTTTTGCGAAAAAAAAATTTTAAAACCATGCACATGATACTAAATATATATATATAAATTTTTTTTTGTTGCCAAAAATTAAAATAGGATAGATTTTAAAATTGGTGTCTCTTTTATACATGACAAAAGGGTTTTTTTTTTTAAAATCATTTTTTGTTGTCAGAATCGATTAATACCAGATAGATTTTATCACATTTGATTTTAACGTGTTTCACTTGATTAGTACTCCAAATTTTCTTAGTAAAAGTTTTTTTTTTTTTTTGCGGATAGATTTTATCACATTTGATTTAACGTTTTCAATTGATTAAAACTCCTCAATTCTCATGATAAAAGTTTTTTAAAATTTTTATTTACCATTTTTTGCTGACAAAATTGGTTTGTACCGGATAGATTTTATCACATTTGATTTAAATAAGTTTAATTTGATTATGACTCCTCAATTCTCATAGTAGAAGCATTTTAATTCTTATTATTTTACAAAAACTCGGTTAATTTAAAATAGATTTCATCCAATTTGATTAAACGTGTTCCACCAACACCACAAATAACCACTACGAAATAGCTTGTATATTCTATCTACAAAATTCACATGAATTTTTGGTTTATGATTCAGTGTGATCTCACACTTTTTTATTTATCTATTAATTATACGAACATCTTGCTGTTGTTGGTTCATTCAAATAGTTTGCAAATTCTATCTACAAAATTAAATTTCAGAAATAACACTAAGTCAACCGTATATCGCACGAGTTATAATAACCTAGTAAACATAATATTACAAGAAAATTAAAGTTTTTAATCTAATGTATACTCATTCCGTTCAGGTCAAAGAGTCAATTATTTTATTTTGGGATATTTCATTTAAAGAGTTTACTTTCAAAAATTAACGCATTACTAATGAACTATTAAAAATATCATTTTATTAAAAAAAAAATTTGTTAGTCATGTCATGCTTGACTTTAATTGCCAAAGAAAGCAGAGAAAAAGGTTTAAATGTCAAACAAAGGGTGTAATGTGCAAAGCTAGAACTTTAGAGGCTAAAATTTGAAAAAGGTTAAAACTACTAAAAATTGTAGATTTGATCTCATGTAACAGCGGGTAATTAACAGTTTAACACTCTTAATTACATGTTACTCACGTGATTGTCTTATCTTCACATTTAATGTAAGCTTAAGCATATGTCTTCAGGCAAAGAATTGAACAAAAAAAGATTGTTTTACTTCAATTTGTGCATGTGTGCGGCATGTTCCAAACACACAAAGGCATTTATATCTTTTTGATGATTTACATCCAACATAATTGATGAAAATAACTCATGGTGACCAAAATGCGATTTATAACCAAGTTCAATTATTAAATTAAAAAAATAATAGTAGAGTTAGCTTATTGTAAAAAAATATAAAAGTAGGGTGACCAAATTGTGATTTAAGCTTGTGATTTCAAATTCAAAAGTTTAGCAAACAATAAATTATTTATTTGATCTTATTCAATGGGGATTGATTTATTAAACATTACTTTTGTACAAATATTATTTTTTATCATGATAAATTTACTTGTTTGTCCTTAAATAAATGGTGGATGGTTTATTAGATGAAATGTTAATTTTGTCAATACATTAATTTGTAAGAGACAACTCACACTTTTATAATAAAGAAGATTAGCTTAATATGCATTTTTAATTGTCAGTTTACACAAGTTTTAATAAAGTATTTGACTTTTTAATTTTTTATTACTTTAAATAATCATTTATTAGTGTCAAATCAATAAGCAATTAATTTTCTATCTCTCTTTTTTTTTTTTTTTGGAAAGCAGGGCGGCACCTGCAGGGATTTTATTAATAGAAAAAAAGAAATACAAACTGGACAATCAGCCTTACCCGATTTTGGGGGACAAAAGAGTCTTACCTCAAAATGAAAATACAAAAAAGGCAACAACAAAAAAGAGTTCAAAATGACTTAGGGTCTGTTTGGATACACGTCATTGGAATTGAATTGGAATTACAATTTTGTGGAATTGAATTTTAACATATTTGAATTCCATAGAGCTTCAATTCTATTGTTTGACTAATCTATAGAATTCCATTAGAATTGATTTACAATTCCAATTTTATTGTGTTTAATGGCATAGTACAAGGATTTTATTTTTTCAAATTTCAGTATAGAGACCAATCGCAAAAATAACAAAAAGTTCAGGGACCATTTGAGGAATTCACCTTTTATTATATTTCTTGTGCATTCTAGAGTGCCCCTTGCATTTTAAATCTTCCATCTTTTATTATCCTCTTCAACTCTCACGGGTACAAATTTCCTTGGGCCAGCAGCAAAGTGTAGTACATAAGCCGAGACTAGTCTCATACCCAATGTGGCGTGGGGTAAAATGAATTATGCAATTCTCTTTCTAAGATTCTCCTCTAGCTCCCATGGCTTCCCTTGACCTCACAATGAAGTAAAACACACACACATAGAGAGAAAACATAAAATGGCTATCGACGCAGAGTCAACGCTCTCCAAGCCGAACCCCATTACTATCCCCAACAAAGCGAAAGTCCTCCCTCCTCAAAAATCACGCACGATCGCCGCCGCAACCGAGGATTACCGTCCACCTAACTACCCACCCGTCCGGCCTCCATCTCTCCATCCTCCTCCTCTGGTCGACCCGCTCCTTCGATTCGGACGACTCGGCCCCGAGCCATTACCAACACCTTGGGCTTCGGTAGTCAAACCCCCCTTCAATTTCTCCGATCGCGACTATGTTTACCCATCGTTTCTGCGCTAGCACCGTCGGAATCGCGTCACTGTCAAGTCCGCCTCCAAATTGCCGCGGCGGGAGGTCTCGGTGTCTCCGTCTCCGCGAAGCACTCCGGTTCGGGAGTTTGAGCGAGAAGGAGGTGGAATTGGTCCGGAAGATGGAGACGAAAACAAGGAACCAGTAGCGACCTAAAAAAAAATCCCGATAGTTTCGAATTGGTGTAGAATTGGTTTTGTAATTTTTTAGTTTTGTTATGGAATTGATTTTATGGAATTGGGGGTAGTAGAATTATAAATCAATTCCAATTCTATCCCTCATTTTAGTATCCAAACAATAGAATTAGAATTCTATGTCCAATTTCAATTCCAAGTCATAGAATTGGTGTAGCCAAACACACCCTTAAAGAAAGCAAAAAAGGAAGCTAAGTGATACAAATATAAGGGGTACTACACTTGTCTAGATTGATAAGCCCATGAATGTGCCTAGGAAGATCGGATAAAGAGGTAAAATAAGAATCACACAACCTAGGTTAGCGAAAGCCTGGCACATAATTAACTTCCCTAAAGCAATGAGAGAAATTGAATTGCGTGGAATCATGAATTGAAAGGACAACTTAAACCATATAAATACTAGCCTAAGGAGGAGCAGCTTTACCCATCTGATCAATCATATAGAACCTTTGAGTCAATTTCAATAATGGCTCCCACCATATGATATCATGTGCTTGGACCCATTTGACACCCAGAAAAAGGCCCCTACATCCAACCATAAAACTGGAAGAGAATCTAAAGAAAGAGGAATAAGCATGGATTAAATTACCATTGAGGAATAATCATGGATTAAATTACCATTAGCATCACGAACGATTCCCCCTAGTACTCTGGGTTACCATTTGGGGTGAGCGGAAGTTTTTCCTGAATCGCACTGCACAGCTTAAAAATGGATCGACCAATACTTTGGATTGGTCCCCTGATCCAATTTTACGACCGACAATTGATTGGTCCCTGCCTTAAACCAAAAAGTAATCGACCAATGTGTATTTATTATTATTTTATTATATATAATATACTAATATAGTATAATTAATATATATATATATATATATATATATATATATATATATATATATATATATGATAAGAATATAATAAAAGGGATACAACTTACAACCTAAAGAAAATATATAATAATTTGATTCAATATTCAACCAAGTTTCCTTATTTGATTAAAGAGAAAATAGGAGGGAAAACATTGTTCTTCCCTATTAATTAATTTACTGCCTCTTTTTGTGATTCCAAACATTATTAGTTTGAAGGATTATTAACTGTAAAATAATTAAATTAACCATAAGGGGATCGGAGAGGAAGATGACTTGCAATAAATTTTCTTACAACTTTCTTTTTCATTTCTCTTTATTAATTTGGAAGTATGATTTTTACCTTTAGTTTATTTTCACAAGAACAACGAACCCAACAAAATGTTGCATGAAGGAAGAACATGATTTGATTATTGACAATTGTTTTTTAGTAAATCTAGTTATCCTCTTGATCAAAGATACGCATCATATTGGTCTGGTCCTGGTTCTCGTACTTCTTCAATTGATTCTGGACCGGACCAATGTATTGGTTCTCAGACATGTTGGGTTGGTCCTGGTTCTATATTTTCTAAGAACCGGACTATTAGTCTGGTTCTAGTTCTCTCAGTTTTTCCAAAAAAGTGGACCGAACCAGACCAAGCTCACTCCTAGTTACCATGACAAGCACCATCCGAGTTAAGTTGACGCAGACAGGCGGAGGTTTATTCCAATGAAGAATTTGAACCCTTTTTCGGGAAATTCGACCCAGATGGAGTGGTCAGCTCACCGAAGAAGAGAGCCCGACAACAGATAAGATACTAAACAATTTATGCCTAATGCGAGCAATGATTACCCACGAAGAAGAGCGGATCCCCTCATGACAGGTCTTGCTGCGAAGTTTCCAGAGTTCCCACAAGATGATCGAAGGAAGGATAGAATGAAGAGTAGAGTTTCTATGCCGATACCACCAAGTAAAACAGGTTTGGGGTATGGAATTCATAGCAGAGGTAACACCATTGGCGGACCCATGTTATAGGGTTTGGGGACAATTTTTTTTTCTTTTTAAAGAGGATCAATAGTGGTTCCCCACTTACCCCCTGGGTGACTTGAACCCACGACCTATTAGGTATGGGTGAAGTGTCTTACTACTAAACTGCACTTACTTGTCGGGTTTGGGGGCAATTGCCCCCACTTTGGCTTTTTGAAAACATCCTATTTATTAATAGTCTCTCAAATCTCACCGGTTGCCCCCATTTCATTTCTCTCTCTTCCAAATAATTTGAAATAACCTTAATTTTGAAATAGTCATAAATCCTAATTCAGTAATTTTGAGAATTTGAATTGAGTATTTTATTTTTGTAATTGTTATGAATTGTGAATTTGTGATAGATGATAATATTGTTTTATTTCTTAAATTTGTATCATGTATGACCTGTAGGTACGTGGTTTTATACTTTTGTATTTGTGTGTTCAACATATTCTATGTAGGAAATCTCTATTTATTTAATCTGTAATTAGAACATTTTAATTAATTTGCGGTTGAAGTAGTTGATTTAATTTTTTTATTTGTGTAGATTTCCAAATTGTGGTTTATTTTGAAGAAAATTTGGTTTTAGTGATTATGGAGAGATTTTTTAAATGACAACTATTAGAGGAAATTTGTGCCCCCAGTTGAGAAAATGTCTGCGTCGGCCACTGCACCTCCAAACCTGTGAAATCCAGTCCATACTTGAATAGCAGTTTGGCTTTACAAGAAAACATGGAGGCAGGTTTCAGAGTGACCAGACACACAACAGTCATCAAGATCACATAGATGCCAAGTAAAAACCTTTGCTAAGAAGACTTTCATCAATGGGAAGCCTATAGCGCCATAACCTCCACAAGAAAATGCTAATTTGGCGAGGAAGATATTTACTCCAAATAAACTTAGTTGAATCAAGAATAGACAACAAGCATCGAATCAGATTCCAAGCCGAAGATAAAGAGAATTTGTTGTTTGAATTGGCGATCCAACAAGCTATATCAAGATTATCAGATAGACAAATCCCATGACTTTCAATAATATTAACAACCAAAACTTCAATGACCGTTCTAGCAGCAGATGAGATACTAGAAGGCGAACCAAAGTAAAGTGTTACTCATTAAACGAAACCTTAAGAATTCAACTAAATTATTAATGTAATCATAAAAATTTTATTAAATTATTCATGTACATTTTATTTGAGTAATAAAGTGAACATAAGTAATTACTTTTTTAATTGACTAACTTTTTAAACGTCGTTATGTCAATTTGTAAAACGATCCGTGTATAGTATGAGTTACACACTAGTACGATAAAGTAATAAAGGAATATTGATGTCTTGCTAAAGCTTATAAGGTTTAAGATTCCCCTGATCACCATTTATGAAATATTACTGAAGTGTTTGACCCTAATTGTCCGAAGAAATGAGTAATGTTCGGCAAGCACTAGCCAAACATCTTTGATTTGTTTTGCTAAAAGCGACCGAACATGACGCGGTATCAAATAACCCTAAAGGCTATTTAGATTTTTTTTTATTTGATGACATTTTTGTGCTTTTTTAGTGGGCGTATAAAGTATTTTTGAGGTTGTGAATAGCCACAAATCCTCGGTAAATATTGCAAGGGACAAACATTAGAATTGTGAAGAAAATTAGCTTCAATTGTATGTGTGAGAGCCGTTCCAAACGGTAACTTACTAACGGAAAGATGATTCGAAACAGTCGTCTAATAAAGCTGGTAGATTTCAAAATCAGTGAGAAACCCTTTCCATTTGTTTAAATACCGGGTTCGTTGTAGATGTGAGTCAAGCAGTTTTGAGAATTGAGGGTTTTTTTGAAATCGTTGTTTAGAGTTTCAATTCATAAACACCAATTTTTGATTTGAATAATGAAATTGAAATCAGAGTCGAGGTTTGAATTGGCGATTCTTGTTTCACAATGCGACTGAAAAATATCAAGACTGACGGGGAGTTGTTTCCACGGTGAAAGAGAAGTAATCAAACTCATGGTTGAAATTAAACTTCAGTTCCTTCGGAAACGGTAAGTTTCTGAATAAATTTCTGCACCTGTGAATTATAATCTCTTTTTTAATTTTATCAATGGGTCGTGATTCAAATAGCAGTTTTGGTCATGAATATTGGATTTGAAATTCGAGTATAGGGTTTGAATCCATGATATTTTTTCTTAGTTTCTGGTTAATTTTCCTCAATTTGGATTTCATCAATGAATCGTTATTCAAATACAAGTTTTGATTTGGACAACAGATTTGACATCTGAGTTGGGGGTTTCAAAACATGAGTTTGTTTCTCTATTTCTGATTGATTTCGTGAATTGGTTTCTATTCTGTTGATTTCATCATTTGGCTTGTGACATTCAAATTTGGGTGTTCAATGACATGATTTTTTAGTTTAAATCTGGATTTTTATGGTCTTAGTTTTTAACTTTGGGTTTTGAAGCTAAGTAATTCAACTACAAGTCTTCTTTCCCCTTCCTTTTCCTTCTTTTCTTGGATATTCAATTCCGTGATCAAGAGTGGGTGCATTTTTAGTATTTTAATTAGGTTAATAAGTGCGTGAGATATATATGCTTAGGAGTCTTTTGATGATTAAATTTGAATGGATTTTTTCTGTATTGCAATGCTTGAAGAAATGGGAGAGGCATAGGATGAATGACAATGACGAGTATGTTTTCCCATGACAACTATAGCTCTCTCTCTCTCTTTCTTAGATTCGTGCAATCTGGTGCTTGTTATGGTTTGGTAACATCCATTCCTGTATTGACTTTTAACAGTTCCTTGGTGGTTGTCCTCATCCCGAGCCTACAATGATATGGCATTTGTATCTTGGGTCCACGTTCAAAGCCTTAGATATAATTTAGTGTGTCCTGAAGGATTTTTTTTGGTAAAAATGTCCACTATTAGAACCTTCCCTTTCTGGGAAGGCTCCAATTTTCTTTCTGTTTTCTCATTTTTTTGACTTTCAAGCATGTTTTCTGTTATTAGGTCGAAAATATTTATATCATCATTACTGCTACAGAAAATGAGTAGTTTCTTGTAATGTATGTTATCAAGCACAGGGAAAAAAAGGCTTGATTTAGCACGCAAGTTTGAAGAGCGCTATCATGTTCAGAGTTAAATCAAGTCACAAGAAACTTGTGTAAATAACAGGTGGAAGTTTAATATTTATTTTTTGTGTTGTAGGAACTTTCTTTCTCATGCCTTCCCATTAGGATATGAGGGTCACTTTTGTACAGATTTTGAAAATTTCTTAGCCCGAACAGGAAGTGATTTGGGTCAATGAGTTGTATTTCTGGTCATCTAATCGAGTCATAATGCCTCTCTCCCTACTCCTTCATGGTTTGTCCTCATGTGCGGAGCGTGCCAATAGTAGACTTTCCTAACACGTGTCTTTCTCTTGTAATTACTGTGACTTGTCATCTAATTACCAGTTTAAATATAAGGTCCATGTTGACCGCTAACTGAATGCCTTATATGGTTCATTTTTTGTCCTCGTCTGTTATCTGAAACTAGCTTTGGATTTTACAGGTTAATTCATTGGACCACGGTATATCAGTTAAACTTGTGAATGGAATTTTTTTAACCGATGATTTTTTTTATAATACTAATTTTTTGTTCTAAGAATTCCTTCTCTTACCATGACAAAGCCTGGTCTCTCTTTCCGCTCATGTAGACAAAGTTCTATGAAATTTGACTGTCCCCTCTTTAAGGTCTCCAAGCCTAGTAACAACTGAGGTACTGGGCTCAGTTGCAATGCAAGTGATGTAGAGTCGGCATCTTGAATCTTAAATGATTTGAGGAACCAAATCTGTGCTCTTTCTTTTTTTTTTTTGTCATTCACGGAATTGTTATTTAGCAATGCCTAGAAAGGACCAATCAACCATACATATTTTTCATTAAACACTGGTGTTTGGGAGAGCTCGAGCGAGAGTTGTCCCTACATTCTTGGGTGTCGGTTTTTATCTTTCATTGAGCTATGGCCATAAAAGCTAGGTAGGCAAGTAATTTTTTTTGCATAGCACTAATGGCGAATGAATGGACTTTCTCACCTTGTTATTGATTATATCCTGACCTTCACCAATTTTTGTAGAAGTTGATGCATTGAGGGAAAGAGCCCATACTAATGTCATTAAGGCAATATAGTTCTGACTGTCCTTGGAAAAGGAAAACCTATATTTTCATTCCATACCCCTGTCATGGTGTTGACCATCAAAGTTCTCTCTTTCCCCTCATCCCTATTGCTGACGGAGAATGAATGATGGAGCCTTCCGTTTTCCCTACTTAAAAAGGATATGATAGTTGAGTGGGTAATATTGTGATGGTGCCTTCCCTTTTCCCTAAAGGTAACCCTAAATCACTAAACGTAACACCTTTATGAAAGAAAATGGCGTTTTTGTCTAGTAAATCAGTTTGTTTATAATGTGAATGTTGTGTGCAGACCTTCCAACGGTAACACTTTTAATGGTGAGATAATTCGAAACAAAGAGCTAGTAAAGAAGTTCGATTGCAAAATCAGAGAGAAACCCTTTCCATTTCATTGAAATCCTTTCCATTAACGGTAACACAACTTGTTCAAATCCAGATTTTCTTTTGAGTTCGTAGAAGATTTGAGTCAAACAATTTTGTGAATTGAGGGTATAGAACTCGGTGTTTAGGGTTTGAATTCATGATTATCTTCAGATACCAATTTTCGATTTGAATATTGAATTTGTAATCGAAGTTGAGTTTGAACTTGTGATTCTTGTTTCTTAACGCGACTTAAAAATACCAAGACTGATGGGGCGGTGCTTCCATGGTGAAAGAGAAGTAAACAAACTCATGATTCCCAAGTAAACTTCAGTTCCTTTGGAAATGCCTTCTCCTATGATTACTCTCTGTTTTCATTTCATCAATGGGTTGTGATTCAAATAGCAGTTTTCAATTTGAATATTGGATTTGAAGTTGGAGTATAATGTAATCCATGTTTCTTTTTCTTTGTTTCTGTTAATTGTCCCCAATTATGGTTTCTATCTCCGTTTTTTCATTTCATCAATGGATCGTTATCAAATACCAGTTTCGATTTGGTCAACAGATTTGACTAGAGTTGGAGGTTTCAAATCATGAGTTTTGTTTCTCTGTTTCTGATTGATTTCTTAAACTATGGTTTCTATTCTCTGTTCATTTCATCATTTGGATTGTATCAAAGTTGGGAGTTCAATTTCATGATTTTTCAATTAAAATCTGGATTTACTTATGAATTTTAACTCTGGGTTTTGAAGCTAAGTAATTCAACTACGAGTTTTTTTTCCCCTCAATTTTTCCTTTTTTTTTTTTGGATATTCAATTCCATGTTCAAGAGTGGGTGTCTTTCTAGAATTTTTTATTAGGTAAAAGTGTGTGAGATTTAGATGCTTAGTAGTCTTTTGATTATTAAATTTGAATGGATTTTCTCTAGTTGCTAGGCATTTGAGATCACACAGAAGAATTTGTGTGAAGAAATAGGAGAGGTATATGAAGAATGAGGATGACGAGTTTGTTTCATAAGAAAGGTCCAAATTGTTCTTGTATAGTCATCTATGAATATCACAAACCACCGAGCCCCATTGATATCTTTTACACATGGTCACCTAATATTACTATGAATCACAGAAAATGGATTGGAGGGTTTGTATTGTAGACACAGAAAAAAAGAAGCCAACTCCTCAACATTCTCCACATTCCCAATTGGTAAAATTTCACTATTTGAAATATTAATTCTAAGACCATACGCTGCCTGAAATAATAATAGAACCATTCGCAAATAACCGAGTTGAGAAAACCTGCGCATCGCAAAAAACAAGAGAGTCATCCGCAAAAAGGAGATGAGACACTGATACGGTATAAAACCTTCCAACACAATGAATCTGCTCCAGCACCTTTTGAGCAGTCCTAAACCCTCCCCTATCCTTCCTACAAACTGTTTGTGTTCTTTTTCTTAATAGAATTTTTCTTTACAAATGTAACACACCATTTAACAAATAAATTCCACCCCCTAATTACCCTTGGCCAAAAGTTTGCTTCCAATGAACAATGCAACAGCCACGTTTTTGAAAATGCTTGGGACTGTCACGAAACCGAAATAAAATAAAATATAAGAAGTAGAAGATTAGGATAGATCGGCTTCACCGGACGAGCTTCACTCGCTTGTCGTAAAGATTGCCGTTTGATTATCTTCCCAGGCTTCACTCACCTTGAAAGAAAAACCGAAAAGAACGAACTCGCTCTTGCAATGCGTTTGCACACCAAAACGAAATCTGCCCATTTTAAATGAGAAACATGCCTTAAAAAGGCTTACAAACTTTGCCTAAAACTAATTGGAAAAGACTCCTAACTTGCACAAAAAGTAAACCCTATTCTAGTTATTGAAAACCACTACTGCCTGACTAGTTTTAACAAGACTAGAAAACTAATTAATCTAGGAAATAATTAACTAAAGGCAGATTTGGCCACTACTTTACGAACCCTGCATCCACACGTCATAGTGGTCGGCCCAAGCCCCATGCAGACTTGTTGTCTTCACCTTGCATGCAATGCCATGCAAGGCCTTCCCAAACCGTGTCTCCCTTCCATGCTCCAACTTGGACCAGCCCTTTGTACCCCTTCCAATTGTGAGTCTCGTGTCCCTTTTCTTCCAAGCCCAAACAGTCCAAGAAGTCTGCTCCGTTTGTGAACGGGCTGCCTCCATTGCTACCCCCTTGCTTGCTCATTCCCCTTTCAAACTTGGTTTCATTCTCACTTATAATCAGTCCATGTATTCCCATGCAATTTGTAACATTCTTCATTGCAACCGCATCAGACACCGACACCCTAGGACCACTTATGCTTCCCACATTAAAACCCCTCAAGAAGCCTCCACCAACAGCTTTCTCCATCATTAAACTTAAGACTTCCATCACTAGAATAAACAGGAAAAGGAAAACGCCCCTGGCGTAGACCTCTTGAGCTTCCAAAAAATCGGGCAGGTTCTCCATCAATCAACACCGAGAATCTCACCGTAGATATACAAAAGGAAATCCAGTTCCTCCATTTATCTCCAAAGCCCATCCTGTTCAGCAAATAGAATAGAAAATCCTAGTTTACATGATCATATGCTTTTTCGATATCGAGTTTTCATAAAAGCCCCGGCACTTTACTTCCCACTCTATCGTCTACCACCTTGTTTGCTATGAGAGCCGCGTCAATAATTTGCGTATCCCCCAAGAAGACTTACTGCGAATGAGAGACAACATTACCCACCACCTTCCGTAATCGAGTTGATAACACTTTAGCTATGAGTTTATAAACACTTCCAATCAAACTAATAGGCCAAAAATCCTTGATATCGATAGCAATCTGCTTTTTCGGGATCGAAGAGATAAACGTGGCATTTAAACTTCTTTCAAAGCCCATATTCGCATGAAAATACCAAAAAATTGGGATAGGGTGTTCTTGAGTATCACGGATTTTCACTTGGTCAATTAGGGTGCTAGGCTTGCCTCTCCATCTGTGGGGTAGTGCAGTGTTCGTCAAATTGGTGACTTATGTGGGGATTCTGGATGTGAAGCGAAGCTACAAGGACAAGACAGACTTGAGATGGGCGAGAATTTTGATAAGTTATCAAGGTGGTGTACCGGCGAGTGTTCGAATTGGGGAAAGCAACCGGATTTTTGAGATACCTTTATGGGCGGAGACTATGGTGCGTGCTTTCCGTGGTCCTGAAGTCTTGGTTCGAGGCGAGGCGTGAAAGGGGTAAAGGGAAAATAAGGAGAGAAGACGGGAGTGGAGACACGTGCACTCGAGGCGCGTTCGGCCAATAGGAGCGACAAAGGAAAAGGTAGGACAAAGTGGGGACAGCAGGCGGGCGAAGTGGGGGCAGACGAGGCGTCTGAGGCGGCACGTGGGTAGCAAAGGATTTGAATTTCAAATCCACTAAAGGAAACGATGTAGATCGATGGGATAGCATCAAAGGTTGGGCTCGTGCTGGTGTATCCTTTAGTGATGGGCTAGAGAGGGAATTAATAGGCCAATTAATTTAGAGAAAGGGTCGTTGGGCCTAAACTCAAAGGTGGCTCTAAGGAAAAGATGGTGGGTGGAAGAGGATCTTGAAGGATTTCTTGGAGGCGAATTTTTGGGCCTTATAAGTCGAGGTGAAGGACCTAAAAGGGGATGTTTCCTATTCCTTTTAGTTTTCGTTTTGAAGCGAATCGGGAGTTCGAGAGAGGTATGAGCGAGACCCATGCAGGAGGAGCCTAGGACCTATTTTTGAGGGCCTCGGGGCGATATGGAAGATGAAGTCTCTGCGAGGAAGTATCGAAGCGTGTTTTAATATGCGGTGAAAACCTTGGAGAGAATACCGGGAGCGAGAAGGGTCTTTGTGGAGGTTACGGTGGCAAAGAAGGCGGTCCCTCGTGAGGAAGTCTCGAAAGGATTTCAATCCGAGGCAGAAGTCCCGTCAAGAATCCTTGGTGTAGTAGTGCATTCTTGGTCAATACGGTTATACAATGGGTTTTGAATGAGGAGAAAGCCTTGATAGTAGGCAATATGGGCCAGGAGAGATTCACCATGCGAACAAGATGAAAAAAGTTTTTGTAACGAGGCTATCGATGAAAGAAACTTGGGCTGGTGATTTTCCTAAAAGCGAGGCATGGTTCCTAGTCCGGTTCGAAGGAGGTGGTGATTTATGCGCCTCTTCGCATAGCGAGGATTATGGAGGAGATAGCGGGCTATGGATGATCGAGAATAACGGGGAACATCTACGTGTGGGTGAGGAATAGGGTTAAAAGCTTCGGAAGAATCTTGGGAGGCTGCGGGTAAATGGTATGAAGAAAAGATTGAGGAGGCGATTATGGATATTGAAAAGGGCCATCTATCGGAAAGAGGCGAGGCGGATCATTCCCAAAAATTGAAGAGTAGATCCGGTAGGGAAGTGAAAAATCTGTGTTGCACCATCAACTTTGATGGGGTAGCAGGTAAGGAGGGCAAGGGAGCCAGGATTCAAAGGACCCTGTAAGTTTTCCCATGGATATAAAAATTCTCAGCTGGAATATGCGGGGATTAAATGAATTTAGGAAGAGACAGTTAGTGAAACTCTTAGACGTTGGAAACCTATCATCGCTTGTTTACAGGAAACAAAAATGGGCAGCATTGATAACTGCGTAGTGGAAAGTGTGTGGCGAAATCGTACTAGGCTCATCTCGAAGCAGACGGGACGGCGGGAGGTATTCTGCTATTGGGGGACAGCAGGATAGTCTCCAAAGTAGACATGACTCTAGGCTCTCATTCTATTTCTGTTCTTTTTTAAAAATGCAGATGACGGAAACTTATGGTCCGTTTTCTGTATGTCAGGTTAGATTTGGGAAAACGCAACACATCAATCTCACGTTGGTTAGATTTGGGAAAACGTTAGGTATGATTATCATTAGGCCTGACAATTGTAACCTATTACCCATTAACCCACCCAATCCAACCCACTAATTACCCAACCCAACCCAACCCGGTCCATTAATATTTTTGGGTTGAAACGGGTAACCCGTTTCGACCAAATAATATTAACGGGTTAGATCGGGTCGGGTTAAAGCGAGTCGGTCCGTTACCCATTTCGATCCGTAACTTTTTATGCTATAAATTGATTTTGGGGAAAATTTTGGTTTGATATGGGTCGACCCACTTTAACCCATTATATGTTTCAATCCGACCTGTTTCAACCCATTACCCATTCCAACCCAACTCAAACCAAACTCAACCCAACCCACCCAATTGCCAGGCCTAATTATCATCCATGGGCATGTGGTGGACCTCTTGATCCAAATGTTCTTTGGGCCAATGCTTTAACATATATTGCTATTCGAGCTCTCGAGCTCGAGTAGTGACACAATTCGCAATAAGAAAACAACTATTGGACAAATCAAAACCTATCTCAAAGTTTCCTTGTTGACAGTTTAGAAAGACAACCTTGAAGCACATATATTGTAGTCATATTTGAGGACCATCTATCTCAAAGTTTCCTTTTCGATACATCGGTATTTTCTTACCTTTTATTATTTTTTAATTTCTTGTCTTTCATTTCCTTGTTATCATTTCTATTATTCTTATTTTGTTTTCATAACTTTATATTCTACCGCCTTGCTTATTTCATCTCCCTTTCGTTTCAGATTTTGGGATATATAAACTTCATGTCAACATATAACAAGGTACACGTACACAAAATCTGATTCTATATTATGTCAAATTGTTTATCTGATTATGAGCTAATGCTAATTTTCACGCCGGATGACATTTGCAGATAAGCCCCTGCTATAATTTTCGAATTGTGTTTTTTTTTTTGACAATTTGCAGGCTTAGACAACCTTGAAGCACATATATTGTAGTCACATTTGAGGCCCATCAATCCCCCAGTATATTTTTGAATACACAGGTTTCTTCCTTCCTTTCTTTTCCTTGTTTTCGTTTCTATTATTCTTTTTTATTTTGTTAACATTATATTATACTCTTTTCTTGAATTTTCATTTTTTTAATTCTTCATCTCGTCCTTTATTTTCTTTTCATTTAACATCTTGGGATATATAAACCTCATTTCAACATATAACAATATACTCAAACACAAAATCTGATCATATACTCTATTAAATTGTTTACCCGATTATGAGCTATACTAATTTTCACGACGGTGGGCACATTTGAGGGCATTTGAACTATACATTATCATTTTCTAATGTTGTTGCATACTTGTTGTTGTTGTTGTTGTTGTTGTATTTGTCTTGTTGTTGTTGTTGCATCTCACTTGTTGTAGTGGCAGCTGCTGCATCTTCCATGTTGTTGTTGTTATTATTGTTGCATCTTTCTTGTTGTTATTGTTGTTGCATCTCTCTCGTTGTTGTTGCATCTCTCTTATTGTTTTTGTTGCTTCTCTCTTGATGTTGTTGTTGGATCTCTCTTGTTGTTGCATCTCCCTTCTTGTTGTTACATCTCTCTTGTTGTTGCTTCTCTTTTGTTGTTGTATCTCTCTTGTTGTTGTTGTTGTTGCGTTTCTCTGGTTGATTTTGTTGTTGTTGTTGCTTCCCTCTTGTTGTTGTTCTTGTTGCATCTCTCTTTTGTTGCATTTCTTTTGTTGTTGCATCTCTCTTGTTGTTTTTGTTGTTGTTGTGGTTGCATCTCTATTGTTGTTGTTATTGTTGCATCGCTCTTGTTGTTGTTTTTGGTTTTGCATCTCTCTTGTTGTTACATCTATCTCGTTATTGTTGTTGTTGTTGCATCTCTCTTGCTTATTTCACCTCTTTAGATTATTCATCTCTCTTACTTATTTCATCTCTCTTGTCTTTTCCTTTCATTTCATTTCTTGGGATATATAAACCTCATGTCAACATATAATATGGTACACGTACACCAAATCTGATTCTATACTATGTCAAATTGTTTATGTGATTATGAGTATTCTATACTGTGCCAAATTGTTTACCCCATTATGAGATTTACTAATTCTCACGCCAGAGGGTATTTGCAGGGTAAGCCCCTGCGTTAACTTAAGAATTGTGTTCCTTGTTGACAGGTTAGATGCTGAAACAACCTTGAAGCATATATATATTGTTGTCATATTTGAGGTCCTGCAATCTCTTAGTATCTTTTTGGATACACCGGTTTCTTTTTACCTTTCATTATTTTTTAATTTCTTGTCTTTCTTTTCCTCGTTATCATTTCTATTATTCTTTTTTATTTTCATAACTTTATATTCTACTCTTTTATTGAATTTTCTTTGTTTTATTCTTTTTCTCTTTTCCTATGGTGGTGGTGGTGGTGCTGCCTTGCTTATTTCATCTCCCTTTCGTTTCAGATCTTGAGCTATATAAACCTCATCTCAACATATAACAAGGTACACGTATCTGATTATATACTATGTCAAATTGTTTACACGGTTATGTGTATTCTATAGTCTGTCAAATTGTTTACCCGAATATGAGATTTACTAATTCTCACGCCGGAGGGCATTTGCAGGGTAAGCCCCTGCGTTAATTTAAGAATTGTGTTCCTTGTTGACAGTTTAGAAAGACAACCTTGAAGAACATATATTGTAGTCATATTTGAGGACCATCTATCTCAAAGTTTCTTTTTCGATACATCGGTATTTTCTTACCTTTTATTATTTTTTAATTTCTTGTCTTTCATTTCCTTGTTATCATTTCTATTATTCTTATTTTGTTTTCATAACTTTATATTCTACCGCCTTGCTTATTTCATCTCCCTTTCATTTCAGATTTTGGGATATATAAACTTCATGTCAACATATAACAAGGTACACGTACACAAAATCTGATTCTATATTATGTCAAATTGTTTATCTGATTATGAGCTAATGCTAATTTTCACGCCGGATGACATTTGCAGATAAGCCCCTGCTATAATTTTCGAATTGTGTGTTTTTTTTTGACAATTTGCAGGCTTAGACAACCTTGAAGCACATATATTGTAGTCACATTTGAGGCCCATCAATCCCCCAGTATATTTTTGAATACACAGGTTTCTTCCTTCCTTTCTTTTCCTTGTTTTCGTTTCTATTATTCTTTTTTATTTTGTTAACATTATATTATACTCTTTTCTTGAATTTTCATTTTTTTAATTCTTCATCTCGTCCTTTATTTTCTTTTCATTTAACATCTTGGGCTATATAAACCTCATTTCAACATATAACAAGATACTCAAACACAAAATCTGATCATATACTCTATTAAATTGTTTACCCGATTATGAGCTATACTAATTTTCACGACGGAGGGCACATTTGAGGGCATTTGAGCTATACATTATCATTTTCTAATGTTGTTGCATACTTGTTGTTGTTGTTGTTGTATTTGTCTTGTTGTTGTTGTTGCATCTCACTTGTTGTAGTGGCAGCTGCTGCATCTTCCATGTTGTTGTTGTTATTATTGTTGCATCTTTCTTGTTGTTATTGTTGTTGCATCTCTTCGTTGTTGTTGCATCTCTCTTATTGTTTTTGTTGCTTCTCTCTTGATGTTGTTGTTGGATCTCTCTTGTTGTTGCATCTCCCTTCTTGTTGTTGCATCTCTCTTGTTGTTGTTGTTGTTGCGTTTCTCTGGTTGATTTTGTTGTTGTTGTTGCTTCCCTCTTGTTGTTGTTCTTGTTGCATCTCTCTTTTGTTGCATTTCTTTTGTTGTTGCATCTCTCTTGTTGTTTTTGTTGTTGTTGGTTGCATCTCTATTGTTGTTGTTATTGTTATTGTTTTGCATCTCTCTTGTTGTTACATCTATCTCTTATTGTTGTTGTTGTTGTTGCATCTCTCTTGCTTATTTCATCTCTTTAGATTATTCATCTCTCTTGCTTATTTCATCTCCCTTGCCTTTTCCTTTCATTTCATTTCTTGGGATATATAAACCTCATGTCAACATATAATATGGTACACGTACACTAAATCTGATTCTATACTATGTCAAATTGTTTATGTGATTATGAGTATTCTATACTGTGCCAAATTGTTTACCCCATTATGAGATTTACTAATTCTCACGCCAGAGGGTATTTGCAGGGTAAGCCCCTGCGTTAACTTAAGAATTGTGTTCCTTGTTGACAGTTTAGATGCTGAAACAACCTTGAAGCACATATATTGTTGTCATATTTGAGGTCCTGCAATCTCTTAGTATCTTTTTGGATACACCGGTTTCTTTTTACCTTTCATTATTTTTTAATTTCTTGTCTTTCTTTTCCTCGTTATCATTTCTATTATTCTTTTTTATTTTCATAACTTTATATTCTACTCTTTTATTGAATTTTCTTTCGTTTTATTCTTTTTCTCTTTTCCTATGGTGGTGGTGGTGGTGCCGCCTTGCTTATTTCATCTCCCTTTGGTTTCAGATCTTGGGCTATATAAACCTCATCTCAACATATAACAAGGTACACGTATCTGATTATATACTATGTCAAATTGTTTACCCGGTTATGTGTATTCTATAGTCTGTCAAATTGTTTACCCGAATATGAGATTTACTAATTCTCACGCCGGAGGGCATTTGCAGGGTAAGCCCCTGCGTTAATTTAAGAATTGTGTTCCTTGTTGACAGTTTAGAAAGACAACCTTGAAGCACATATATTGTAGTCATATTTGAGGACCATCAATCTCAAAGTTTCTTTTTGGATACATCGGTATTTTCTTACCTTTTATTATTTTTTAATTTCTTGTCTTTCATTTCCTTGTTATCATTTCTATTATTCTTATTTTGTTTTCATAACTTTATATTCTACCGCCTTGCTTATTTCATCTCCCTTTCGTTTCAGATTTTGGGATATATAAACTTCATGTCAACATATAACAAGGTACACGTACACAAAATCTGATTCTATATTATGTCAAATTGTTTATCTGATTATGAGCTAATGCTAATTTTCACGCCGGATGACATTTGCAGATAAGCCCCTGCTATAATTTTCGAATTGTGTTTTTTTTTGACAAGCTTAGACAACCTTGAAGCACATATATTGTAGTCACATTTGAGGCCCATCAATCCCCCAGTATATTTTTGAATACACAGGTTTCTTCCTTCCTTTCTTTTCCTTGTTTTCGTTTCTATTATTCTTTTTTATTTTGTTAACATTATATTATACTCTTTTCTTGAATTTTCATTTTTTTAATTCTTCATCTCTTGTCCTTTATTTTCTTTTCATTTAACATCTTGGGATATATAAACCTCATTTCAACATATAACAAGATACACAAACACAAAATCTGATCCTATACTCTATCAAATTGTTTACCCGATTATGAGCTATACTAATTTTCACGACGGAGGGCACATTTGAGGGCATTTGAGCTATACATTATCATTTTCTAATGTTGTTGCATACTTGTTGTTGTTGTTGTTGTATTTGTCTTGTTGTTGTTGTTGCATCTCACTTGTTGTAGTGGCAGCTGCTGCATCTTCCATGTTGTTGTTGTTATTATTGTTGCATCTTTCTTGTTGTTATTGTTGTTGCATCTCTCTCGTTGTTGTTGCATCTCTCTTATTGTTTTTGTTGCTTCTCTCTTGATGTTGTTGTTGGATCTCTCTTGTTGTTGCATCTCCCTTCTTGTTGTTACATCTCTCTTGTTGTTGCTTCTCTTTTGTTGTTGTATCTCTCTTGTTGTTGTTGTTGTTGCGTTTCTCTGGTTGATTTTGTTGTTGTTGTTGCTTGTTGTTGTTGTTGTTGTTGTTCTTGTTGCATCTCTCTTGTTGTTGCATTTCTTTTGTTGTTGCATCTCTCTTGTTGTTTTTGTTGTTGTTGTGGTTGCATCTCTATTGTTGTTGTTATTGTTGCATCGCTCTTGTTGTTGTTTTTGGTTTTGCATCTCTCTTGTTGTTACATCTATCTCGTTATTGTTGTTGTTGCATCTCTCTTGCTTATTTCATCTCTTTAGATTATTCATCTCTCTTGCTTATTTCATCTCTTGCCTTTTCCTTTCATTTCATTTCTTGGGATATATAAACCTCATGTCAACATATAATATGGTACACGTACACTAAATCTGATTCTATACTATGTCAAATTGTTTATGCGATTATGAGTATTCTATACTGTGCCAAATTGTTTACCCCATTATGAGATTTACTAATTCTCACGCCGGAGGGTATTTGCAGGGTAAGCCCCTGCGTTAACTTAAGAATTGTGTTCCTTGTTGATAGTTTAGATGCAGAAACAACCTTGAAGCAAATATATTGTTGTCATATTTGAGGTCCTTCAATCTCCTAGTATCTTTTTGGATACACTGGTTTCTTTTTACCTTTCATTATTTTTTAATTTCTTGTCTTTCTTTTCCTTGTTATCATTTCTATTATTCTTTTTTATTTTCATAACTTTATATTCTACTCTTTTATTGAATTTTCTTCGTTTTATTCTTTATCTCTTTTCCTATGGTGGTGGTGGTGGTGCTGTTGTCGCCTTGCTTATTTCATCTCCCTTTCGTTTCAGATCTTGGGCTATATAAACCTCATCTCAACATGTAACAAAGTACACGTATCTGATTATATATTTGTTTACCCAATTATGTGTATTCTATAGTCTGTCAAATTGTTTACCTGATTATGAAATTTACTAATTCTCACGCCGGAGGACATTTGCAGGGTAAGTCCCTGCGTTAATTTAAGAATTGTATTTCTTGTTGACAGTTTAGAAGCTTAGACAACCTTGAAGCACATATATTGTAGTCATATTTGAGAACCATCAATCTCCAAGTTTCTTTTTGGATACATCGGTATTTTCTTACCTTTTATTATTTTTTAATTTCTTGTCTTTCATTTCCTTGTTATCATTTCTATTATTCTTTTTTGTTTTTCTTTATAATTTTCTTTATATGTTTTCTATGGTGGTGGTGCTACCGCCTTGCTTATTTCATCTCCTTTTCGTTTCAGATCTTGACCTCATGTCAACATATAACAAGGTACACGTACACAAAATCCGATTCTATATTATGTCAAATTGTTTATCTGATTATGAGTTAATGCTAATTCTCACGCCGGAGGACATTTGCAGGTAATCCCCTGCTATAATTTTAGAATTGTGTTCTTTTTTTGGCAGTTTACAAGCTTAGACAACCTTGAAGCACTTATATTCTAGTCACATTTGAGGCCTATCAATCCCCTAGTATATTTTTGAATACACAGGTTTCTTCTTTCCTTTCTTTTCCTTGTTATCGTTTCTATTATACTTTTTTATTTTGTTAACATTATATTATACTCTTTTCTTGAATTTTCATTTTTTTAATTCTTCATCTCTTGTCCTTTATTTTCTTTTCATTTAAGATCTTGGGCTATATAAACCTCATTTCAACATATAACAAGGTACACAAACACAAAATCTGATCCTATACTCTATCAAATTGTTTACCCGATTATGAGCTATACTAATTTTCACGACGGAGGGCACATTTGAGGGCATTTGAGCTATACATTATAATTTTCTATTGTTGTTGCATACTTCTTGTTGTATATTTGTTGTTGTTGTTATTTATGTCTTGTTGTCGTTGCATCTCACTTGTTGTAGTGGCAGCTGCTGCATCTTTCATGTGGTTGTTGTTATTGTTGTTGCATCTCTCTTGTTGTTATTGTTGTTGCATCTCTCTTATTGTTGCATCTCCCTTTTTGTTTTTGTTGCTTCTCTCTTGTTGATGTTGTTGTTGCATCTCTTGTTGTTGTTGTTGTTGTTGTTGCATCTCTCTTGTTGTTGTTGTTGTTGCATTTCTCTGGTTGATTTTGTTGTTGTTGTTGCTTCCCTCTTGTTGTTGTTCTTGTTGCATATCTCTTGCTATTTTTGTTGTTTTCGTGGTTGCATCTCTATTGTTGTTGTTTTTGTTGCATCTATCTTGTTATTGTTGTTGTTATTGTTGTTGCATCGCTCTTGTTGTTGTTTTTGTTTTTGCATCTCTCTTGTTGTTACATCTATCTCGTTATTGTTGTTGTTGCATCTCTCTTGCTTATTTCATCTCTCTAGATTATTCATCTCTCTTGTTTATTACATCTTTCTAGAATATTCATCTTTCTTGCTTATTTCATCTCCCTTGCCTTTTCCTTTCATTTCAGATCTTGGGATATATAAACCTCATGTCAACATATAACAAGGTACACGAACACAAAACCTGATTCTATACTATGTCAAATTGTTTATGCGATTATGAGTATTCTATACTCTGTCAAATTGTTTACCCGATTATGATATTTACTAATTCTCACGCCGGATGGCATTTACAGGGTGAGCCCCTGCGTCAATTTAAGAATTGTGTTCCTTGTTGACTATTTAGATGCTGAGAAAACCTTGAAGCACATATATTGTTGTCATAGTAGAGGCCCTTCAATCTCCTAGTATCTTTTTGGATACACCGGTTTTTTCTTACCTTTCTTTTCCATGTTATCATTTCTATTATTCTTTTTTATTTTCATAACTTTATATTCTACTCTTTTATTGAATTTTCTTCATTAAATTCTTAATCTCTTTTCCTATGGTGTTGGTGGTGCTGCTGCTGCTGCCGTCTTGCTTGTTTCAGATCTTGGGCTTTATAAACCTCATCAACATGACAACATATAACAAGGTACACGTATCTGAATATATACTATGTCAAATTGTTTACCCGGTTATGTGTATTCTATAGTCTGTCAAATTGTTTACCTGATAATGAGATTTACTAACTCTCACGCCGGAGGGCATTTGTAGGGTAAGCCCCTGCGTTAATTTAAGAATTGTGTTCCTTGTTGACAGTTTAGAAGCTTAGACAACCTTGAAGCACATATATTGTAGTCATATTTGAGGACCATCAATCTCGAAGTTTCTTTTTGGATACATCGGTATTTTCTTACCTTTTATTATTTTTTAATTTCTTGACATTCATTTCCTTGTTATCATTTCTATTATTCTTTTTTTGTTTTCATAACTTTATATTCTACTCTTTTCTTGAATTTTCTTTATTTTTTATTTTTCATCTCTTTTCCTATGGTGGCGGTGGTGGTACTGCTGCTACCGCCTTGCTTATTTCATCTCCCTTTCGTTTCAAATCTTGGGATATATAAACCTCATGTCAACATATAACAAGGTACACGTACACAAAATCTGATTCTATATTATGTCAAATTGTTTATCTGATTATTAGTTTATGCTAATTCTCACACCAGAGGACATTTGCAGGTAAGCCCCTGTTGTAATTTTAGAATTGTGTTCTTTTTTTTTGACAATTTACAAGCTTAGACAACATTGAAGCACATATATTCTAGTCACATTTGAGGCCCATCAATCCCCCAGTATATTTTTGAATACACAGGTTTCTTCTTTCCTTTCTTTTCCTTGTTTCGTTTCTATTATTCTTTTTTATTTTGTTAACATTATATTATACTCTTTTCTTGAATTTTCATTTTTTTAATTCTTCATCTCTTGTCCTTTATTTTCTTTTCATTTAAGATCTTGGGTTATATAAACCTCATTTCAACATATAACAAGGTACACAAACACAAAATCTGATTCTATACTTCTATCAAATTGTTTACCCGATTATGAGCTATACTAATTTTCACGATGGAGGGCACATTTGAGGGCATTGGAGCTATAGATTATCATTTTCTAATGTTGTTGCATACTTGTTGTTGTTGTTGATTATATTTTAATTGATTTTTCTTGTTTACCAAAATTAAAGTCTTGAACAATTGCTCATGATTTATACTATTGAACGTGAATCGAAGTATGGAGTTCTCTATTTGAAAATTGTATTGATGTCCCTTAAATATGTGATTTGTTCTTTATTGACAACACTCACGGCGGTCTATTTGGAGACGGAACTACTCAAGGTCTCTAGTCTCTCTCTCTCTCTCTCTCTCTCTCTCTCTCTCTCTCTCTCTCTCTCTTGAGCACGCTGATTCTCTTTTTGTTGTTTTCTCGCTTTCGTGATTTGTTATTTATTGACGACAATCTCTATGGAAATGAAAGTTGATGTTGGAGTTTTCAATTTTATTTAAATAGCCACAAAATCTTCTTCCATCGTAATTGAATTCAAATTCCTACACTGGCACTCACGTTCGGAGAAAGAGGGATCAAACTACTCGAGGTTTCTGCTCCCTCTCTCTATTCTGGCTGTTTTTATGTGTTTCTGAAAATAAATTATGGTAAATATTCATGTTCTGTGTATGCTTCTTGTGTGATTTGTTCTTTACTGATGGCAATCTCTTGAAATGGAATGGACAGTTCGTGAATTTTGATTACTGTGATATGTTTGAGGTTTTACTTGTATATGTGATTTTTTACAGTTTCTGGCAAGTAATGTAAATTATTGCCCCCCCCCCCCGGGTATTTAATCATAGTAGGTACTCTTTGTATAATCCTTCTTTAACCCAATAACATTTGTATGGTAGACAATTTATCTTGCCCTAGTCGGAGTAGTGTTCCCGACACCCTAAGAAATGGATACTCATATCATAAAGGTACATAACTAAAAATATGTTTGGGAGCATAAAACTTATGGCTTAGAATTTCAATTTGGACAAAATCACTTCAAATTTCTAGCATCAAACAATAACAATAAAAGATAATACTCTTGAATTTTGTTCCAGTCAACTGGATTGATGCATCTCTGTATAGTAAAAGAATGCATATGTCATACTTTTTTAGCCAACTGAGAATAGTTTGGATAATTGAAGTGAAGGACCTACTTCACCCCTCAAACTTACTATAAATGTGGCAAGTTTATGCATTGAAATTTTCCCCATTAATGAAAAAAAAAAAAAGAAGAAGAACCAATCATTCATAAATATGGTAGCTACCGAAGGATAATTATAGTGTAACAAACAGTTGGGTCAATCAGAGTCCGCGTGTTTTCTTAACTTAAATGAGGTCACAAAATTCAATCTTGTCGATGCTGCAAAGGCTGACCAGCCTGACTAACATTGGTACAAGTACGGATTAGCATTCTAGAATTTATGAATATAAATTCTAGAACAAGTTCTCATAATTGTTATTGAACTCATCTAAATTTGGATTTTACGATTTATAACGTACATTGATGTTTTGTATTTATGTGTGCATCTTTCGTTATTTGTTCTCTATTGATGGCAATCTTTTGGAAATGGATTGTGCGTTCCATGAATTATGATAATGGTGATGTTATGTTTGTGGTTGACATTAATATGAGCAATTTTCTACCTATTTTGGCTAGTGATGCAAATTCATGGTACCAAAATTCAATCTTCAATGCTACTAGGGGGTCACCCACTTTGATACAAGCCTGTGCCACTCTTGTGGGGAAAATTGTGCCTCCATGAGACCAAATTATAAACGTACATGCTCACAGATATGGATTATATAGTTAAACAACGTTTCACAGTTTAAAGATCCATTAGGAAAACAAACTTTTCACATCATGTATTCCAAGTATCTCAAGCCAAAAAATTGTATTTTAGTTAAAGAAGCTATAACTTTGAAGGACAGAGCCCTCCAATCATAGACAATAACATTCAGAGGCCATTGCAATAGGTGTCCAACCTGGTACAAAAGTTAGTTGACTGAGACTTAACAAGTTTATTGACCACCCACCAACCCTAGAATCTCATTAGCACCACTAAGCCCTTTCTGAATAGTGAAGCAGTTCCAGAACTTATACAGGCATTGAAGGCTACAAGTTAGAAATTGCTCTCACCATAGCTGTTATATAGAGCTTGTTTCTGGTGGACAATGTGGGTTAGAATTGTATTACCTTCGTTCCATAACAAGATTTCTACTTACCGTTTGAATTAGTTTGTCCCAAAGAGAGTTGCATATTGAAAATTAAGCTATGAAAATATGCATTGTTCTTACAAATTTATCTTTTTATGGTTTAGCTTCAAAAAAGATTACACTCCAAGTGTGACTACGTGTAACGCCCCAAGCCCAAAAGTCTGGTTCGCTACGTGTAGCCTGCGTGTGTTTGGGTGGGTGTGCGTGTGTTTGTGTGTGTATGTTGTGATTACTGAATACTAATATATGTAGAAGAGTAATACCAAGAATAATGTATTATGTTACTTATTGAGTATTATCTAGATAATATGTATTTATTAATGGATATAATACGATATTATCCAATAATACTCATTAACCAATGAGTGTTATTGCATAATACCTTAAACTACTCATTAACTATATTAGGTAAATAATTGTTTTATCCAAACTTAAACGATAAGTTCGGTAACAACTAATTGCCACCCCTACCAACAAAGTCCTCACCACAGCGGCACATTTACACTACGTAACAACATTTTCTCAAAGAAAAAAACTAAAAAAAAAAATCAAAACTAAACGATAGATGTCATTGCCCATGGTAGTTAGCCCTCCTTAAATATTACTCCCTCCGTCCCTAAATAATTGTCTCCCTTTCCTTTTTCGTCCGTCCCAAAATAATTGTTCACTTTGAAACTTTCCTTTTTTGGAAGTGTTTTTTACCATTTTACCCTTAAGAGAATTAATCACTAAATCATGGGACCCACCAATTTTTAACCCAGTTGTCTTCATCGACTTCTTCTCTTCATCGACGTCTTCACCATTCTTCAAAAATTTGGCGGGATACTCAGTTCAATAACCAAAGTGAGTATTTCAATCTTCTCTCTCGTTGTGGTCTCTCCATGAATTGAGGTTCGTAACCTCCCTACTTCATCAAATTTCATCTCACTCGTTTATCCCCAATTTTCTAGGGCAACAAAATCTTGAGATTTACAATCCGAAGCTGACTGAATGGGCACTTGAGGATTCATGTTCTCCATCACTTGAATCTGCTCTGGCTCTTTCCCGCTATGACTTCCATGACTGCATTCCAAGAGGGCATCCTTTTTCCTGAGATCAGAATATGTCGTAGATCAGTCCTCCTTTGCTTTTGCTACTGATGGACTTCTTTTCTCAGTCTTCTACTTCTTTGCGGAACCCTAAATCTCTATGGGGTACGTTACTTTACTTGTTATTGTCTCAATTGTACTCTGTCTATGTGTGTGTATGGAGAAATGAGGAAATTTGGAGAACTCTGTTTTTTTTGACAAACTTATTTTTGACAAACTTATTTTGGAGATGAAAGAAACTTGGAAAATGACTTGGAGAAGGCTTAGAAATGGTAGTTTTATGCTGGAGAATTTAGTGAGTGAGAGAGAGAGAGAGAGTCTACAATCTTGTGTTTGAGCAAACATGTGTGACTTAGTTTATTTCGTGAGGAATTAGAGTACTTTGTTTATTTACTTTGGAGTGATTATCAAATGCCATTTTTTGACATGTTGAATGCTAGTTGGTCAATTTTGTTTGCAATTTGGGAGTTTTTGTAGAACAATAGTTATCTTTCATTTGATGTTGTTGTTGTAGCTACTTTGTATCTTAGGGTGTATTTGGGTTTATGGCTGTCCCACAGGTAATATTTTTTTCTTTTTCACTGATCAAAATACAGTAAAATAAAAAAAACTTCATACAACCTTTCATCTGCAAATCCGCCTAAGCGTGGAGATAGACATTCCCACCTTTCAGCAAGCAGATTAATTATGGATCCCAAAATAATTCTCTTAACATAGGCTTGGACTTGGTTCTCAAGAGTTTATAATTTTGAATTATGGAACCCCTTGTGATGCGGTTGCGAGGAAGAAGGTTATGAAATGCATGGAAGTACTTGGGCAGACTATAAGTGAGAATGAAGCTAAGTCGGGAAGGGAAAGGAACAAGCAATTAAGGGGGCAGCAACGAGGGCAACACGTTCACAAACGGAGAGGGCTTCTTGGACTGTTTTGGGTTGGAAGAAAAGGGACCCGAGAACCACAAGGGGCTGGTCCAAGTTAGCTCGTGGAAGGGAGGCACTAACGGGGTCTGTACGTGCCGTGACTGGCAAGGAGATGACCACAACTTTTCTTGGAGGCTAGGCCGGCCACCATGAGTCCTATTTCATAAAGGAAGGATAGACTAGGAATTCTGCCATAGGATAGAAGTTAATTGTTTCCTAATTAGAGTTAGTTTCTTTTGATAATTTAGGAAGTTTGTTTTGGTTAGGAAAATAGTTTCTTTTCTTCCAAGTTTTAGAGTTTCTTTCCTTTTAAACTTAGGAGTATTTTGTAAGCCTTTTTAAAGGCATTCCTTTGGAATAAGACGACAGAATATAATTTTGATTTTGAAGAAAAACTATTCTTGAAGAACAAGTTTATTCTTTTTAAAAATCGGTTCAATCCAAGCTAGGTGAGTGAAGCCGAGTTTGATTTGTCCGTCGGATTTCTTTACGTCGAGCGAGTGAAGTTCGACCGGTGAGTCCGTTATCCTTTTTATTTTGTTGTTGCCGTGTGTGTGTGTTGTATGGGCTGTTGCGAGGCTGTTTCGGAGTCGTGTTCGGGCAGCCTAGTCGAGCAGTTTTGGACAGTACTTTGGCTGATCGAAACTGGTGTTACAAGGCTAGTTTAAGGGCTGTTTTAGCAAGGATTATTGAGCAGGTTCGTGGCTGAAGTTGGAGTGTATTTGAGCAGGTTTGGGCAGTCTAAAAGCTGGGAATTTTGGCTAGTTTGTTAACAGAATAGTAGGGAGTTTTGGGGTTTTTATTTTGGGACAGCCTAGTTTATTAAAAAGATAAGAAAAACAAACAGTTTTAGAGAGTTTTGCGACGGGTTTGGGGCTATATAAGAGGGTTGAAACTGATTGGTGGTGTTCAGATTTTTGTCACCGTATCACCTTGTCAAATTAAATTGTGATCCTCTAGAATGTTGAGATAAAAATGCTTTACAATAGGATGATGGTGATTAGCCTTCAAGTTGGCTGCGAGCAATGGCAACATGTATTGGTGGTTATTAGAGTGGATGACTGGATGGTAATGAGATCAAAAGGAATATAAACAAAACAATGTAGATGTAGACGAAGGAGGGGAAGGAAATATCTAGCTCAATGAAATTTGACACGACAAGTATTACCTAAAGGATACTTGAATAACTTAATTTTCGAAGTAGGATTCTTTTTTTTGGGATAGATGGAGTAGTAAGGCCAAGTATCATTGGAGTAAGAGAAACACGGATACGAAAACTGAACACATGCAATATACTCTAAAATGGCAAAAAAAAAAAAAAAAGATGATCGTATCACCCAAAAAACTGCTCATAATTACCAGCCCAATTTATCAAAAATCCAAGAAAGAACCTGTAGTATTTATGTTTATCTCACCTCTACATAGAACTTTTCTTATGCTAGTTTATCGAATCCAATAATAAACTTTTCATTGGAAGGGACCTCTTGTTTCTTCCTTTTCACTAGGAAGGTAAACTTTATGCCACCTTTAACACATTGTCACTAACTGTTCCTTTTTATTTTACCTTGTGTTAAAATCTTTATTATGCTAACTATATCATTCGTAAATGTCAACAGGTGAGTCGTTAACTTTAAAACGGGTTCCCGGTTCAACAATGTTGTCGTATGTTTTAAATGGGCAAACAATATCAATTGAGCAACGATCATTGGAGCGTGCAAAGATTATTCTTGGTCTTGTTGAATTGGGAGACTTCGTAGATGTTGAGGTCCACGAGGAAACCAATGACAATGAGCTTAATCACTTGCGAAAGAAAATTGCGTCTATGGAAGAAGAGATTGATAAGATGAAAGTACGTATACAAGAGATGGAGAAAATGATGCGGATGATGCAACAACAACAAATAGAAGAGATTGCAAAGTTCCAAGAACATATGCATGAGACGGAAGAACATACATTGATGATGCAACAACAAATGGATGGAATAGAACAAAAGATGGTGTTTATTGTATGATGCTGATGAATATAAACCAGCTAGCTAGCATGTATTTAATCAAACACTTTTGGGGAACAGTTGAGGAAATTCAAAATATTTTGTATCAATTTCCTTGTATAGTTCCACGTATTGATAAATATATCAATACTCCACTACCGGAAGATTAATGTTGTTATGTTATGTAAAGGTTGTCTTTTGTTTTTGTTTCTAGAATATCATGTATTGACTTGTATATATATATATATATATATGGTGCCCTGAAATCAAGTTTCTATAGAAGAGTATTATGTTTGATAATCCATTTCTCTCATCTTAGGCTTTTAACATGACTAGTAAGCTAATTTTGTTCCTGACTTCAAACCGTCGAAGCAATGACCAAACCAATTATCATAGCATGTTTATAATAGTGTTATCTTACTTTCATACAAGTTTCAAGGTCATTGGAATCAATTTACTCATTTTTGAACCATAATAGAAAATTTTCTCATCTTAAGCTTTCAACATGACTAGTAGGCTAATTTTGTTCCTGACTTCAAACCGTCGAAGCAATGACCAAACCAATCATCATAACATGTTTATATTACTGTTATCTTACTTTCATACAAGTTTCAAGGTCATTGGAATCAATTTACTCATTTTTGACCCTTAATAGGAAAAATTTCTCATTTTAAGCTTTTAACATGACTAGTAAGCTAATTTTGTTCCTGACTTCAAACCGTCGAAGCAATGACCAAACCAATCATCATAACATGTTTATATTACTGTTATCTTACTTTCATACAAGTTTCAAGGTCATTGGAATCAATTTACTCATTTTTTGACCCTTAATAGGAAAATTTCTCATTCTTAAGCTTTCAACATGACTAGTAGGCTAATTTTGTTCCTGACTTCAAACCGTCGAAGCAATGACCAAACCAATCATCATAACATGTTTATATTACTGTTATCTTACTTTCATACAAGTTTCAAGGTCATTGGAATCAATTTACTCATTTTTGACCCTTAATAGGAAAAATTTCTCATTTTAAGCTTTTAACATGACTAGTAAGCTAATTTTGTTCCTGACTTCAAACCGTCGAAGCAATGACCAAACCAATCATCATAACATGTTTAGATTACTGATATCTTACTTTCATACAAGTTTCAAGGTCATTGGAATCAATTTACTCATTTTTGACCCTTAATAGGAAAAATTTCTCATTTTAAGCTTTTAACATGACTAGTAAGCTAATTTTGTTCCTGACTTCAAACCGGCGAAGCAATGACCAAACCAATCATCATAACATGTTTATATTACTGATATCTTACTTTCATACAAGTTTCAAGGTCATTGGAATCAATTTACTCATTTTTGAACCTTAATAGGAAAATTTCTCATTTTAAGCTTTCAACATGACTAGTAAGCTAATTTTGTTCCTGACTTCAAACCGTCGAAGCAATGACCAAACCAATCATCATAACATGTTTAGATTACTGATATCTTACTTTCATACAAGTTTCAAGGTCATTGGAATCAATTTACTCATTTTTGACCCTTAATAGGAAAAATTTCTCATTTTAAGCTTTCAACATGACTAGTAAGCTAATTTTGTTCCGACTTCAAACCGTCGAAGCAATGACCAAACCAATCATCATAACATGTTTAGATTACTGATATCTTACTTTCATACAAGTTTCAAGGTCATTGGAATCAATTTACTCATTTTTGACCCTTAATAGGAAAAATTTCTCATTTTAAGCTTTAACATGACTAGTAAGCTAATTTTGTTCCTGACTTCAAACCGCGAAGCAATGACCAAACCAATCATCATAACATGTTTATATTACTGATATCTTACTTTCATACAAGTTTCAAGGTCATTGGAATCAATTTACTCATTTTTTGACCCTTAATAGAAAAAATTTCTCATTTTAAGCTTTTAACATGACTAGTAAGCTAATTTTGTTCCTGACTTCAAACCGGCGAAGCAATGACCAAACCAATCATCATAACATGTTTATATTACTGATATCTTACTTTCATACAAGTTTCAAGGTCATTGGAATCAATTTACTCATTTTTGACCCTTAATAGAAAAATTTCTCATTTTAAGCTTTTAACATGACTAGTAAGCTAATTTTGTTCCGACTTCAAACCGTGAAGCAATGACCAAACCAATCATCATAACATGTTTAGATTACTGCATACAATCAAATCATTGGAATCAATTTACTCATTTTTGACCCTTAATAGGACTTCTGTACACTAAGCTAATTTTGTTCACGACTTCAAACAACGAGCAATGACCAAACCAATCATCATAACATGTTTAGATTTTATCTTACTTTTACTGTCATTGGAGATCAATTTCTGAATTTATCATTTTAAGCTTTTCATTAAGCTAATTTTGTTTGTAACATGTTTGATTGGTGATGTCTTACTTTCATACAAGTTTCAATTGGAATCATTTTTTTTAGGAGCTTAATGACTTATGACCAAATAATCATCATAACATGTTTATATTACTGTTATTTCATACAAGTTTAAAGAATCATTTCAATTCTTTAATTTTGAGCTTTTTGACTAAATTTTTGTTCCTGACTTCAAACCGTCGAAGCAATGACCAAACCAATCATCATAACATGTTTATATTACTGATATCTTACTTTCATACAAGTTTCTTCAGGTCAATTGGCAATGACTAATAATCCAATACTCATTTTTGACCCTTAATAAGAAAAATTTCTTTTAAGCTTTAACATGACTAGTAAGCTAATTTTGTTCCCGACTTCAAACCGCGAAGCAATGACCAAACCAATCATCATAACATGTTTAGATTACTGATATCTTACTTTCATACAAGTTTCAAGGTCATTGGAATCAATTTACTCATTTTTGACCCTTAATAGGAAAAATTTCTCATTTTAAGCTTTCAACATGACTAGTAAGCTAATTTTGTTCCTCGACTTCAAACCGCGGCAATGACCAAACCAATCATCATAACATGTTTAGATTACTGATATCTTACTTTCATACAAGTTTCAAGGTCATTGGAATCAATTTACTCATTTTTGACCCTTAATAGGAAAAATTTCATTTTAAGCTTTCAACATGACTAGTAAGCTAATTTTGTTCCCGACTTCAAACCGCGAAGCAATGACCAAACCAATCATCATAACATGTTTAGATTACTGATATCTTACTTTCATACAAGTTTCAAGGTCATTGGAATCAATTTACTCATTTTTGACCCTTAATAGAAAAATTTCATTTAAGCTTTTAACATGACTAGTAAGCTAATTTTGTTCTCGACTTCAAACCGTTAAGCAATGACCAAACCAATCATCATAACATGTTTAGATTACTGATATCTTACTTTCATACAAGTTTCAAGGTCATTGGAATCAATTTACTCATTTTTGACCCTTAATAGAAAAAATTTCTCATTTTAAGCTTTAACATGACTAGTAAGCTAATTTTGTTCCCGACTTCAAACCCAACAATGACCAAACCAATCATCATAACATGTTTAGATTACTGATATCTTACTTTCATACAAGTTTCAAGGTCATTGAATCAATTTACTCATTTTTGACCCTAATAGAAAAATTTTCATTTTAAGCTTTCAACATGACTAGTAAGCTAATTTTGTTCCTGACTTCAAACCGTCAAGCAATGACCAAACCAATCATCATAACATGTTTAGATTACTGATATCTTACTTTCATACAAGTTTCAAGGTCATTGGAATCATTTACTCATTTTGACCCTTAATAGGAAAAATTTCATTTTAAGCTTTCAACATGACTAGTAAGCTAATTTTGTTCCTGACTTCAAACCGCGGCTACAATGACCAAACCAATCATCATAACATGTTTAGATTACTGATATCTTACTTTCATACAAGTTTCAAGGTCATTGGAATCAATTTACTCATTTTTTGACCCTTAATAGAAAAAATTTCTCATCTTAAGCTTTCAACATGACTAGTAGGCTAATTTTGTTCCTCGACTTCAAACCGTCAAACAATGACCAAACCAATCATCATAACATGTTTAGATTACTGATATCTTACTTTCATACAAGTTTCAAGGTCATTGGAATCAATTTACTCATTTTTGACCCTTAATAGAAAAATTTCTCATTTTAAGCTTTCAACATGACTAGTAAGCTAATTTTGTTCTCCCGACTTCAAACCGTCGCAATGACCAAAACCAATCATCATAACATGTTTAGATTACTGATATCTTACTTTCATACAAGTTTCAAGGTCATTGGAATCAATTTACTCATTTTGACCCTTAATAGGAAAAATTTCATTTTAAGCTTTCAACATGACTAGTACACTTTGACCTTGGAACATTACAAACAAAATACAAAGGACTTATCCATATTAAAAGAGATGATCTGAACTCGTATAGCTACTAGGATGATGAACTTTCAGCCTTTCCCATTGAGAAGAAACCGAGAGGAAGATGAAAAGAGGGATGAAATGAAAAAACTCGAACTCAAGGCAGTCAGCCTTTGACACCTCAGACGAAAAATGCCTTATCTCTATCATGATCCAAGCGATAAACCTCATTTTCCCTTTTTAAACTAGACTCATATATCTTTCCCAACTTATAGCCATGCCTTCTATAACCTCCCGAGTCAATACAGTTTATTAGTTAAACTTGGCTAAAATTTGTTCGCACATTCTGTACATCGACGCACCTTTAACCCCTAACCACTACTCGCCTTTACGTGATTCATTTTCATAAGACACTGTATCAATTTTCTCATTTTTAACCCTTGAAACGAACAATAATTCCACATTTAAAGATTGAGTAAAATCAATTGTTCACCAATAGAATGCATATTAACAAGGCAACAAACAAAAGTAAAAAACATGATAAAACTAAATGCAATCCATTGGTAAAGCGCTAATAGTTACATAATTTATGTAGAAATCAACCATAGTATTGACTTGTAACTTTTTACACCATTACGAAACATATTCACATATTAGAATCCTTCCTTACCCAATGCATCAAAAGTCCCATATAAAACAGTTTATACAAAAGTTACATGCCATTGCTACCCTTTACACCAAAACCTTGAGCGTAGAAGCACAACTTTAAGCACAAAATCCATCATCCATCAAAAGCTACCATTATTGGTTTCGGCTCATCTCTATTGGCTTAGATATTCTTTACCTCTACAAGATCAACGTCACAACTTACTTGAAGAGGTAGTTCACCATTTTTTCCAACCTGTTTTACCAATATGTTTGAGTTTGTAGTTGTTGCCTCCAAGAGAATTCATTACTTCCACCATGCATAATTGTAAAGACACACAAAACCGATTGAGGCATGTGTGGGATAAATCATCATAAGCCTTTTCCGCTAACTAATTGGTCAATTGTTGATGGAGCACTTTCATGTTGAAGAGATTGAATTGACCGAAAGAAACCAAGGTCCAATACATTCATGTGGGCTGTTTGGAGGCTGAAAGATTAGTGAATATCAAACCATCCCTAGAAGTCTTCACGAAATTGACTATCGAGGGACTGATGTGGTTTTCGCATTATCTTGTTGAATAAAAATTGTTCTCGAACCAAAAGAAGGCCATTTTTCTAATAAATAAAAACTTTATCAATCAAATAAGCTCGAGTTACTTCTTTTGTGATTGATAAGATTGGCTTTGTTTCCATTGTTCCCGCCTACTCGATTCTTGCTATTTCTCTTAGTCGGCTCCTTGAAAGTGAAAGGAAATATTCCTATTTTTCCAGAGAAAAGTAAGTTTCCGCACGTATCAAATCGAGGACGCAGCAAGAGCAGCAAGAAACATTACTTTTTCGATAATTTTTACTTTTGCACGTCCGGTGAGGATCCTCTTCTTCGTGAAGTAAGTAGTACTTTTGTAGTTCTCGACATATAAAACCACTTCTCATCAATATGCACATAATCAAACATGTCACGAAACATTGGATTGCTATTTAAACTTATTGGATCAAGCATTAACATACAAGTACTCTAACCTCTCTCTTTCTTGTTCTCCTCTCTGCTAGATATGGCTTTAATGCATTCAATGACAACAAATCTTTTCCCGCTT
>CM028384.1:36257210-36320008 GCA_013146195.2 Codonopsis lanceolata | reverse complement strand
AAAAGAGTAGAATATAAAGTTATGAAAACAAAAAGAATAATAGAAATGATAAAAAGGAAATGAAAGACAAGAAATTAAAAATAATAAAAGGTAAGAAAATACCGATATCCAAAAGAAACTTTGAGATTGATGGTCCTCAAATATGACTACAATATATGTGCTTCAAGGTTGTCTAAGCTTCTAAACTGTCAACAAGGAACACAATTTAAATTAACGCAGGGGCTTAATTCCGCAAATGCCTCCGGCGTGGAATTAGTAAATCTCATAATCGTAAACAATTTGACATATAGTATATAATCAGATATGTGTACCTTTGTTATGTTGAAATGAGGTTTATATAACCTAAGATCTCGAAACGGAAGTGGAGATGAAAGCATGGGCAGCCACCACCACCACCATAGGAAAAGAGAAAAATAATAAAACGAAGAAAATTCAATAAAAAGAGTAGAATATAAAGTTATGAAAATAAAAAAGAATAATAGAAATGATAACGAGGAAAAGAAAGACAAGAAATTAAAAAAATAATGAAAGACAAGAAGAAAAGGTCCAAAAAGAAATAGGAGTGACGGTGATAATGGTGCCATTATCATGGTTATCCATGGAAAAGCCAATACTAGAGATTGATCCATAACACCATTTTGCCAGGACCTCAAATATGACAACAATATATGTGCTTCAAGGTTGTTTCAACATCTAAACTGTCAACAAGGAACACAATTCTTAAGTTAACGCAGGGGCTTACCCTGCAAATACCCTCCGACATGAGAATTAGTAAATCTCATAATGGGGTAAACAATTTGGCACATTATAGAATACTCATAATCGCATTAACAATTTGACTTAGTATAGAATCAGATTTAGTGAACGTGTACATATTATATGTTGAGATGAGGTTTATATATCCCAAGAAATGAAATGAAAGGAAAAGGTAAGGGAGATGAATAATCGAAATAGATGAAATAAGCAAAAGAGATGGAACAACAACAATAATAGAGATGCAACAACAACAACAATAACGAGATAGATGTAACAACAAGAGAGATGCAAAAACAAAAAAAACAACAAGAGTGATGCAACAATAACAACAACAATAGAGATGCAACCACAACAACAACAAAAACAACAAGAGAGATGCAACAACAAAAGAAATGCAATAACAAGAGAGATGCAACAAGAACAACAAAAAGAGAGAAGCAACAACAACAACAAAATCAACCAAAAAAAAACAACAACAACAACAAGAGAGATACAACAAAAAGAGAGATGCAACAACAAGAGAGATCCAACAACAACATCAACAAGAGAGAAGCAACAAAAACAAGAAGAGAGATGCAACAACAACAAGAGATGCAACAACAATAACAACAACATGAAAGATGAGCTTCACTACAACAAGTGAGATGCAACAACAACAAGAGATAACAACAACAACAACAAGAAAGTATGCAACAACATTAGAAATAAAGCCTGTAAAATATATGTGCTTCAAGAACTAAAATAAAGGACAAGAGATGAAGAACTAAAAAAGGAAAATTCAAGAAAAGAGTATAATAAAAAGTTAACAAAATAAAAAAGAATAATAGAAACGAAAACAAGGAAAAGAAAGGAAAGAAGAAACATGTGTATTCAAAAATATACTGGGGGATTGATGGTCCTCAAATGTGACTAAAATATATGTGCTTCAAGGTTGTCTAAGCCTGTAAATTGAAAAAAAAAACACAATTCAAAATTATAGTGGCTTACTCGCAAATGTCATCCGACGTGAAAATTAGCATTAGCTCATAATCGATAAACAATTTGACATAATATAGAATCGATTTTGTGTATGTACCTTGTTATATGTTGACATGAAGTTTATATATCCCAAAATCAAACGAAAGGGAGATGAAATAGCAAGGCGCAAAAAGACCACCACCGCCACCATAGGAAAAGAGATGAAAAATAAAAATAAAAAAAAGAAAATTCAAAAAAAGAGTAGAATATAAAGTTATGAAAACAAAAAAGAATAATAGAAATGATAACAAGGAAATGAAAGACAAGAAATTAAAAAATAATAAAAGGTAAGAAAATACCGATGTATCCAAAAAGAAACTTTGAGATTGATGGTCCTCAAATATGACTACAATATATGTGCTTCAAGGTTGTCTAAGCTTCTAAACTGTCAACAAGGAACACAATTCTTAAATTAACGCAGGGGCTTACCTTGCAAATGCCCTCCGGCGTGAGAATTAGTAAATCTCATAATCGGTAAACAATTTGACAGACTATAGAATACACATAACCGGGTAAACAATTTGACATAGTATATAATTAGATACGTGTACCTTGTTATATGTTGAGATGAGGTTTATATAACCCAAGATCTGAAACGAAAGGGAGATGAAATAAGCAAGGCGGCAGCGCCACCACCACCATAGGAAAAGAGAAAAATAATAAAACGAAGAAAATTCAATAAAAGAGTAGAATATAAAGTTAAGAAAATAAAAAAGAATAATAGAAATGATAACGAGGAAAAGAAAGACAAGAAATTAAAAAATAATGAAAGGTAAAAAGAAACCGGTGTATCCAAAAAGATACTAGGAGATTGAAGGACATCAAATATGACAACAATATATGTGCTTCAAGGTTGTTTCAACATCTAAACTGTCAACAAGGAACACAATTCTTAAGTTAACGCAGGGGCTTACCCTGCAAATACCCTCCGACGTGAGAATTAGTAAATCTCATAATGGGGTAAACAATTTGGCACATTATAGAATACTCATAATCGCATAAACAATTTGACTTAGTATAGAATCAGATTTAGTGAACGTGTACATATTATATGTTGATATGAGGTTTATATATCCCAAGAAATGAAATGAAAGGAAAAGGTAAGGGAGATGAAATAAGCAAGAGAGATGAATAATCTAAAGAGATGAAATAAGCAAGAGAGATGGAACAACAACAACAATAGAGATGCAACAACAACAACAATAACGAGATAGATGTAACAACAAGAGAGATGCAAAAACAAAAACAACAACAAGAGCGATGCAACAATAACAACAACAATAGAGATGCAACCACAACAACAACAAAAACAACAAGAGAGATGCAACAACAAAAGAAATGCAACAACAAGAGAGATGCAACAAGAACAACAAAAAGAGGGAAGCAACAACAACAACAAAATCAACCAGAAAAACGCAACAACAACAAGAGAGATACAACAACAAGAGAGATGCAACAACAAAAAGAGAGATGCAACAACAAGAGAGATCCAACAACAACATCAACAAGAGAGAAGCAACAAAAACAAGAAGAGAGATGCAACAACAACGAGAGAGATGCAACAACAATAACAACAAGAAAGATGCAACAACAATAACAACAACAACATGAAAGATGCAGCAGTTTCCACTACAACAAGTGAGATGCAACAACAACAAGAAGACAGATACAACAACAACAAGAAGTATGCAACAACATTAGAAAATGATAATGTATAGCTCAAATGCCCTCAAATGTGCCTCCGTCGTGAAAATTAGTATAGCTCATAATCGGGTAAACAATTTGATAGAGTATAGGATCAGATTTCGTGTTTGTGTATCTTGTTATATGTTGAAATGAGGTTTATATAGCCCAAGATGTTAAATGAAAAGAAAATAAAGGACAAGAGATGAAGAATTAAAAAAATGAAAATTCAAGAAAAGAGTATAATATAATGTTAACAAAATAAAAAAGAATAATAGAAACGAAAACAAGGAAAAGAAAGGAAAGAAGAAACCTGTGTATTCAAAAATATACTGGGGATTGATGGGCCTCAAATGTGACTAGAATATATGTGCTTCAAGGTTGTCTAAGCCTGTAAATTGTCAAAAAAAAAAAACACAATTCGAAAATTATAGCCTGGGCTTACCTGCAAATGTCATCCGGCGTGAAAATTAGCATTAGCTCATAATCAGATAAACAATTTGACATAATATAGAATCAGATTTTGTGTACGTGTACCTTGTTATATGTTGACATGAAGTTTATATATCCCAAAATCTGAAACGAAAGGGAGATGAAATAAGCAAGGCGGTAGCAGCAGCACCACCACCGCCACCATAGGAAAAGAGATGGAAAAAAAAATTCAAGAAAAGAGTAGAATATAAAGTTATGAAAACAAAAAAAGAATAATAGAAATGATAACAAGGAAATGAAAGACAAGAAATTAAAAAAATAATAAAAGGTAAGAAAATACCGATGTATCCAAAAAGAAACTTCGAGATTGATGGTCCTCAAATATGACTACAATATATGTGCTTCAAGGTTGTCTAAGCTTCTAAACTGTCAACAAGGAACACAATTCTTAAATTAACGCAGGGCTTACCCTGCCCTCGGCGTGAGAATTAGTAAATCTCATAATCGGGTAAACAATATGACAGACTATAGAATACACATAACCGTGTAAACAATTTGACATAGTATATAATCAGATACGTGTACCTTGTTATATTTTGAGATGATGTTTATATAGCCCAAGATCTGAAACGAAAGGGAGATGAAATAAGCAAGGCGACAACACCACCACCCCCATAGGAAAAGAGAACAAGAATAAAACGATGAAAATTCAATAAAAGAGTAGAATATAAAGTTATGAAAATAAAAAAGAATAATAGAAATGATAACGAGGAAAAGAAAGACAAGAAATTAAAAAATAATGAAAGGTAAGAAGAAACCGGTGTATCCAAAAAGATACTAGGAGATTGAAGGACCTCAAATATGACAACAATATATGTGCTTCAAGGTTGTTTCAGCATCTAAACTGTCAACAAGGAACACAATTCTTAAATTAACGCAGGGCAAATACCCTCCGACGTGAGAATTAGTAAATCTCATAATGGGTAAACAATTTGGCACAGTATAGAATACTCATAATCGCATAAACAATTTGACATAGTATAGAATCAGATTTAGTGTACGTGTACCTTATTATAAGTTGACATGAGGTTTATATATCCCAAGAAATGAAATTAAAGGAAAAGGCAAGGGAGATGAAATAAGCAAGAGAGATGCAACAACAACAACAAGAGAGATGCAACAACAACAATAACGAGAGAGATGTAAAAACAAGAGAGATGCAAAAGCAACAACAACAACAAGAGCGATGCAACAATAACAACAACAATAGAGATTCAACCACAACAACAAAAACAACAAGAGAGATGCAAGAACAAAAGAAATGCAAGAACAAGAGAGATGCAACAAGAACAACAACAAGAGGAAAGCAACAACAACAACAAAATCAACCAGAGAAACGCAACAACAACAACAAGAGATGCAACAACAAGAGAGATCCAACAACATCAACAAGAGAGAAACAACAAAAAGAGAGATGCAACAACAAGAGAGATGCAACAACAACAATAAGAGAGCAACAACAAAGATAGAATACTCATAACGCATAAACAAACAATCAACCAGAGCATATACAAGAAAATGAAATGAAAACAAGGAGATGAAATAAGCAAGAGAGATGAATAATCTAAAGAGATGAAATAAGCAAGAGAGATGCAACAACAACATCAACAAGAGAGAAGCAACAAAAATAAGAAGAGAGATGCAACAACAGCGAGAGAGATGCAACAACAATAACAACAAGAAAGATGCAACCACAATAACAACAACAACATGAAAGATGCAGCAGTTTCCACTACAACAAGTGAGATGCATCAACAACAAGAAGACAGATACAACAACAAGAAGTATACAACAACATTAGAAAATGATAATGCATAGCTCAAATGCCCTCAAATGTGCCCTCCGTCGTGAAAATTAGTATAGCTCATAATCGGGTAAACAATTTGATAGAGTATAGGATCAGATTTCGTGTTTGTTTATCTTGTTATATGTTGAAATGAAGTTTATATAGCCCAAGAAGTTAAATGAAAAGAAAATAAAGGAAAGGGTATAAAGAACTTAAAAAATGAAAATTCAAGAAAAGAGTATAATAAAAAGTTAACAAAATAAAAAAGAATTATAGAAACGAAAACAAGGAAAAGAAAGGAAAGAAGAAACCTGTGTATTCAAAAATATACTAGGGGATTGATTGTCCTCAAATGTGACTACAATATATGTGCTTCAAGGTTGTCTAAGCCTGTAAATTGTCCAAAAAAAAAAACACAATTCGAAAACAATAGCAGGGGCTTACCTGCAAATGTCATCCGACGTGAAAATTAACATTAGCTCATAATCAGATAAACAATTTGATATAATATAGAATCAGATTTTGTGTACGTGTACCTTGCTATATGTTGACATGATGTTTATATATCATAAAATATGAAACGAAAGGGAGATGAAATAAGCAAGGCGGTAGCAGCAGCACCGCCATCGCCACCATAGGAAAAGAGATGAAAAAACAAAAAAATAAAAAACAAAAAAAATCAATAAAAGAGTAGAATATAAAGCTATGATAACAAAAAAAAGAATAAGAGAAATGATAACAAGGAAATGAAAGACAAGAAATTAAAAAATAACAAATGGTAAGATAATACCGATGTATCCAAAAAGAAACTTCGATATTGATGGTCCTCAAATATGACTACAATATATGTGCTTCAAGGTTGTCTAAACTTCTAAACTGTCAACAAGGAACACAATTCTTAAATTAACGCATGGGCTTACCCTGCAAATACCCTCTGGCGTGAGAATTAGTAAATCTCATAATCGTGTAAACAATTTGACAGACTATAGAATACACATAACCGGGTAAACAATTTGACATAGTATATAATCAGATACGTGTACCTTGTTATATGTTGAGATGAGGTTTATATAGCCCAAGATCTGAAACGAAAGGGAGATGAAATAAGCAAGGCGGCAGCGCCACCACCACCATAGGAAAAGATAAAAATAAAAAAACGAAGAAAATTCAATAAAAGAGTAGAATATAAAGTTCAGAAAATAAAAAATAATAATAGAAATGATAACGAGGAAAAGAAAGACAAGAAATTAAAAAATAATGAAAGGTAAAAAGAAACCGGTGTATCCAAAAAGATACTAGGAGATTGAAGGACCTCAAATATGACAACAATATATGTGCTTCAAGGTTGTTTCAGCATCTAAACTGTTAACAAAGGAACACAATTCTTAAATTAATGCAGGGGCAAATACCCTCCGACGTGAGAATTAGTAAATCTCATAATGTGGTAAACAATTTGGCACAGTATAGAATACTCATAATCGCATAAACAATTTGACATAGTATAGAATCAGATTTAGTGTACGTGTACCTTATTATAAGTTGACATGAGGTTTATATATCCCAAGAAATGAAATGAAAGGAAAATGCAAGGGAGATGAAATAAGCAAGAGACATGCAGCAACAACAACAACAAGAGAGATGCAACAACAACAATAACGAGAGAGATGTAAAAACAAGAGAGATGCAAAAGCAACAACAACAACAAGAGCGATGCAACAATAACAACAGCAATAAAGATGCAACCACAACAACAAAAACAACAAGAGAGATGCAACAACAAAAGAAATGCAACAACAAGAGAGATGCAACAAGAACAACAACAAGAGGAAAGCAACAACAACAACAAAATCAACCAGAGAAACACAACAACAACAACAAGAGAGATGCAACAACAAGAGAGATCCAACAACATCAACAAGAGAGAAACAACAAAAACAGGACGAGAGATGCAACAACAACGAGAGAGATGCAACAACAACAATAAGCTTTAGTGTACGTGTAAATCTCATAATGGGGTAAACAATTTGGCACAGTATAGAATACTCATAATCGCATAAACAATTTGACATAGTATAGAATCAGATTTAGTGTACGTGTACCTTATTATATGTTGACATGAGCTTTATATATCCCAAGATCTGAAATGAAAGGAAAAGGCAAGGGAGATGAAATAAGCAAGAGAGATGAATAATCTAAAGAGATGAAATAAGCAAGAGAGATGCAACAACAACAATAATGAAATAGATGTAACAACAAGAGAGATGCAAAAGGAAAAACAACAACAAGAGCGATGCAACAATAACAACAACAATAGAGATGCAACCACAACAACAAAAACAACAAGAGAGATGCAACAACAAGAAAGATGCAATAAGAGAGAAGCAACAACAACAACAAAATCAACCAGAGAAATGCAACAACAACAAGAGAGATACAACAACAAGAGAGAAGTAACAACAAGAGAGATGCAACAACAAGAGAGATCCAACAACAACATCAACAAGAGAGAAGCCACAAAAACAAGAAGAGAGATGCAACAACAACGAGAGAGATGTAACAACAATAACAACAAGAAAGATGCAACAACAATAACAACAACATGAAAGATGCAGTAGCTGCCACTACAACAAGTGAGATGCAACAACAACAAGAAGACAGATACAACAACAACAACAACAACAACAACAACAAGTATGCAACAACAATAGAAAATGATAATGTATAGCTCAAATGCCCTCAAATGTGCCCTCAATCATGAAAATTAGTATAGCTCATAATCGGGTAAACAATTTGATAGAGTATATGATCAGATTTTGTGTTTGTGTATCTTATTATATGTTGAAATGAGGTTTATATAAGCCAAGATGTTAAATGAAAAGAAAATAAAGGACAAGAGATGAAGAATTAAAAAAATGAAAATTCAAGAAAAGAGTATAATATAATGTTAACAAAATAAAAAAGAATAATAGAAACGAAAACAAGGAAAAGAAAGGAAAGAAGAAACATGTGTATTAATAAATATACTTGGGGAATTGATGGGCCTCAAATGTGACTAGAATATATGTGCTTCAAGGTTGTCTAAGCCTGTAAATTGTCAAAAAAAAACACACAATTCGAAAATTATAGTAGAGGCTTACCTATAAATGTCCTCCGTCGTGAAAATTAGCATTAGCTCATAATCAGATAAACAATTTGACATAATATATAATCAGATTTTGTGTACGTGTACCTTGTTATATGTTGAGATGAGGTTTATATAGTCCAAGATCTGAAACGAAAGGGAGATGAAATAAGCAAGGCGGCAGCACCACCCCACCATAGGAAAAGAGATAAAGAATAAATTCAAGAAAATTCGAGAAAATAGTAGAATATAAAGTTATGAAAATAAAAAAGAATAATAGAAATAATAACAAGGAAAAGAAAGACAAGAAATTAAAAAATAATGAAAGTTAAGAAGAAACCAGTGTATTCAAAAGGATACTAGGAGATTGATTGGCCTCAAATATGACAACAATACATTTGCTTCAAGGTTGTTTCAGCATCTAAACTGTCAACAAGGAACACAATTCTTAAATTAACGCATGGGCTTAACCTGCAAATGCCCTCCGGCGTGAGAATTAGTAAATCTCATAATCGGGTAAACAATTTGACAGAGTATAGAATACTCATAATCGCATAAACAATTTGACATAGTATAGAATCAGATTTTATGTTCATATACCTTGTTAAATGTTGAGATGGAGTTTATATATCCCAAGAGCTGAAATGAAAGGATAAGGCAAGGGACATGAAATAAGCAAGAGGAATGAATAATCTTGAGAGATGAAATAAGCAAGAGAGATGCAACAACAACAATGACGAGATAGATGTAACAACAAGAGAGATGCAAAAACAACAACAAAATGAGCGATGCAACAACAACAATAGCAACAACAATAACAAGACAGATGCAACAACAACAACAATAGAGATGCAACCACAACAACAACAAAAACAACAAGAGAGATGCAACAACAAAAGAAATGCAACAAGAGAGATGTAACAAGAACAACAACAAGAGGGAAGCAACAACAACAACAACAAAAACAAGAGAGATGCAACAACAAGAGATGCAACAACAACAACTACAACAACTAGAGAGATACAACAACACAACAACAACAACAAGAAAGATGCATCAACAATAACAACAAGAGAGATGCAACGACAATAACAAGAAGAGAGATGCAAAAACAATAACAAAAACAAGAGAAATACAACAACAACAACAAAGATGTGGTAGCAGCGTCTACAACGAGTGAGATGCAACAACAACAACAAAAAGAGAGATGCAGCAGCTATTGCTACAAGTGAGATGCAATAACAACAAGAGAGATGCAATAACAACAACAAGAAGAGATGCAACAACAACACCAACAACAACAAGAAAGGTGCAACAACAAGAAGAAAGATGCAATAACAACAACAATAAAAGTATGCAACAACATTAGAAAATGAAAATGTATAGCTCAAATGTCCTCCGTCGTGAAAATTAGTACAGCTTATAATCGATTAAACAATTTGATAGAGTATAGGATCAGATTTTGTGTTTGTGTGCATTGTTATATGTTGAAATGAGGTTTATATAGTCCAAGATCTTAAATGAAAAGAAAATAAAGGACAAGAGATGAAGAATTAAAAAAATGGAAATTCAAGAAAAGAATAAAGTTAACAAAATAAAAAAGAATAATAGAAACGATAACAAGGAAAATAAAGGAAAGAAGAAATAAGTGTATTAAAAAATATACTAGGGGATTGATGGGCCTCAAATGTGATATATGCGCTTCAAGGTTGTCTAAGCCTGTAAACTTTCAACAAAGAACACAATTCTTAAATTATAGTAGGGGCTTACCTACAAATGCCCTCCAACATAAGAATTAGTATAACTCATAATCAAGTAAACAATTTGACATATAGAATCAGATTTTGTGTACATGTACCTTGTTATATGTTGAGATGAGGTTTATATATCTCATTTCTAAAAATGAAAGGGAGATGAAATAAGCAACGCGGCAGCAGCACGAGCACCACCACCACCATAGGAAAAGAGATGAAGAATAAAAAAAAGAAAATTCAAGAAAATAGCAGAATATAAAGTTATGAAAATAAAAAATATTAAAAATAATAATAAAAAAGAAAGGCAAGAAATTAAAAAATAATGAACGGCAAGAAATTACAAAATAATGAAAGGCAATAAGAAACAGGTGTATCCAATGGGCCTCAAATATGACTACAATATATGTGCTTCAAGGTTGTCTAAACCTCTAAACTATCAACGAAAAACACAATTCTTAAATTAACGCAGGGGCTTACCCTGCAAATTACCTCCGGCGTGAGAATTAGTAAATCTCATAATCGGGTAAACAATTTGACAAAGTATAGAATACTCATAACCGGGTAAACAATTTGACATAGTATAGAATCAGATTTTGTGTACATATACCTTGTTATATGTTGAGATGAGGTTTATAAATCCCAAGATCTGAAATGAAAAGAAAAGAAAGCAATGGAGATGAAATAAGCAAGGGAAATTATAGAAGCAATGGAGATGAAATAAGCAAGAGAGATGAATCATCTAGAGAGATGAATAATCTAGAGAGATGAAATAAGCAAGAGAGATGCAACAACAATAATAATAAAAAAAGGAAAAGAGAATTTAAAGTTAAAGTTGCAGCAGCAGCCCAAGATCTGGAATGAAAAGAAATGAAATGAAAAGAGATGAAGAATAAAAAAATAAAATCAAGAAAATAGTAGAATTTAAAGTTACAAAATCAAGAAAAAATCCAAAACAATAACAAATGAGGTTTATGTGTGTGTACCTTGTGTTATATGTTGAAATGAGGTTTATATAGCCCAAGATCTGAAATGAAAAGAAAAGAAAGGAAAAGAGATGAAGAATAAAACAAAGAAAATCAAGAAACGAGTAGAATTTAAAGTTAAATCAAGAAAATACAGAAGAATAATTGAAACGATAAAGGGTGGGGAGTAGTGATAGGGATGCAAATATTTTGTACAACTTTCTCATACAGCCTAGGTGGCGAACTTGTGATTAGTTAAATATCTTATAGAGTTCATGGATACTTTTTCTATTCGTTAGTATATATTCATGCGTCAAAGTAGGTGACGCGTCCTATGTAAACAAGCAATATATTAACAAATAAAATAAGTATCCATGAAGATATCTAACTAATCACATGTTCAACACCTAGGTTGTATGAGAAAGTTGTACAAAATATTTGCATCCCTATCACTACTCCCTACCTTTTACTCCCTCCTCATATATCCCTCCCACTGCCGAGAAAGAACAGAAGTACCAAAGAGTGATAACCGCCAAAATCTCATCGGAGCTTATGGAGATGACCGGCATCCACCAAAAATCCATGGCTATTACTCACTCAACTCGTGTTATATTATTGATTTTTTCTTAGTTTCAATTTCGAAAAATATAAGTATTTGATCCAAGGAAGGAATGCTTGTTGGCTATTAACACTTGAAATTCAATTCCATTTGTAGGAATCTTTAAATATTTGCAAGATTTTGGTGATGTAGGAGGTGTGATTGGTTGCATTTGTTTGTGCGTGGTACACCAATGAGCACTAGCTGAAATTTTTGGAGCCTAAGTGTTAAAAAATAACTCACTCCATTCTACTTCACTTTTATTGGATATTTTCTGGACAATTGGACATGGATAACACAGAGATTAGGGAGTAACAATTTGGTAGGGGCTATTTAGGATGAGTATGTATATGAAGGAGATATTAAATCTAAAGTTTTGTAATTTTATTTATGGGATGCTTTGAGCAAATTGTCTATGCCTCCATGCCATTACTGATGAAGTGCCACAGTGGGTGGGCCTACTTTTTTACAGGCAAATCACAAAAGAGCCCATCTTAATGTGTTTTATTTTGTAAAACAAATGGAAATTTGTCTAGAGAACGTGGGCTCTTTCTTAAGATACCCTTGAAGTGGGTACCCTAACAAAACCCTATTTATATTTTTATATTCTCCTCATGTCCAGCTTCTCATTTCCATGTTATATCTATGACTCATAAGCATGCGCATTATGAACATTCATACATCCATTCCAAGTCTCACTTTCTGAATATTCCACCAACAAAATCAACATCATAAAATTATCAAATCATTAAAGATGGCTCTAGGTAGAGTAGCCAAGGATTATGGAGTCTATAATGGTATGTGTTCAGCCAACATTGGATAGGAATCATTTGGGACAGAATAGATTGCTCAAATTAAAGGAGAAAAAATACCGTGAAAAAAAATATCAATAACTAGACAATGAGGAAAGACAAACAGCGATTACCTCTTTGTGGGCCATTCGAATTATCTTCTTCATGAATCTTAAGTCTTGCTCAAATATTTCAAATGCAGCTCATGGTATAACTCCTGCAACCAGAAGATGATTCTCAGTCATCCCTTCATCAAAGTTCTAGAACAGGTGAGCACCTATGATTTCTGAAGTCTCACTTTCTGAATATTCCACCAACAAAATCAACATCATAAAATTATCAAATCATTAAAGATGGCTCTAGGTAGAGTAGCCAAGGATTATGGAGTCTATAATGGTATGTGTTCAGCCAACATTGGATAGGAATCATTTGGGACAGAACAGATTGCTCAAATTAAAGGAGAAAAAATACCGTGGAAAAAAATATCAATAACTAGACAATGAGGAAAGACAAACAGCGATTACCTCTTTGTGGGCCATTCGAATTATCTTCTTCATGAATCTTAAGCCTATAATCTTGCTCAAATATGTCAAATGCAGCTCATGGTATAACTCCTGCAACCAGAAGATGATTCTCAGTCATCCCTTCATCAAAGTTCTAGAACAGGTGAGCACCTATGATTTCCGAAGTCTCACTTTCTGAATATTCCACCAACAAAATCAACATCATAAAATTATCAAATCATTAAAGATGGCTCTAGGTAGAGTAGCCAAGGATTATGGAGTCTATAATGGTATGTGTTCAGCCAACATTGGATAGGAATCATTTGGGACAGAACAGATTGCTCAAATTAAAGGAGAAAAAATACCGTGAAAAAAAATATCAATAACTAGACAATGAGGAAAGACAAACAGCGATTACCTCTTTGTGGGCCATTCGAATTATCTTCTTCATGAATCTTAAGCCTATAATCTTGCTCAAATATGTCAAATGCAGCTCATGGTATAACTCCTGCAACCAGAAGATGATTCTCAGTCATCCCTTCATCAAAGTTCTAGAACAGGTGAGCACCTATGATTTCCGAAGGCCATTACTTCTTGTTATGGGGTGGGGGTTTGGAAAGGTGTCAGGAAGGGATGGGATCAGTTTGCGAGACTTATTTCTTTCGAGGTTGGTAATGGGTCCAAAGTTAGATTCTGGAAGGATAAATGGTGTGAAGACCTGGAGTTATGGAGATCCTTTCCTGATCTATTCAATTTAGCTACCGAGAAAAATTGTTTAGTTAATTCAGTTTTGCATATTGAGGACGGAAAAGTATCTTGGAGTCCCTTGTTTCGGAGAGATCTTCAAGATTGGGAGATGGACTCTTGTGTTCAGTGTTTTGGGAAGTTATATGCTTATTCAGCGGGGCAGAGGGAGGATAGGATGGTGTGGGGGGCCCAAAAAAGAGGAGTTTTTCTGTTAAATCCTACTATCAAATTCTTTCTAACAGAGAGAGGATTGAATTCCCTTGGAGAGGCATTTGGAAAGGTAAAGCTCCAAGTAGAGTTTTGTTTTTCGCGTGGGAAGCTGTCAGAGAAGCCATCCTTACAGGTGATAATCTGCAGACGTAAGAGGTGATCTATGTTAATTGGTGCTTCATGTGCAAAGGGAGCGAGGAAAGTGTGAACCACTTGTTGCTTCATTGCCCGATTGCGTCAGCGATGTGGAACACTATCTTAAGTCCGTTCTCTATAGCTTGGGTGATGCCGAAAACAGTTAAAGATCTCCTTTTGAGTTGGTAGTTGTATAAGCGGAGAAGAATAAGGAATAGCATATGGCACGTCGTCCCTTTGGGTATTTGGTGGACCATATGGAGGGAAAGGAATAGAAGGGTGTTTGAGGATAAGGAGAGGACAGTGGATAAGTTGAAGGATGAGCTGCTTCGTATGCTGATCTTTTGGGGGGATAAGAATACTAATACTTCCGATAATCATAACTCTTCATGTATCGATTTAGCTACTAGTTTTGCCACTAGTTTAGCAACTAGTTTTGCTATAGACTAGCCTTTGTGTAATCTTATTACTGTTAAATTTGTTTTCCAAGCAGCATGGCAGGATAATCTCACGTGTGAAGCAGGAAAGGTTCTTCTTTTGGGGTAGTTTAGTTAGTCACCGTGTGTAAAGTTTTGTTAGATAAGGTTATTCAGTGTTGGATAAGGTTATTCAGTGTTCTTTTTATCATAAGGTTATTCAGTAATTCGCTATTCTTTTTAACCCCCATGAGAGATCCCGAGGACAGGACTATATTTCAAGCGGGTAGAAAAACGTTCGACGTTTTGAAGAATCTGGAGGAGAATGGTGTTGTCTTCCAGATAGTGGAGCGATCGAGAGGGCGACCGTTCCACATTTTCCTGTCTCTTCACGAATTCAAATGGGTATGCGAATGTTTGCGCAGCTTGTCTCTTATTCAAGGGGTTTTCTGGAAAAAATTGCAAGCTCGCTGTAGGGAAGTGACGGTGGCCAAGGAAGTTAATGCCTCAGGATGGCTCATGAAGGTTTCTGCCAGGGGTGTAGGGAAATCGGGGACGATTTGTATCCCAGTGTTTGACACTATTTCTGGATGGGTTGTGCCAGCGGAGAAAATGCTTAGATTTTTGAGTAGTTCGCTGAAGGAGAGTCGAGACAAGTTTCATCATTCGCCCGCAGGAGAGACGAGGCAGTCCTACAAGGAGGCGGCGCAAATCAAGCCTTGGTCGAATACAAGTCTACTCACCTCTCGTAGTAAAAATCTTGCGGTAGCAGATTTTGAGGTGGAGGAAAAGTCATGCGAGGTGAATCGGAGATTTCTTGAGAGATGCCTGGTGGGATCTGTGGGCAATACAGGGAGTTCTGGACTCCTCACTAAGGATTTTCAGGATTGGGTCAATCGAAGCTGGAGAATAGTTGGAGGAGTGAGGGTAGCAGAAATGAACGGGAACCACTTCTTGATTGAATTCCCATCGAAGGAGGAAGCCACTCGTATTCTGGAGTCGAAACAGTGGAAGGTCTATCAGGAAACACTGCATCTCGAGCATTGGAGTGAAGAAGGCAGCTCTATCAGAGATGATAGTAGGCCAGATGTTGTATGGGTTAGAGTCTCAGGGTTACCGCTGCACTTGTGGGGAGATGCTGTGTTCCAGGAAATTGGTAGGACGTGTGGGGGTTTTATTTCGACTGACGAAGCTACAGAGAAGAGGCAGAATTTGAGAAGGGCTAGAATTCAAGTTCGATATTCAGATAATATTCCGGCATGTGTTCGCATTGGAGTAGGGCGTTGCAAATTCAAAATTCCAGTCTGGGTGGAGACCGCAGCTTAACATACTTCGAGGGGAATTACGACAGTGGAGCAGTAGGGGGGATGAAGAAGGCGAGTGGTTTTCACGCTCGTAGGGGAGAAGCTCAAGTCCAAGGGTTTTGGAAAGTCAAGAATTGCAGCATTGGCAGGGACAGCACGTGCTCTGGTCGGAATTCAAATTTTGAATTAGGTCGTACCTCAAACGGCGTCGCTACAGGGGAGAGAGACGGGAGGAAGGAGAAAGAGGTTGACGTAGCTGCCTTAGGCGCAATTTCCTGGACTAAAGACAAGGGACAGGTGTCGACAGTGGGGCACGCATCTGGGTGCAGTACATCTGGAAGCCCTATTCAGTCTAGGGGCAATTCAGTTAATGAAGATCAAGGTTTTAGCCTGGGTAAGCTTGATGGGCCTGCTGGTGGGCTCAAGGCTGATCCAGTAGATGAAGTTGGACTTTCTAATTTTGGGTTGGGCCAAGTGGCCGATGACCCGATTGTTGTTGAAAACCTAGATCGTGGAGTGGGCTGTTTGAGTGGGCCTTATCCTTCTTTCTTTGTTTTTGAGGAGGAAATACAATTAGGAAAAGCTGGAGGTTTGGACCACAGGGAGATGAGTAAGGAGGTTGAGTCAGAGGCGCTTCGCAGTTCGCAGGGTGAAGACAGGGAGTTCGTGACTGGTGCTGCTACGATGGGAGTTAACGGCATTGGGGAGGTTAGTGGGTGCTACAGGGGGCCCTTTGACTTAGACCCAGAGTCGACTATTCTGAAGTCGAACTCTAAGCGGCAGGGCTTAAGTGATGAAGGGGAATGTTGTCGAGTCAATTGCGAGGAGTCTCTTCCCAAGCCTACAACGCATTCTCGTACAGAGGAACCGAAGGATTTTTTGGATTGGATCACTGATAGAAGTCTTCGTCAAGGGTCTGCGAGCTCGAACGAGTTTGAAGACAGAGGTTTTGATGGGGAGACTACAGTGTCGATGAATACAGTGATTACCCATAACAATTCTGGTGAGGCTACACCAGAGATTGAAGTGGAAACTCCGAGTAATGAGAACGATTTTTGTTTGCCTTGCGACCAGTCAGTAGACTCTGTAAATGAGGAGAATAATACTCCATTGTGCTGTACCCCTCTTGCAGTAATCAGACCTGAAGATTTGTGCGAGATGGCCTATCTCACGGACAGAGAAACAGATGACGATATTTCGGTTTGGGTTCAACGGAGAGCAAAGAGCTTTGGGAAAATTCTGGGAGCGTCGGGCACAAGTTTTGAGGATAAAATTGTGGATTTACCTCTCGACATAAAGAAGAAATGGAGATCGTCTGGGGAAGGCAGCAGCAAGAGTTTAAACAAATCGTGGGAAAAAGGCAAGAGGGAGCTTAAGCAACTGTGCTGTAGCCTGAACTTTGAGATGTTAAAGGGGCAAGAAGGAGAGGGGAGAAGGAGGAAAAAAATTGGTTGATATGCATCTTAAAATTTTATCTTGGAATGTGCGGGGATTAAATGATTTAAGTAAGAGATACTTGATTAAAGGTTTATTGAGAAAGTGGAAGTCGCATTTAGTTTGTTTCCAAGAAACCAAAATGGAGAAAGTCGATGTTAGGATTATTAACAGTGTCTGGGGAACGAGATGGGTGGAATGGGAACATTTAGGGGCTGTAGGGGCAGCGGGGGGTGTTCTGGTTATGTGGGATAGTAGAGTGCTAACAAAGGTGGATTCTCTTATAGGCGTTTTTTCAGTTTCTTGTTTATTGAAAAATGTGGAAAATGACAGAGCGGATATTAACAGGAGTTTATGGGCCTTGTAATGGTTCTGCTCGGAGACATTTATGGGATGAGTAAAAGGCTTCAAAATCTAAGTGGGATGTTCCGTGGTGTTTAGGTGGTGATTTCAATGTAGTGAGGTTTCCGCATGAGCGCTCTAGCTCGCATGCCTTTTCTAAGGAGATGATGGAGTTCAACGATTTCATTAATCATATGGAGTTGGTGGATCTCGCTTTAGGTGGAGGAGAATTTACTTGGTTCAGGGAAGGAGACCGTCAACAATTTTCAAGAATTGATAGATTTCTGATTTCAAGGGATTGGGAGGAAAGCTTCAGTGGTGCGATTCAGTCTTGTTTGCCTAGAGTCTCCTCGGATCATGTTCCATTGCTGCTAGAATGTGGTGGTTTTGCCAAAGGGAAATCTCCGTTCCGATTTGAGAATATGTGGTTAAGAGAAGAGGGGTTCAAGGATTGGGTGATGAATAGATGGAATTCTTACATGGTGGTTGGTGATCCGAGTTTCAAGTTGGCTAGGAAATTGAAGTTTTTAAAGGAAGATTTAAAAGTGTGGAATAGGGAGGTCTATGGAGCGGTGGACATCAAAATTAAGGCTATATCGGAGGAGATCAGTAGGTTGGATGAAAAAGCAGGGGAAGGGCAGCTGGATGAGGTTGAAGATTCCCACAGGATAGAGCTAAAGCAGGAGTTAACGTGTTTACTCATCAATGAAGAAATCAGCTGAAACAAAAATCACGGGTTCAGTGGCTCAAAGAAGGTGATAGCAATACAAAGTTCTTCCATAGAATGGCTAGTATTCGAGGAGTGGCTAAGCGAATTCAGAAAATAAAGATAGATGGTGTAGAGCTGGAAGAGAGGGAAGAGATTAAGTGTGGTATAGCGGGTTTCTACCAGCGGCTTTACGAGGATTGTGGGTCTTGGAGACCTAATTTGGACGGGGTCATTTTTGGAAGATTAGAGGAGGCAGATTCAGTTTCTTTGGAGCGTCCCTTCACCGAGGAGGAGGTGGTGGCTGAGTTAAGGCTAATGAGTGGTGATAAAGCTCCAGGCCCGGACGGATTTTCTATGGCCTTTTTCCAGCATTGTTGGGAGGTGGTCAAGGGGGACATTATGGAGGTTTTTCAGTTTTTCTATACCAATTCGCATTTCGAAAAGAGCGTTAATGCTGCTTTCATTTCATTGATTCCGAACAAGAAAGGCGCAACGGATTTGAAGAACTATAGACCCATTAGTCTAGTCGGGGGCATTTACAAGCATATGGCAAGGGTCCTTTCCCATAGGTTGAAGAAGGTGATAGGTAAGATTGTTTCGAGTCTCAACATGCTTTTGTTAAGGATAAGCAAATCTTGGATGCATCCCTTCTAGCTAATGAGGTTGTGGACGACAGATTGAAAAAAGGTGTTTCGGGTTTATTGTGCAAGTTGGATATTGAGAAGGCATATGACCATGTCAATTGGGATTTTGTGCTCTATATGTTGGATAGAATGGGGTTTGGGGATAAATGGAGGAGGTGGATCCACTTTTGCATCTCTTTGATTCGCTTTTCAGTTTTGGTCAATGGGGAACCTTCTTGATATTTTCATAGTTTGAGGGGCCTACACCAGGGTGATCCATTATCCTTGTTCTTGTTTATTCTTGTGATGGAGGCCTTGAGTAAACTCTTGGAGAAGGTAGTCCGGGGGGGATTTTATCAGCGGTTTTAAGGTGGGAAGGGGAGGTGTGTCGGAATTAGAGGTTTCTCACTTGCTCTTTGCGGATGATACGTTGGTTTTTTGTGGGGCAGAGAAGGCACAACTGGGTTACCCTCGTATAGTGTTACTGTTTTCTCAAGCAGTTTCGGGGCTCAAAGTAAATATCCTCAAGAGTGAGATTATTCCAGTACGTGTGGTGAATGATATTGGGAGCTTAGCCGGCTTTTTTGGGTGCAAGACCGCGACTCTCCCTTCCTCATACCTTGGACTTCCCATTGGTGCTCCGGTTAGAAGCAAAGCTATGTGGGTTCCGGTAGTCGAGCGGTTCGAGCATCGTTTGGAAATTCCATTTAGGCAAATGGGATAAGGGGTTGGAAGAAACTTAAAGTTTTTAATGAATGGCTTTCGAGGGGGTAGGTTGGTGCTAGTTAAGAACACTCTTTCAAATTTACCGACCTATTTCCTTTCTCTTTGTGATGTCGCCTAAGGGTTAGATATTCACGGTTATCTAATTACTTGAGGAATAGACTTGAAAAATGGGAAGCTTGCTATCCTAACAATAGAAAGAGAATATTTCTTTATTTTTATGGGAAGGTCGGCTTCAGATTTGTGGAGTTTGTTGCTGAATCTTTTAAAGTGCTTGGGTGATGGAAATTCCAGCTTTGAGGTGGTGGTCTGTTCAGCGCAGAAACAGGTGCATCGGGATTTGGGAGGCCACCCCTTTGGCAGTTTGTTGGGTGATCTGGAGGTAGAGAAATCAACAAGTTTTCGACAATGAGGAAAAGTCTATTCCGGTCTTGAAGAATTCTTTGCTTTGCACTCTATTCTCTTGGTGTGTAGAGGCTGCGAACTATCCACTCGCTTCGAAAATGTCTTTTGTAGAGTTTGTAAATAACATATCTTGTCAGTAGAAGCTCTCAAGTTTTGTATACTTCAAGTGTACTAAGGAGACGTCACCTTTTTTTACGCTCATATTTATATACTCTTTACTTATCAAAAAAAAAAAAGTTTTGTTAGTAAGTTGAAAAATCTTTTGTTTGTAGAGATGTAAAATGTTTGAACTCTGGAAGTAATCTTTTGGTAGTATCACCTCGAGAATTGTCTTCTTATACTGTTGTATAGTTTTGTTAGTTGGGTTCAATTTTTAGTTACTGAATTGCCACATAGGGGCAGATTTGGGGCGTGACAGGTTTAGTATCAGAGCTAGGTTAGTTGGGAGATAATTCCTAGCCTTAGGGTGTGCTATCTTATGTTGGCCATTATCTTACATTGGGTGGTTGTGACTACGGTGAGAGACGATGGAGGCCATAGGAAGTCCTAGCAATGATGATGTTGATGCCAATTGAAAAGTTTGGGTGAGATATATAAGGTAATGGAAAAGTTGATGACAATGCTAACTGAGCATAACCACAAATAATCAAAGGGGCTCAACAACAAGGTATAGGTTACTTGAGGAAATTACAACACTGAAAAAGTTCTTGAAGATGGATCCTAAAAGTTAAACAAAGGTGAATCTGACTTGAAATTGAAGAATGGATTGAAGATATGGAAAAAATATTTTGGGCACACTGAGGAAGAATTGTGATTCTAGCGACTACCTGGAAGCTGGAAGGGATAGCCAATTACTGGTGGACGTTGATTGAAGAAAAGTGGGACAAAGCAGGAACACCATTGTCATGGGTATTAACTTTCTGGCAGAATTTAGAAGGCATTTCTTACAATATGGTGCAGGAGCAAGGGGACATGGAATTTCTGGCCTAAGAGCAGGAGACTGTGAAGGTGACTCAATATGAAGTGAAATTTGCGCAATTGGCAAGGAAAAGTAAGGGTGACTCAATGGTGCATTCATTTGATAGCTAGCTGTGAAAAGTAAGGGAGTTTGTGAAAAGGCTAAAACCTGAACTCAGAAGTAGAATGATTTCACTGGAATCTACAGATTATCTAACTGTGGTGAATCAAGCAAAGATGATAGAAAATTAAATGGTGGAACAAAGTGGTAAAGATAAGGAACCAATAATGGGACATCAAGCAAAGTGACGGGTTGGACAACGGCATGGACAAAGAGTGAAAAGGGGGAGATGTGCTTACTGTGGAGCACCAGGGTACCATTTGAAAATTGTTGGGCAAAGCAGGGAAAATGCCATGGGCTGTAGGATACTTGGATACTATCGTGGGTGAATAAACAACTACATAATTAGGGCCAGCTGGGAGCACGAATAAAAAGAAACAGTGAGGGAAAATTGAAAAATCAGGGAACTTGAGTAAGTAGGGGGAATGTGGTTGCGGATACGACAATCATAGGAGTACTCTTGTTAATTCCGTGTCTTAGAGCTCATGTCTAGAATCATCTTATCCTACCTAACATAATATTCTTGTTATGTGAATAATTGGTATGAATCTCCATGAATAACTCCATGTATACTCCATGAATCTCTTGGTAATGTTCCTTGTATGGTAATTGAGTAGATAGTGAATTTGGGGTCAAATTCTTTTAAGGGGGAGAGGGTGTAACACCCGAGAATTCCAAATGTGCATTACGTTATAATCATTTGTGTTAAACTCATAATCAATGTAATTACATTGTTAATATTTTTGTTAATATTTAGCTTGGGTATTTTGTAGTTCAATTGGGTTGCATTTTGAAGCATGTTAAGGGTAAGTTGGTTTGATTAGGGTTTAAGTGTGTTATAATTAGTTGAGAGATTAACTTGATTAATTGTGATTAATTAGAGCTAAGTATAACTAATTAATTTAATCAAGATTAAGGGAGTCCTAAACATATAAACTCCAAGAATCAGTGGTGGAAATCCTCTCTTCTAGGTAAGGGGATGCTCTCTTATGTATGTCATGACTAGTGTCTAAAGATGTTGATATGAAGATGAAAAGTGTGTATTTAATGTGTTATTTGCAAGTATGTTTATGCTTGAGATTATAAACCTTTGTGTGGGGCTATGAGGTTGGGTTTTTAGTAGCCTTTGGTAGTCCCGTGTAAGAATAGGTGGGGCTATGAGGTTGGGTTTTTAGTAGCCTTTGGTAGTCTAAGGTGTAAGAATAGGTGGGTTAGTAGTGATTAGGAAGTGGTTGAGCAAGATGAGATAGAAAGATGAGAGTTAATCCAGCAAAGTCTCTGTTTTAGGGTATTTTGTGGAATTTACTGTAGAACATCTGTCTACTGGAATGAGCTGGATTTGGATATGTTTTACTTCTACTTTGTAAATTTTCATGCAATTTCAAGGTTGGGAAGTACCTCAACTGACTTGAGAATTAATTAATGCTGCGTGTATAGAAAATCATAATTGTATTTGTAACTTGAAATGATCAAAATTTGATGATTAAAGATCCGAATTGAGTGATTTAAAATGGTAAATTCTAGTTCGAAGTGTCTAGTTTCAGAATATGCAGGATTGGCATTTGCACTATTGAATTGTTTTGAAAAGACCTTGTAAGTGGTCCAAGCTTGATAAGTTATGTGAGATACCAAAGGTTGAATTGTGGTGTCTTTGGGATAATAATAAGTTGCGAGTATATGATAAGTTACTTAATGTTCGTAGAATGGTTGTAACGGAAGCACGAATATGAATCCTATGATTGTTATCTGTGTAGCTTGTAAGTAGTTATGTAAACCTTGAGTTGTGAATAACATGCCATGAGTTGTGAAGTAAACATCTTTAGTTAGCAGCGGAGTCTTATTCTTACCCTAGCGCCATAACAAAGGTTTCACACTACCCTTGTGAGGGTTGTGTTGTCTCCACGGGTTGCTAGGGTTGTAGGGACCTAGTCCGTGTTGACATTGCCCGGGCATAGCATAGTTTGGTAACAATGTGACTTCAAGAGATAGTAATTGTGATAGTTCGCTTCAACAAGTAAAGTGGTGTAAGGGTAGCGGTTGGTCGAAGATGTATACTTTATGTTAGAGCATGAGATGTCCTACTCGTGATGGAAAGGTATTGACTGGTATGATGGGACAGTAGTCGGACTTGACTGGTTAGAATGAGATGTTGCTAGCATGTTTTAATTGTGTGTGATTCCATGCTTAACTGTTGTATACATACATAGCATACATAAGAGTTTTCCTTGGCTTGCAGCCAAACAGGAGAATCTCTCACCTATGAAGTTCACAGGAAAGGATCAGAGTGCTAGAAGGTGGTGGTTCTTTTGGGGTAGTTTAGTTAAGTGTGTAAAGTTTTGTTAGCAAGTTGGCAAGTTGAAAACAGCTGTAGAGATGTAAAAGTTTGAACTCTTGGAAGTCTTGTAATCTTTTTGGTAGTCTCACCTTGAGACTTGTTATATACAGCTGTTGTACAGTTTTGTTAGTTGGGTTGAATTTTGAGTTTCAATTATATAGGTTGTTAGTATTTTTCAACAACAGGTGAGTCACGGGTAAGTCACGACTGAATTGCTATGAAACAATTGTAATTGCAACAATTGTACATCTTAGGGCCATGTTCCTTGTTCCCACACGAATCTAACTAGTGGAGGTGTGAGGCAATTTTGAATGTGTCCCGGTGGTGTGAGGGTGATAGAAAAAAGACATTTGAAAATATGGCAAGTAATTTTAGGGTGAGGGTGGTAGTAGTAATTTTCATTGACCAAATTCTTTAATCAACAACAAAGAGTGGCACAGGTGCATATAATTCGAGCAAGCGGGTTTGTAGGTTGTAGATGGACATTTCAGAAAGGACTAGATGAACTTGATTAAAGATAGATCAAGTTATGAGCAAAATGCCATTAAGAAATGGCAGTGCCTATGGAGAATGCACAATATAACCAGCAGGCGAACAATATGAAATCTATACACGTAAGGTGTTATAATGCAATTAAGAGTCTATATATATGATTACGCTTTGTCTTTATGTTTTATTGTTAGGTTTATGGAGAGATTTTTCTGGGATCTCCTTGTGATGGCAAAATGAAACAGTGTGGCAAAATGAAAACAGTGTGAAATTATGATTTTTGGACTAAGAACATTATGTAGAGGGCTGACTAACTAACAGCTGATATACTTCGAGTCATGAGATATATAGTTGTATTGAATATTCATTGTATTAGTACATCAAATTTTGTTGTGTAAATTTTTTATCAATGAAAGGAAAAAAAAAGACAATTTGAATAAAAAACCTACTCAACAAGAGAAAATTTTGGTGGAGGTGGGGACAGTAGGTTATTGTGGGTTCTAAGTTTCCTTTTTGGTTTGGTATAAGACCAAATTTCTTTGATTGTAAATATTGCAGATGCAAGGCATTTTGGAGATAGGGTTGGACATTTTTGAGAGGTAACGGGGGGGAGTGTTAAAGATCGATTAAGTTATGAGAATGGGTATAGAGAGTGCAACAGTCTCCAGCAGGTGAACAATATGGAAAATGGTTTTCTTGTCAGGTTAGTTTTGATTTCAGATTTGGAGATATTTTTCTGGGTGTAGCTCCTGGTGGTGGTTGAAGGAGCTTTGAGAAGAAGAGATATTGTAATTTGTAGCTGGTGCGTTCAGTTGTGGCAAAATGAAATAGTGGGTGTGTGGATGAGATAGCCCCAGTAGTTGAAGAGTTTTGTTGGAGAAACAACTTTAAGTAAGTTAAAGAACTTTGAAGATTTATTATGTGGTGAAAATTAACCAGGTTATATTGGGCTGACAAGGAAAGGAATTTGCGCAGAATAACAAAATTGCCAATGAGTTGCTTCAAATAATGACATGTGGCAGCAGAACGGAATAAAGAGTGGACACCAGGACTTATTTATTGCTATGAATGAGGTCAAAATGGGAAGAAGAATCAAATATTTATGAAGTTGGTATGGTTTTAGTGATCTCTTTTGAGAGATTTTTCTGGGTTTTGCTCCTGTTCATGGTCGAAGGAGCTTTGAGAAGTTGAAGAGATCATTGTAGCTGGTGTGAGTTCAAGTGCATGTGGCAAAATGGAGCAGTGGGTGTGTGGATGAGATAGCCTCAGTAGCTATCTTAATTAATGACTAACAAAAGAGTTTTTGCTAGAGAAACAACTTTAACTAGTTGAAGAACTTTGGGGATTTGGAGTAAGAACATTATGTGGTGCAGATTAACCAGGATAATGTTGGGCTGACAAAAAAAGGTATTTGTCAGTTATAAATATTTATTTCAGTTCAATAATTCAGTGAAGTTGGTATGGTTGATTGTCAGTGATTGCATTTGTTGAAGGAACTTTGAAAAGTTGAAGAGTTTTGGGTTCCAGAGGAGTATGGACTAGGTTGGAAATAAAATCCAGACAAAGGCCCCCATCAAATTATCTCATACAACTCAAGATCTATCGGTAGAAAGAGATAACCTAGCCTCACCATTTCCCACTGGTTCAAAGTAAAAAGAGATACTAATATTAAACTTGTTTACCTTTGGCTATCACGCACTTGATTTACTTCAACTGATGCCAATGAGTTGAGTGCCTGTGCAAGTTACCGTAACATCTTGACACAATCCTCAGCATGGGAACTAGTTGCTTATTCCCTACGAGAAAAGCTGAAACCAAACAACAAGGAAAAACATGGACAAAAATATAAAGTTCTCCCCCAACTGGACAAATAAATCATTTTAGCATCTTCATTCTATCACAATTTTGTGAGAATGGAACACTCATTTTTGGGACGAACAAAGTAAGATTTAAAACCAAAACGTTTGGAAGATACAACTTAAAGAAGTGCTGCAGAATGACCACATCCGAAACCATAAGCATTCTGCAATGTTTAGTACGAAGAAATTTAGTGAAACTCTTTTTAAATAATATAAAACCATTCAAATTCAAAGTCGAACAAAAACCTATAAAATGGCTTATAATTACTGAGACACACTAAACTGTAGATGCATTCCCTACTATTTGTCCAGTGTCATATTCCTGAAGGAGTTGCTTAAAGCTAGGACTTGGTGGTTGTTAGCTAAGAAGCATTGACACAGATACTAACACCTCAACACACAGATACGCCGGACATTGCGTCAATAAAATTTCCAAAAAGGCTTGGAGGGATCATCAAGGTTAATTAAATGGCCATAAAATAGTAGTAATAATAATCAGACCCACATGTTAAGTAGCCAAAGAAAAAGCAAGAAAAAAACTATCAAAAACCCTAAATTTAGAAAAAAAACACTGGCACAATGAAAGGTGTCCAATCCTCGTACATAGATAGATAAGTAGTTATGTCATTTCCCTTTTAACCTACATTGCAAAATCAAAGTGAGAAAATTCCTCAAATCCCTTTTACAAATGATGTTCCAATTCCAAACAGTCGAGAATTTTGAAAAAAGAAGCTTCTAACCCGACATTAATCCAGTCTCGAGTGTCTCAGATCTTCCCCGCATGAGTGCAAATTTGGACATGTACCCAATGAGGGTCAGTCCCATTACATTGACAAGATTGAATTTCTTGAGCTCTTTTAAGATGGAGAACATTCTCATTTTGATTAAGCCAACCTCTTTGTTTCCACTTTCATCATTTTTCTTCGGTAGCTACCTTATTAATTGATGGTGGCTTTATTTTTTTTAATTACTTATTTTAGTAAATGGGACCATTTTATCACATAAGCTAGCCAATCTTATAGCTGGTTTTAGGGGCTGAACCCTATCCTTCACCTAAATTATCCAAATTATTCTCAGTTGGAACAAGCGGTCTGACATACGCATTAATTGAATTGAGTGGAACGAACTAAAAGTATCTTTTATTGTTAGTGTTAGGGGGTGGAATTCTAGGCTTTGGTGTAGGTACGGAGCAACATAAGTTGAAAATTGAAGTGATTTTGTCCAAATTTAAAATTGTAAGACATATTTGATCAACAACAATACCAAATGTTATCAAGTGAAAGAAGGATTATACATAGTACATACTACTATATATATGCCTAGGGGACCAATACTTTACACTACTTGCCAAAAGGGTAAAAAAAATTGCTCATATAAAATCACAAACATACCAGGCAAACATATCACAGTTATCATAATTACCTCAGTGTCCATTCCGTTTCAAGCAATTGCCATCAATAGAGAACAAATCACGCAAGAAGCAAGACAGAACATTGATATAAATTTTAAATTGTGAACTCTATATTTATGAGTAAGAAACATGTAAAAAACAATCAAAATAGAATCAAAGAGAGAGAGAGAGCATAAACCTTGAGTAGTTCGATCTCTCTTTCTTTGTGGCAGTGTGTGAATGTGAGTGCCTGTGTTGAAATTTGAATTCAGTTACATTGGAAGAAGATTTTGTAGCTATTTAAACTAAATTGAAACCTCTGACATTAACTTTCGTTTCCAAAGAGATAGCTGACTGTAAAAACAAATCACAATAGGCACACATATTTACGAAATATCGATATAAAATTCAGATGGTACTCTGTCTTCATATTTCGATTCTGAGAAATTGTTCCAGAACTTATTTTTTGTAAATAATGAAACTCAATTAAAATAGAAATCAGAGAGAGAGAGAGAGAAAAGAAACCTTGAGTAGTTTGATGAGGGTTTATCTGTCACAGGCCTGAATTTAAAACTGCATTCGGTCTCCATTGAAGAATATTTGTAACAATTGAGTTAAAGAGAGAAAGAGAGAGGATGGTATTTGATTTTGAACTTTTGTAATTGCTTGTGTGACTAGTTAAACCATAATGTACATGGTCACAATTTGGAGCAGGCCATGTTGTAGCTTAAGAATTATCTCTGTACATGCTAATAAAACAAATGAATGTGCTAGGAAGATCTAGCAAACAAAATGTTATCGTGTGAAATAAGGATTATACATTAGTTCATACTTGATAGATTCCTTGGGCCCCAATACTTTATGCTACTTGTAAAAGAAACTGTAAAATCAATGCCATCATTATTATTCACCAAATGTTCATAAGGTTTTTAAAAGATTGACATACACGGAGAACAAGTCATGCAAGAAGCTCATACCATAATATATTTTCACAAACACGTAAAAACAGTCACAATAGAATCAGAGAGAGAGAGAGAGAGATACCTCGAGTAGTTGGATCCCTCTTTATCTGTAAGCAGTGTGTGTGAGTGCGAATGAGAGTGCCTGTGTTGGAATTTGTATCAGTTATGATAGATGAAGATTTGGTAGCTATTTACAACAAAGAACAAATCACAATCCACATATGTACAGAGCATCAATATCACTACAAATTACAAATAGAGAACTCCGTATTTCAATTCATGTTCAATAGTGGAGTAATAATTATTAGCATTTGTTTCAGAATTTGTTTTCCGTAAACAAGCAAAATCATTTAAAATAGAATCAGAGACAGAGAGAGAAGAAACATTGTGTAGTTCAATGAGGGTTTACCTGTCGCAGTGACTGAATTTGAACTTGAAATCGGTTACCATAGAAGGAGATTTGTAACAACCAAGCTATGATTATGGGAGAGAGAGTGGGGTGGCGATTGATTTTGACTGGTGAAATTGATTCTCTAACTAATTAAACCATAATCAAACAGACGCCATTTTTCAACCGCCGGGGATTTCACTGAAGAAAAACCCTAAAATCAGTAACTAAATTTAATTTAAATGGTTTAAACAGAGACAAAATCAGGTGTGAAGAAGAAAATAAGTGGTGACTACCAAGAAGAAGAAGAAGACATAAATTGAAATCACCCTGTTTAAAACTCACATTAAATTTCGTTTCCAAAGAGATTGTCGTCCAGAAAGAACAAATTACCAAACACACATATATACGGAACCCCACGTCTTACGGATCTTAATTCGTAAGATGAAGCTCCACTCTCTCACAGCTTAATCTACTAATACACAGTGGATCAAATAAAAAAGATCTATCTTATAAAAAATATCCATAAGACCATCTTATACAAGTTTTTATCATATATCTCTCGTGCACTTTCTCCATCCTCTTCCCTCGTGCTAAATTTAGTTTTCATTAACTTCCACTTACTGATTTTGATTCAAATAAGATAATCCTAGGGTATGAACTTGAAATCTTGTTGACTAGAAAATTTGTGCTAAATTTTTACGTTAGTAATAAACATCATAACATCATTTCATTTGTTGTCTTGATCATAATCTCTTTATTTTATAATGATTCAAATCACATTTTCATTTTTCATCATCTCTATGTCAACTTTAAAGTAGAAATCAAATTGATACATTGTAATATATATCTGATCTATTTCGATAGTTGATGATCTAAAGAAAGGAGTAAATACAATTGATAGATGAAAATAAATGTTCTATCCAAAGCGTCTATCCCACTCCGTGTCACATGTTCTGTCCCATTGAATATCAGTCGTACACTTTCTTGTTATTTTACTCAACCTTCTTTTTACAAGGAAATACGTAAAGCTGAGATTCAATGTGACAGAAAATGTGATAGAGGGAGAGACACATGATTTGAAGACGATAGGACATGGTGAAAAGCTATTTACTTGGGGAAAACTCAAAGAGTCAAAGTAACTTGGTATAAACTTGAAAGTCCCCACATGACTTGAACATTTTTTCTAAAATTTATTTGATTTTAAACGATCTTGACTCACTCTTCTAGATCTGCACCAGATCTATTGTAGCATATGCTAGATCTTTTCCAATTATGCTATATTTTTGTTGCTTTTTTTCGGGTTTTGATTTGTCTAATAAATGTTACTTTTGGTATTATGTAAATAATAGAGTGGGCAAAATTAGTCTTATTCGATGGGTTAGGTTTTTGTTTTTAAAGGCCCGAAGGAATTCAGGCTGACCTGATTTCGAGACTAGGCCCGATGGGCTTTGGTGTGGACCGCCAATAGAGGCAAAACAAGGCAAAATTAGCCGGCCATGGTGAGTAGGCCCAGTATTATGGTAGGTTGGGTTTTAGTATTTAAAGGATTGAAGCTGTTTGGCCTATCTTGTTTTTGACATTTGGCTTGATAGGCTTGGTGCAGTCAAGCCCGACCTGGCCCATTGCCAACTCTAATCACGTCCCGAGCCTGAATGTCTAAACCGCAATATATGATCATGTACTAGCTCAGCGATTTAAAAAATATACTAAATATGTTCTAGAGAAGCTTCACCTGTGTTGATCTTAACTAGGTTTTGATTTGTCCAATAGTTGTTTTCTTATTGCGAATTGTGTCACTACTCGAGCTTGAGAGCTCGAATAGCAATATATGTTAAAGCATTGGCCCAAAGAACATTTGGATAGTCCACCACATGCCCATGGATGATAATTAGGCCTAGCAATTGGGTGGGTTAGGTTGGGTTTGGTTTGGGTTGGAATGGATAATGGGTTGAAACAAGTCGAAACCCGTTAGGACCCAATTATCAAACGGGTTGAAATGAGTTGAGTCGGATTGAAACATGTAACGGGTTAAAGCGGGTCGACCGGCCTCAAACCAAAATCCCCCCCTCCAAAATCAATTTATAGCATAAAAAAGTCATGTGTCGAAATGGGTAACGGGTCCGACTCGCTTTAACCCGACCCGATCCAACCCGTTAATATTATTGGGTCGAAACAAGTTACCAGTTTCAACCCAAAAATATTAATAGATTGGGTTGGATTAGGTGGGTTAATGAGTCGCCACTGTGGGTCGCCCGGCGTGTGCGCCCGCGCCCCGCACGCCCTTGGATAGGGGTGCGCGTACGTGCGGATGCGAAACACCACTGCTCTCATTCCACCCTCCCTTGTTTAAGGGAGAACGAAATTGAAAGTGCGAGAGGAGTGATGTCTAAAATAACGCGTTGGAATGCGCCTCGGTTGACTTTAGTGGATTTTTGATCTAATATGGGAACTTTGGGTTTCCCGCATCAAGTTATCCCTTGTTTAGGGGATACCAGGATATGGGAATGCATCACCCTTTCATTCTCATTTTTCCTTTTTTAGGGGAAAACGGAAAAGTGCAAAAAAGGATGTTGCGACGCCTCCACTATGGATTTCATAAAAATAGTCTTATGGCCTATTTCGGATCTCTATGGGAGCTTTGGGTTTCCCGCATCAAGTTATCTCTTGTTTAGGGGATACCAGGATAGGGGAATACATCACCCTTTCATTCTCATTCTCCTTTTTTAGGGGAAAATGGAAAAGTGCAAGAAAGGAGTGTTGCGAGGCCCCACTGGATCCAAAATGTTTTATATAGTCGTCATCTTTATTTTAAGGCAAAAATAAAGCAAAACCAAAAAAAAAACCAGAGATTATAAAACGGGTTCGGAGGCTAAGTTACGAGTTGGGAAGGTGCTAGACACCCAACTCGCCCTTTCGGTCTCAAAAGCGGTTTTTGGCTAAATTATGTTTTTTGTTATATTTATCTAGCAAATAAATAAAGCATTTAAAGACAGGAAAATAAAAGCAAATACATCCGCGGCTACATTATTTACGGACTTGCAGCCGTCTCCTTACAAAAATTACAGATATATTTAAAAATATTTGGCCATTATAACGGCTCTTTTACATAATATTTCCTAATTAAATCCGGGCAACACAACGGCTTATATTTTCTACATTGGGCCGGATTTAAAGAACAACTTTATAAAAAAAATAACGCCCTTAAAGGCTATTAGCTTTTAGAGCGGAGTGAGTCTTTTTTGTTGTTGTTGTTGTGATTTGGGCAAAGTGACTGCTTATTTTTGGTGGTTTTGACTCGCTCACTCGGGCAGAATGGCGGCTTATTTGTGGTGGTTTTGGCCTTTTTGGTTGGGCGGAATAACGGCTTATTTTTGGTGTTTTCGACCTATTTACTCGGGCAGAGTATCGACTTACTTTATGGTTTTTGGGCCGAGGAAATAATGTGGATACCTAACTAAAGGGCTAGGGATCACTTTTAACCGGTGGGTTTTTGGTTTGGCAGAGTTTTGGTAGGGTTTCGAAGCTTTATAAGAGAGGGGGATCACATGCCAGAGTCACATATCAGGGGTACGAAATTGGGGTGTCTACAGAGCCCCTCAACGATGGAGTCTACGGGTAACCCGAGGCTTACTGAGTAGACGAACATCGTTGATAAACAATAGACTCTCCAATTTCGTTCAATTAAAATAGGAGAGGAATGCAATAGGTAACAGTTATAATGCAACAGTTTATCATGCTAACCAAACTCCATATCCTAGACATGTTTAGTCAGTTATAACAGGTTATCGTAGTTTTTTAAGCAGATATGCAATGAAATGCTCTAATGGTCGGACCTACTAGTGTAGGCTGCCTACATATCCCTTAATAAAGGAACTCGGACCAAAACGTAGTTCAGGCCAAAAACAAGTCGAACAACCAACGAGGATGTTATGTCCTTCGGGTCAAAGCCCGTCCAAGAACACAACGGGAAAAAGATTTTCATGTTTTTCGAAAAACCGTATTCAACTGGTCAAAACCGGCTGTCAAATACGGTATGAAGATTTTTAAGTTTTTTGGAAACCATATTTCAACTGGTCAATACCTATTATCGAAATATGTTAAGAGAAATTTTCAAAAATTGTGCTCAACCGGTCAATACCTTGTCACCAAACACAATAAGAAAATTTTCAAATTTTTCGAAAACTACACTCAACTGATCAAATTTTCCCATGTGCCTCCAAAAGCTTTCTTCAAATTTTTCGAAAACTGTATCCAACCGATCAAAATCCGTCGCCAGATACGGCAAAAAAGATTTTTCTTTTTCCCTTCCTTTCTTCTTTTTTTTCAATATTTCTTTTTTTTCAATATCCCTCTTTTTTTTTGTTTTCCTATATTCCTCTTTTTTTGTTTTTCAATATCCCTCTTTTTTTTTTTTTCAATATCCCTCTTTTTTTTTCTTTTTTTTTAAGAGAAAAACTTGGAAAATATTTTTCTTTTATTTATTTATTTATTTGAAGTTAGGATAAGAATACCTCATCTTTCTTACCTTTTCGTGCTTGGGTGGCTGCCGCAGATTCAGCTGATTTTGATATTTCTGCCACTTTCGCTACTTCAAGCTAGGGACTTCTTTTTTTCTTTTTCTTCTTTTTTTTTATCCTTTATTTTCTTCTTTTCTCTTCTTTTTTTTTTCACAATTCTTACCTTCGCCGCCTGAATTTTTTGGCTATACTGCTTATTTTGCAGCTAATGTGCTGGCGGGACATACATTCAATGAGGACCCATTATCTATCAAAACTCGGGGAACCCGTTTCTCCAAAATTCCCACAGTGATATGGAGGGCATCAATGTGGTTGGTTCCTTCCTTTGGCATATCTAGATCAGTGAACATTATCACATTCCCAAAGTGAATGTTCCCGATCATTTGAGTGAGCTCATTTGGGGAGGTTTCAATAGGAATGACTGCCTGACTTAAAAATTTAGCCAGCGTATCACGGTGGGTCTTGGAAGCACAAAGTAAGCCCCAGATGGAAATGTTGGCCTGAGTTTTCTTCATCTGAACTAGTAAGGTATCTTCCACCGTTTTAGCCCTAGTATATTTTGCTTGATCTTTGCCAGAGTGGTCACCTCTTTCCAGGTTTGGCTGGTAGGCTCGGCCAGATCGGGTAAGGTGGCTAACATCTCCACCAACCCAAGTGGCTTTTTCAATATTTTTCAATATTGCAAGTATTTTGGCTACCCAGGATAGTGTCCCAAGAGAGCATATTGCAGCTGGGCTCTTTTATGGATAAGGATGGAGGAAAAGGAGCAAGGATATATGGTAATGGATGTTTATTTATTTCAAACTTGGGTACACAAATTTTTTCATCAACCTCAATCATATTGATTTGAGATAAGGGGTTATTGACTATATTTGGTCTGGGTGGAACCTTTTCAATAACCTTATCATCTATCAGGTCCTGGATATCATTTTTGAGAGTATAGCATTTATCGGTGATGTGACCACTGCAGCGATGGTATTCACAGTACTGGGCATGGTTCCAAGTCCTGAGTAGGGTGTTTGGTGGCTTATAATTCTCCAAAGGTTTTAGCACTCCCTGTGCCATTAGCCCCTGCAATATCACAGACTCGGGAGCTTGCAGTTCATCATAATATCGGTTCACCCTGTTCTGATTTCTGAAATTTCTGCCAGGGCCATCATTTCCTCCCACTGTATTGACAGACCTGTCTGACCCGTAGTACCATGGAACAGTGCTATAATTTTGGGTAGAAAATGGGGCTGAGGCATTTCCTACCATATTGACGGCTGGTGCTGGTGCGGTTGTCTTTCCTTTAGAGTAACGGAAAGAACTAGGAGGCGTATTGGCTTTTAATTGCCCAGTCCGTATATTTTCATCAATACGGGCTCCTATCTCCCCTATTTCTTTAAAATTGGTATAGGGGAGATACCGCATATGTTCCAGTTAAATGGGCTGGAGGTTTTTAATGAACATTTTGCATGACTCAGCCGGATCAGGTCTGTCAAAAGTCTGGGCCAACTTTCTTTTCCACCTGACTGCAAACTCAGCACATGTTTCTTTTTCCCTTTGGGTGCACGACTCGAGGTCCCTTTTATTTTCAGGACTGGTGTTGTCTTTGTATCTTTCAAGGAACCCTTCAGCTATCTGGTCCCACGTATTCATAGTGCTGCTATCAGACAACATTAGTCATTGTTTGGCAGCCCCTATTAGGTGAGGTGAAAATTGGAAGCCATAGCCTCAAAGCTAGCTCCCCTTGATTGCATGCCAGTGGAATAAGATTTCAAGTGGGACATAGGGCATCCAGTCCCATCAAACTTTTCTATGTCGGGCATTTTAAACTTTGAGGGTAGTATTGTTGAAGGTTGCAATGCTAGTGCCCGCATAGAAAATTCCCCTTTGTTGAGAAGTTTAAGCATCATGGTTTTCATATTATCCATGTCAGCCTCCATTTTGGTGGCTGGGGGAGTTGGCTTTTGGTATATACTGGCTGGATTATGGAAGGCTGGGTTAATTTCTTGCTGCGGTATCTGGTAAAGATTTTGGGCGGGGTAAGGATTTTGAGCTGGATATGGATATTGGACTGGATAAGGATTTTGGGCTGGTGGATTTTGAGCAGCATAAGGATTCTGGGCTAGTGGATTTTGGGCAGCGTAAGGATTATGTGCTGGTGGATTTTGGGTAGCATAAGGATTCTGGGCTGGTGGATTATTGACGGTTTCGGCTGGGCGGTCTGGATCATTGAAAGGTAAGTAGGTAGTAACTTGGCCTGGCGGGTTATAGCTTTTTGGGTCCATATGTGGACTATTTTGGAGTGGGTTGGTTATGGGAAAAGGGAGGTCATTTGGGCCCTGGGGAATATTGGTGCTTGGGAGAGGATATGGAGGATAGGACGGGTAAGGGCTGATATTTGGGTAGTAGGGACTTGGTGGGGGATTTGGATTCGGAGTAGTGGCAATATTTGGTGGGTTAGTATTTGGCTGGTTTGGAGGCACATGGGATGTTGATGCTTCCTAGGGGACTACAGGAGAAGAGTTCACCTCACCACTAGGCTTTGGACCTTGCATAAGACTTGCTATTTGGTTTATCAAGCGATCATGTCGTGCATTCAGATTTTGGTCTAGCCATTGCTGCATTACCGGGGTCGGAGCGTACCATGGAGCACCCATGCACAGCATCGCTCACTTTCTGTCATCTTGCTCGACTGCCTCTAAACCGATTACGCCCTTGTCGATCTAATGCGATACCCTCTTCGATTTACGCACTTATTTCTCGTATCAACCGGCCAGTACTATCTCTGCCTTTCCAAATTCGGGCCAGGTTTCTAAGGAAAATGGGTTTGGAGGTATCAGAAGGCTGGCTGAAGGCTTTCTGGGCTTGGAGTACAGCGTGCCTTTATTAGTATTTTTTATTTATTATTTATTCCTACAATTGACCGGATAAGCACCTGCTTTATTTTGACGGTCTCAGGACTTTCCCTGGAAGAGTGGATTCTTTCTCCAGAGTATAGGACCAACGTATTCCACCTGCCTTTCGACTCCCCAAGACCGGACTGATCTCAGGCGAAGGGCCTATACTCTTTCCAGGATCCACCAATCGGAATGGTCTAGGTCAAGCATCAGAGAATAACAAATCAGCCCCTGCATATTTATATTTTTTTTTATTTGCGCAATTTATTTTAATTCATTTTTTTTTCATCCTTTTTTTTTCTTGTGCATTATTTTTTTTTTTCACTTTTTTTTTGCAGGGGCTGACCCATGATTCAAAGATGCAAAAATCGGTCGGTCATTGAAGTGTCCTGAGAAAAGGCAGGTAGAATACATTGGTCCTATACTCTAAAGAAAGAATCCACTGTTCCAGGGAAAGTCCTAAGACCGTCAAAATAAAGTAGGTGTTTATCCGGTCAATTGTAGGAATAAATAATAAATAAAAAATACTAATAAAGGCACGCTGTACTCCAAGCCCAGAAAGCCTTCAGCCAGCCTTCTGATACCTCCAAACCCATTTTCCTCAAAAACCTGACCCGAATTTGGAAAGGCAGAGATAGTACTGGCCGGTTGATACGAGAAATAAGTGTAGAAATTAGAACAGAGGATATCAGTATTAGTTCAGACAAGGGCAGAATCAGTTTAGAGGGTACAGATCAAAGCAGTATGGCAGCAGAAAGTGAGCAGTTTGCTATGGGTACAGATACAAGGGCTCCAGGGTACGCTCCGACCCCAGCAATGCAGCAATGGCTAGACCAAAATCTGGATGCACGACATGATCGTTTGCTAAGTCAAATAGCAAGTCTTATGCAAAGTCCAAAGCCTAGTGGTGAGGTGAACTCTTCCCCTATAGTCCCCCAGGAAGCATCAACATCCCATGTACCTCCAAACCAGCCAAATACTAACCCACCAAATATTGTCACTACTCCGAATCCAAATCCCCCACCAAGTCCCTACTACCCAAATATCAGCCCTTACCCGTCCTATCCTCCATATCCTCTCCCAAGCACCAATATTCCCCAGAGCCCAAATGACCTCCCTTTTCTCGTAACCAACCCACTCCAAAATAGCCCACATATGGACCCAAAAAACTATAATCCGCCAAGCCAAGTTACTACCTACTTACCTTTCAATGATCCTGGCCGCCCAGCCGAAACCGTCAATAATCCACCAGCCCAGAATCCTTATGCTACCCAAAATCCACCAGCACATAATCCTTACGCTGCCCAAAATCCACTAGCCCAGAATCCTTATGCTGTCCAAAATCCACCAGCCCAAAATCCTTATCCAGTCCAATATCCATATCCAGCTCAAAATCCTTACCCCGCCCAAAATCTTTACCAGATACCGCAGCAAGAAATTAACCCAGCCTTCCCTAATCCAGCCAGTATATACCAAAAGCCAACTCCCCCAGCCACCAAAATGGAGGCTGACATGGAAAATATGAAAACCATGATGCTTAAACTTCTCAACAAAGGGGAATTTTCTACGCGGGCACTAGCATTGCAACCTTCAGCAATACTACCCTCAAAGTTTAAAATGCCCGACATAGAAAATTTTGATGGGACTGGATGCCCTATGTCCCACTTGAAATCTTATTCCACTGGCATGCAATCAAGGGGAGCTAGCTTTGAGGCTATGGCTTCCAATTTTCACCTCACCCTAATAGGGGCTGCCAAACAATGACTAATGTTGTCTGATAGCAGCACTATGAATACTTGGGACCAGATAGCTGAATGGTTCCTTGAAAGATACAAAGACAACACCAGTCCTGAAAATAAAAGGGACCTCGGGTCGTGCACCCAAAGGGAAAAAGAAACATGTGCTGAGTTTGCAATGTGGAAAAGAAAGTTGGCCCAGACTTTTGACAGACTGATCCGCCGAGTCATGCAAAATGTTCATTAAAAACCTCCACCCATTTAATCGAACATATGCGGTATCTCCCTATACCAATTTTAAAGAAATAGGGAGATAGGAGCCCGTATTGATGAAGATATACGGACTGGGCAATTAAAAGCCAATACGCCTCCTAGTTCTTTCCGTTACTCTAAAGGAAAGACAAACCAACCGGCCAATATGGTAGGAAATGCCTCAGCCCCATTTTCTACCCAAAATTATAACACTGTTCCATGGTACTACGGGTAAGACAGGTCTGTCAATACAGTGGGAGGAAATGATGGCCCTACCAGAAATTTTAGAAATCAGAACAGGGTGAACCGATATTATGATGAACTGCAAGCTCCCCAGTCTGTGATATTGCAGGGGCTAATGGCACAGGGAGTGCTAAAACCTTTGGAGAATTATAAGCCACCAAACACCCTACTCAGGACTTGGAACCATGCCCAGTACTGTGAATACCATCGCTGCAGTGGTCACATCACCGATAAATGCTATACTCTCAAAAATGATATCCAGGACCTGATAGATGATAAGGTTATTGAAAAGCCTCCACCCAGACCAAATATAGTCAATAACCCCCTACCTCAAATCAATATGATGGAGATTGATAAAAAAATTTGTGTACCCAAGTTTGAAATAAATAAACATCCATTACCATATATCTTTGCTCCTTTTCCTCCATCTTTATCCATAAAAGAGCCCAGCTGCAAAATGCTCTCTTGGGACACTATCCTGGGTAGCCAAAATACTTGCAATATTGAAAAAGCCACTTGGGTTGGTGGAGATGTTAGCCACCTTACCCGATCTGGCCGAGCCTACCAGCCAAACTTGGAAAGAGGTGACCACTCTGGCAAAGATCAAGCAACAGATACTGGGGCTAAAACGGTGGAAGATACCTTACTAGCTCAGATGAAGAAAACTCAGGCCAACATTTCCATCTGGGGCTTATTTTGTGATTCTAAGACCCACCGTGATACGCTGGCTAAATCTTTAAGTCAGGCAATCATTCCTATTGAAACCTCCCCAAATGAGCTTACTCAAATGATCGGGAACATTCACTTTGGGAATGTGATAATGTTCACTAATCTAGATCTGCCAAAGGAAGGAACCAACCACATTGATGCCCTCTATATCACTGTGGGAATTTTGGAGAAATGGGTTCCCCGAGTTTTGATAGATAATGGGTCCTCATTGAATGTATGTCCCGCCAGCACGTTAGCCAAACTGGGAACAAAAATATCAGAACTCACTCCTTCCTCGCAGACAGTAAATGCATACAACACCAGTCGATGTGTCCTAGGGGTAGTCAATTTAATGCTGACCATTGGGCCATTAAACATGCCAGTTGAATTCCAAGTCCTGGATGTACCAGCCACCTTTAGCCTATTGCTGGGACGCCCTTGGATCCATGGGGTAAAGGGGGTAGCCTCTTCATTACACCAGCGTGTCAAATTCATCCACGATGACCACATAGTGATTATTTTGGCTGATAAGATCGTGGATAATAAGGAAAGCGAGGATATCCTGATCCTCGAGATAGAACATGAATACACAGGCATTTTCCTCAGTGGCTTTGAGGTTATCCCCTAGGCTGTAGTCAACGCCATTGAATATGGCCGAGAAACTGATATCACTCGAAAGAAAACCACTTCCCTAGGAAACATGGTTCCCTTAAACATGTTTCGAAAAATGAATTATATGTTTGGTCTGGGTTTCGGTAGGAATCAGCAAGGACTTGTTAATTTAGTCTAGGATGAACTTAAGGAATGTATTCCTTCTTTTGGTCTAGGATACACGCCTACTCTAGCTAAAGTAGTCGCAATCATGAAACAGAAACGTGAGAAAAGAAAGGCAGAATGAGAAAGGCGTCCTTATAAATATCCCCCTCTCCAACCATATAGAAAAAACTTAAATGGTTACTTTCTTAGGAAGGGGAAACAGAAGTCTATCTCATGTTTCCTGAACCCTGGTTAGACCAGAGTGGAAAAAGATGCCCTGGTTGGGAAATCTTTAAAGATGTCAGTCTTCTCACAGATAGAATGAAACAGTTACCTGGGCCCAGTAGCTTGCATATAAGACTGTCACTATTGAGAATACTTGATCTATAGACCAAGATGATTATGCTATGGCCCTATTAGATGATGACAGTCTAGGAGACAGCTTCCTGGGTATGATAGACGGAGGCACTTATTATAAAGAGCTCCCTGCTGAGTTTGAGCTAATTGCTGATAAGCCTCTACAGAACTAGTATACTACGACTGGCCCGCTCCTGACGCCCGCAGATTTGGTAGACCGCTTTGGATATACTATCCCTATTCCTTCCCCTAGCTTTACGGATTGGTCATATACCGATCCGCTCCCTAAAGTTGAGGATCTCAAACCCCAAGTCCTCAATAATGTAATAAACCCTATACAGTTTGCTTTTAATGATAATCTGAATGTCTTTACTTATTCCTTAGTTGCACCTACATTAAAAGACGCATTAAATAATAATTATAATAATGAGTCATTTAATGAAATGGACCCAAAAGATAAAAATTATTTGTTTGAGCTTGTAAAGTCAGTTGAGCACCAGGAACAACACCATTCATCAGCAGCAACTGAAGACTTATCCACTATCAATCTGAGGCTGGACAACGAAATAAAAGAAATCAAAATTGGCAGCTTCCTACAAGGCTTTGAAAGGGTAGCACTCATTGATCTCCTTAAAGACTCCGTGGACATATTTGCCTGGTCCTATGAAGATATGCAGGGGGCTAGACCCAACCATAGTCGAACACCGGATCCCCATATATCTGGATGCTCGGCCAGTCAAGCAAAAGCTCCGCCGAATCAAGTCGGAATGGTCACTACAAGTCAAAGAAGAAATCATGAAGCAGCTGCGCGTCAATTTCATTCGGGTAGTAGAATACCCGATCTGGCTATCCAATATAGTGACCGTTCCCAAGCCCAACGAGAAAGTCCGAATTTGTGTAGATTTCCACGACCACAACAAGGCGTCGCCCAAAGATGACTTCCCTCTACCCAATATTGATATTGTGGTAGACGTCGTTGCTGCTCACAAAGTTCGATCCTTCGTCGACGGCATGCTGGGCTATAATCAAATCAAAATGGCAGCAGAGGACCAGGAGAAGACGTCATTTACTACTCCTTTGAGTGCTTATTGCTATACTGTCATGCCATTTGGACTAAAAAATCCTGGGGCTACTTATCAGAGGGCTGCCACCACCCTCTTCCATGACATGATCCACAAAGAAATGGAGGTCTATGTTGATGACATGATCATGCATTCCAGCGACGCCAACGGTGCTCATATCAAAGACCTTCGAAAAATTTTCGAACGGTTAAGGAAGCACCAAATGAAGCTTAACCCCACCAAATGCACATTTGTGGTTACCAAAGGCAAGGTCCTGTGATTCTTAGTGACCGAGCAGGGCATCGAGATCGAGCCAGCAAAAATAAAAGCCATCCTAGACATGCCGCAGCCAAAAACTCCACCGAAGTCAAAGGCGTCCTAGGCCGATTGAAGTATATCAGCCACTTCATCCGGCAGCTGACAACCACATGTGGGCCCCTCTTCAAACTCCTAAAAAAGAATACTGACCAAGTCTGAGACGAGAAGTGACAGCTAGCCTTCGAAAAAATAAAATCCTATCTTACAAATCCTCTTGTGCTAGCTCCACCTCATACACATAAACTACTCCTCATATATTTAACCGTCACAGACACGTCAGTAAGGGCTGTGCTCGCCCAAGAGAAAGAAAATTCCTACATTGAAAATGCCATATACTTCATAAGTAGGAAGCTGCAAGGAAGCGAGCTTAATTATTCAGCGCTAGAGAAAAGCTGCGCCGACCTAGTCTGGGCCACGCAAAGGCTCAAGACCTATCTGCAAGGATGGTCCATCAAACTCATATCCATAATGGACCTTATCAAGTACATCTTTGGCAAGCCATCACTGTCCAGCCGACTGGCCAAGTGGTCCTTTCTTCTCAACGAGTTTGACATAACATATGATAATCATACCTAACGTTTTCCCAAATCTAACCAACGTGGGATTGATGTGTTGCATTTTCCCCTACATTGTGGCTAATTATAAGTGTCTGCTTTTTTCCACAATTATTCAATGTGAGACTGGGTGAGGCTTGAGTACAGAAGCATTCATAGGGAAATCGAATCGAGTTAAAGGCCCCCCCCCACACACACACACCCACCACAGAACACACCATTTTTGTCGGACTAACTTTAACTCATTCCATAAAACTTCACACAAACATACAGAAAACGGACCATAAACCCTTGAGAAAACCCATAAGTTTCCGTCATCTGCATTTTTTAAAAAGAACAGAAATAGAATAAGAGCCTAGAGTCATGTCTACTTTGGAGACTATCCTGCTATCCCACACCAGCAGAATACCTCTCGTCGTCCCGTCTGCTTCGAGATGAGCCCAGTACGCGATGATAGGTTTCCAACGTCTAAGAGCTCCTTTAACTAACTGTCTCTTCCTAAATTAATTTAATCCCCGGACATTCCAACTGAGAATTTTTATATCCATGAGAAAACTTAAAGGGTCCTTTGAATCCTGGCTCCTTTACCCTCTCTACCTGCTACCCCATCAAAGTTGATGGTGCAACACAGATTTTTCAGTTCCCCACTGGATCCAGTCTTCAATTTTTTCTGGGAATGATCTGCCCAGCCCCTTTCCGATAGATGGCCCTTTTCAATATCCATAATCAGCTCCTCAATCTTTTCTACAGACCATTTACCCGCAGCTCCCAAGATTCTTCCGAAGCTTTTAACCCTATTCCTCACCCAATGTAGATGTTCCTGTTATTCTCGATCATCCATAGCCCTGTCATCCCTCCATAATCCTCTCATATGCGAAGAGGCGTACAAATCACCACCTCTTCTGGAACTGGACTAGGAACCATGCCTGTTTTAGGAAAATCTTCTACTTCATATACACGCAAGACCCTGGAGTTTCTTTCATCGATTGTCTTTGCCTCGTTGCAAAAACTTTTCTCATCCTGTTCAGACAGGGTGAATCTCTCCCGGCCCATATTGCCTACTATCAAGGCTCTCTCTCTCTTCATTCAAAACCCATTGTATAACCGTGTTGACCAAGAATGCACTACTACACCAAGGATTCTTGGCTGGGACTTCGGCCTCCGGGATTGAAATCCTTTTCGAGACTTCCTCACAGTGGGCACCGTCTTCTTTGCCAGCCATAACCTCCAAAAAGACCCTTCTGCTCCTGGTATTCTCTCCAAGGTTTTCAGCCGCAATATTAAAACACGCTTCTGATACTTCCTCGCAGGAGACTTCATCTTCCATATTGTCCTTGAGGCCCTCAAAAATAGGTCCAAGGCTCTCCTCTGTCTGGGTCTCTGCTCTTACCTCTCTGAACTCCTGATTTGTTTCTAAACAGAAAACAAAAAGGCTATTGGAAACATCCCCTTTTAGTTCCTTCAGCCTTGACGTATAATCCCCAAAAATCCTGCCTCCAGTAAATCCTTCAGTATCCTCTTCCAGCCCACCTTTGAGTTTAGGCCCAACGACCCTTTCTCTAAATTAACTGGCCTGGCCCAACGCCATTCCCCTCCTGTTTGGCCCATCACTAAAGGATACACTAAACGAGCCCAACCCCAACCCGCTATACCATCGATCTATTATCGTTTCCTTTAGTGGATTTGAAATTCAAATCCTTTCTACCCCGTCTGTCTTGCCCTCGTCCCCTCAACACTAAAGGATACACCGGATTTAACCCAACCTCTTTGCTATCTCATTGATCTAATATCGTTTCCTTTAGTGGATTTGAAATTCAAATCCTTTGCTACCCACGTGCCGCCTGTACTGCTCTGTCTGTCCCCACTTCTGTCCTACCTTTTCCTTTGTCGTTCCTATTTGGGCTGAACACACTCTGAGTGCACGTGTGTCTCTCATTCCCCATCTTCTCTCCTTATTTTCCCTTTACCCCTTTCACGCCTCGCTCTCGAACCAAGATTTCCACCAAAAGCACGCACCGTAGTCTCCGCCCATAAAGGTATCTCAAAATCCGGTTGCTTTCCCCAATTCGAACACTCACTGGTACACTACCTTGATAACTTATCAAAATTCTCGCCCATCTCAAGTCTGTCCTTGTCCTTGTAGCTTCGCCTTCACATCCGTGAATCCCCACATAAGTCACCAATTTGACAGAACACTGCGCTACCCCACAGATGGAGAGGCAAGCCTAGCACCCTAATTGACTAAGTGAAAATCCGTGATACTCAAAAGCACACCCTATCCCAATTTTTTGGTATTTTCATGTGAATATGGGCTTTGAAAGAAGTTTAAATGCCACGTTTATCTCTTCGATCCCGAAAAAGAAGATTGCTATCGAATATCGATATCAAGGATTTTTGGCCTATTAGTTTGATTGGAAGTGTTTATAAACTTATAGCTAAAGTGTTATCAACTCGATTACGGAAGGTGGTGGGTAATGTTGTCTCTCATTCGCAGCATGTCTTCTTGGGGGATACGCAAAGTATTGACGCGGCTCTCATAGCAAACAAGGTGGTGGACGATAGAGTGGGAAGTAAAGTGACAGGGCTTTTATGAAAACTCGATATCGAAAAAGCATATGATCATGTAAACTAGGATTTTCTATTCTATTTGCTGAATAAGATGGGCTTTGTAGATAAATGGAAGAACTGGATTTCCTTTTGTATATCTACGGTGAGATTCTCGGTGTTGATTGATGGAGAACCTACCCGATTTTTTGGAAGCTCAAGAGGTCAACGCCAGGGGGACCCTCTCTTGCCTTTTCCTGTTTATTCTAGTGATGGAAGCCTCAAGTGGTCCTAGGGTGTTGGTGTCTCATCTCCTTTTTGCGGATGACTCTCTTGTTTTTTGCGATGCGCAGGTTTCTCAACTCAGCTATTTGTGAATGGTTCTATTATTATTTCAGGCAGCATCTGGTCTTAGAATTAATATTTCAAAGAGTGAAATTTTACCAATTGGGAATGTGGAGAATGTTGAGGAGTTGGCTTCTTTTTTTCTGCATCTACAATACAAACCCTCCGATCCATTTTCTGTGATTCATAGTAATATTAGGTGACCATGTGTAAAAGATATCAATGGGTCTCGGTGGTTTGTGATATTCATAGATGACTATACAAGAACAATTTGGACCTTTCTTATGACAAACTCATCATCCTCATTCTTCATATACCTCTCCTATTTCTTCACGCAAATTCTTCCGTGTGATCTCAAATGCCTAGCAATATAGAGAAAATCCATTCAAATTTAATAATCAAAAGACTACTAAGCATCAAAATCTCACACACTTATTACCTAATTAAAATTCAAGAAAGACACCCACTCTTGAACATGGAATTGAATATCCCAAAAAAAAAGGAAAAATTGAGGAGAAAAAAAGCTCGTAGTTGAATTACTTAGCTTCAAAGCCCAGGGTTAAAATTCATAAGTACATCCAGATTTTAATTGAAATTGAACTCCCAACTTTGATTTCACAATCCAAATGATGAAATGAACAGAGAATAGAAACCATAGTTCAAGAAATCAATCAGAAACAGAGAAACAAAACTCATGATTTGAAACCTCCAACTCTAGTCAAATCTGTTGACCAAATCGAAACCGGTATTTGATAACGATCCATTGATGAAATGAAAAAACGGAGATAGAAACCATAATCGGGGACAATTAACAGAAACAAATAAAAAGATACATGGATTACGTTATACTCCAACTTCAAATCCAATATTCAAATTGAAAACTGCTATTTGAATCACAACCCATTGATGAAATGAAAACCGAGAGTAATCATAGGAGCAGGCATTTCCAAAGGAACTGAAGTTTACTTGGGAATCATGAGTTTGTTTACTTCTCTTTCACCGTGGAAACACCACCCCATCAGTCTTGGTATTTTTAAGTCGCGTCAAGAAACAAGAATCACAAGTTCAAACCGTCAACTTCGATTACAAATTCAATATTCAAATCGAAAATTGGTGTTTGAAGATAATCATGAATTCAAACCCTAAACACTAAGTTCTATACCCTCAATTCACAAAATTGTTTGACTCAAATCTACTACGAACTCAAAAGAAAATCTGGATTTGAACAAGTTGTGTTACCGTTAATGGAAAGGGTTTCTCTCTGATTTTGCAATCAAACTGCTATAATAGTTCTCTTTGATTTTGTAATCGAACTGTTATAAAATAGTTCTCTCTGATTTTGCAATCGAACTTCTTTAATAGTTCTTTGTTTCGAATTATCTCATCATTAAAAATGTTACCGTTGGAAGGTCTGCACGCAACATTCACATTATAAACAAACTGATTTACGAGACAAAAACGCCATTTTCTTTCATAAAGGTGTTACGTTTAGTGATTTAGGGTGTTACCTTTAGGGAAAAGGGAAGGCAGCATCACAATATTACCCACTCAACTATCATATCCTTTTTAAGTAGGGAAAACGGAAGGCTCCATCATTCATTCTCTGTCAGCAATAAGGATGAGGGGAAAGAGAGAACTTTGATGGTCAACACCATGACAGGGGTGTGGAATGAAAAGACAGGTTTTCCTTTTCCGAGGACAGTCAGAACTATATTGCCTTAATGACATTAGTATGGGCTCTTTCCCTCAAAGCATCAACTTCTACAAGCATTGGGGAAGGTGGATATAATCAATAACAAGGTGAGAAAGTCCTTTCATTCGCCATTAGTGCTATGCAAAAAAAATTACTTGTCTAGCTTTTATGGCCATAGCTCAATGAAAGATAAAAACCGACACCAAAGAATGTAGGGACAACTCTCGCTCGAGCTCTCCCAAACACCACTGTTTAATGAAAACTATGTATGGTTGATAGGTCCTTTCTAGGCATTGCTAAATAACAATTCCGTGAATGACAAAAAAAAGAAAGAGCACAGATTTGGTTCCTCAAATCATTTAAGATTCAAGATGCCGACTCTACATCACTTGCATTGCAACTGAGCCCAGTACCTCACTTGAAACTAGGCTTGGAGACCTTAAAGAGGGGACAGTCAAATTTCAGAGAACTTTGTCTACATGAGCGGAAAGAGAGATCAGGCTTTGTCATGGTAAGAGAAGGAATTCTTAAAACAAAAAATAAGTATAATAAAAAAAATCATCCATTAAAAAAACTCCATTCACTAGTTTAACTAATATACCGTGGTCCAATTAATTAACCTGTAAAATCCAAAGCTAGTTTCAGATAACAGACGAGCACAAAAAATGAACCATATAAGGCATTCAGTAAGCGGTCAACATGGACCTTATATTTAAACTGGTAATTAGATGACAAGTCCCAGTAATTGCAAGAGAAAGACACGTGTTAGGAAAGACTACTATTGGCACGCTCCGCACATGAGGAAAAACCATGAAGGAGTAGGGAGAGAGGCATTATGACTCGATTAGATGACTAGAAATACAACTCATTGACCAAAATCACTTCCTGTTCGGGCTAAGAAATTTTCAAAATCTGTACAAAAGTGACCCTCATATCCTAATGGGAAGGCATGAGAAAGAAAGTTCCTACAACACAAAAAATAAATATTAAACTTCCACCTGTTATTTACACAAGTTTCTTGTGACTTGATTCAACTCTGAACATGATAGCGCTCTTCAAACTTGCATGCTAAATCAAGCCTTTTTTTTCCCTGTGCTTGATAACATACATTACAAGAAACTACTCATTTTCTGTAGCAGTAATGATGATACAAATATTTTCCACCTAATAAGAGAAAACATGCTTGAAAGTCAAAAAAAATGAGAAAACAGAAAGAAAATTGAAGCCTTCCCAGAAAGAGAAGGTTCTAATAGTGGACATTTTTACCAAAAAAAATCCTTCAGGACACACTAAATTATAGCTAAGGCTTTGAACGTGGACCCAAGATACAAATGCCATATCATTGTAGGCTCGGGATGAGGACAACCACCAAGGAACTGTTAAAAGTCAATACAGGAATGGATGTTACCAAACCATAACAAGCACCAGATTGCACAAATCTGAGAGAGAGAGAGAGAGAGAGCTATAGTTGTCATGGGAAAACATACTCGTCATTGTCATTCATCCTATGCCTCTCCTATTTCTTCAAGCATTGCAATACAGAAAAAATCCATTCAAATTTAATCATCAAAAGACTCCTAAGCATATATATCTCACGCACTTATTAACCTAATTAAAATACTAAAAATACACCCACTCTTGATCACGGAATTGAATATCCAAGAAAAGAAGGAAAAGGAAGGGGAAAGAAGACTTGTAGTTGAATTACTTAGCTTCAAAACCCAAAGTTAAAAAATAAAACCATAAAAATCCAGATTTAAACTAAAAAATCATGTCATTGAACTCCCAAATTTGACTGTCAGAAGCCAAATGATGAAATCAACAGAGAATAGAAACCAATTCACGAAATCGATCAGAAATAGAGAAACAAACTCATGTTTTGAAACCCCCAACTCAGATGTCAAATCTGTTGTCCAAATCAAAATTTGTATTTGAATAACGATTCATTGATGAAATCCAAATTGAGGAAAATTAACCAGAAACAAAGAAAAAATATCATGGATTCAAACCCTATACTCGAATTTCAAATCCAATATTCATGACCAAAACTGCTATTTGAATCACGACCCATTGTTAAAATGAAAAAAGAGATTATAATTCACAGGTGCAGAAATTTATTCAGAAACTTACAGCTTCCGAAGGAACTGAAGTTTAACTTGAGCCATGAGTTTGATTACTTCTCTTTCACCGTGGAAACACCGCCCCATCAGTCTTGATATTTTCCAGTCGCATTGAGAAACAAGAATCGCCAATTCAAACCTCAACTCTGATTTCAATTTCATTATTCAAATCAAAAATTGGTGTTTGAAGATAATCCTGAATTGAAACCCAAAACAACGATTTCGAAAAAACCCTCAATTCTCAAAACTGCTTGACTCACATCTACAACGAACCCGGTATTTAAACAAATGGAAAGGGTTTCTCTCTGATTTTGAAATCTACCAGCTTTATTAGACTGTTTCGAATCATCAACCGTTAATAAGTTACCGTTTGGAACGGCTCACACATACAATTGAAACTAATTTTCTTCCCAATTTTAGTGTTTATGTCCTTTGCAATATTTACCAAGGATAAGGGTGGGAATATTCGTACCTTAAAAACGTAACTCTACATCCCACTTGAAATAATTACATAAATATTGTTAAGTAAAATAACCTAATAATCCCTTTTAAACATTACACCCCACTGAAATAACTATAATACCCTTATACTAAAAAATAAATAATACTTCCTACACCCCATTGTTTTATATTTACACCTCAAATCTCAAAATCACAAATAATATACTAAAAACAAATAATACTCCTTACACCCCTATTATTTTATATTTACACCCCAAATCTCAAAACCACAAATACATGTAAAAGCTTACGGGACCTCATTGTTTTTTCTTCTTCCAATTTTTTTTTCAAAAAACTCTCTCAAAACCAACACAAAATATAATCACATTGCCAAAAATAACATTATAAGGAGCTTAAAGAAGTCATGGGGTCAGGTAATGTAAGTATTTCTTTCACTTTCTTCGATTAAAATTTGATTTTTTGCCCAAAAATTCGAGCTGTGTTTTACTTGCTATTCTGTGTGATGAACACTCTTATGGTTGTTCGCCAACACCGTCGAATGTTCTTTAAGGGTGTTCATCACACTCTGGTCGAACACCAACAGTTGTGTTCATCTTAGCCTGGCCGAACACTCTCACTTCTGTTCATCTCATCCTGGCCGAACATGCTCACCTCTGTTCATCTCATCCTGACCGAACACTCTCACATCTGTTCATCTCATCCTGGCCGAACAAACTCACATCCACACACTGGCCGGACAGTCTATGAACATTGCAGAATCATGAATTTTTAACATGTTTTTTTTTTTGCTTATTTTTGAGGAAGCAAACATGTATCATACTGAGCACAATGTCGTTGGTCCTGTAAATGATGCGATCATTCCTCTTCAACAACAGATTGTTATAGATTACAACAATGTGTTTGTAAATCACGCATATTTTTCATCCCGGGATGACTTATTTGATTGGGTGCGTGCGACCGGAAGGGAGAATGGACTTGTGATAGTAATTACTAGGTCTGATAGTGGTACGGCAAATAGAGGACCTCGGTTGACTTTAGGTTGTGAACGTGGTGGGCAACCTCATCAAAAAAAGGGTGATGATTCAAGTAAAGTAACAAAGAATAGCAAGAGAGAACGTGGATCGAAAAAATATGGGTGTCCATTTCATTTGAAGGGCATACAATTATGTGAAGGAGTATGGGAACTTCAGGTTGAATGTGGGTTGCATAACTATGTCGAGGCCCCTCACATGCATGGCCACTCATTTGTTGGTCGATTATCAGAGCCGAAGAAGGCTTATGTTCTTGACATGTTGCATGCCAATCCGAGGCCTAAGGACATTTTGCAAGGTTTACACGAGAAGTTTCAAAGTAATAAGTCTTCAATACGGACTATTTACAATGCTCGTAGCAAGAATAAAATTATCGAGCGTGATGGTCGATCGCAAATGCAGCAGCTTGTAGCAAAATTGATAGAGCATGGATATTACTACCATCATAGGAGATGTGAGAAAACAAACACTGTTCAAGATTTGTTCTTGGCTCATCCAATAAGCGTTGAGTTATTACGTTCTTTTCCCAAGGTTCTTTTCATGGGTTGTACTTACAAGACAAACAGATATAAGTTACCCTTGTTGGAGATTGTTGGTGTGACGTCGACAAATATGACATTTTTGGTTGGAGCTGCATATATGGGGTAAGAGTTACAAGATAACTACATTTGGGCGCTTGATATCTTGAAAGCTTTGATGAATCAATCCTCCTTGCCAACTGTGATAGTAACTGACAGAGATCTTACGTTAACGAATGCAATTGAGGTAACCTTTCCTACCTCCCAACACTTACTTTGTCGATGGCATATCAACAAAAACATCCTTGCGAATTGTAAGAAATACTTTCGCACAAAAGTGCAATGGGATCAATTTACCATCTGTTGGATTTTTTGGTGGATGCAAAAAATGAGCAAATATATGAAGAATACCTGAAGAGATTTCAAATGGATTTTATTGATTATCCCGCTGCGGTTGAGTACGCCATGAAGCAATGGATACGACCGTACAAGGAAAGGTTTGTGTCGGTTTGGACGAATAATGTAATGCACTTCGACAACAACACAACAAGGTGTATTTAAATGTTTTCAACATTTCATTGTTTTCCATAAATTTTGTCATGCAATACAAATATTAATTGTATCTTATTTTAGGGTGGAGAGTCAACATGCAGCTTTAAAAAGACAGTTGAAATTAAGTCAAGGTGACTTTGAGACATGTTGGAGACAGTTGCACACCCTGATTGAGACATCTCACTTTGCAATCAAGGTGTCATTCACGAAAAGCCTTACAGTCGTTCTTCCGAAATACAAATCGATTATATTTCAACAACTTCGAGGTTTGGTATCTACTCATGCATTGAGTCTGATATACAATGAGATGACTAATATACCTAAAGATGGTTATATAGACCCGTTGTTGAGTGGTCGTGTACTTCGAAGAACATGCGGGTTGCCTTGTCGTCATGAGATTGCTGAGTATATGAGAAATGACTGTCCAATTCCCCTTGATCAGGTTGATTCATTTTGGAGGAAATTAGATATGTTACCTACCTCGAAAATGTTGAAGTTTCAAGTGAAGTCGATATGGAAAAATCGATTCAATAGCACGTATGATGAGATTCGTGAATATTATGAGAACGCTCCTGAGACTAAAAAGTTGTTAATCATTAAAAGAATGATGGAGGTGAAAGACGCGAGAACGAACTCCTTGATTGTTCCACATGATGAAGTGCGCACTCGTGGTCGTCCGAAGCCTGCGAAGGTAAAAAAAGATAAATCAACCAAGCGTGATCCGAGTTTGTTTGAGCATGTGGAGTCGATGATAGATAGTTGCTTCCCTTGTGATCAAGGATTATTATACGAGGTTGGTCCATTGCAGCAACCTCCCACGTTCACTACAATTGCCCAGCTTAACGAAAAGATTCTGGTATTAATCTTCTTTTATTTCAAGGATTGATATACAAGGTTTGCTATATATATATATATATATATATATATATATATATATATATATATATATATATATATATATATATATATTATGAATTTAATTTGTTTTAACTTTCAATAGGTTGTGTGACCACGTATGAGGGCCGGGAAAGCTAGTGGTAATTATGTTCAACAATTCCTGAAGGAATTTCAGCCTTTCATATTGGACACAACAAATATCATTGGTGAAGGTCATTGCGGTTTTCGTGCCATAGCTGGGTTTATGTATAGAAATGAAGAGTCATGGAGCATGGTTCGAGCAGACTTGTCGATGGAGTTGATGACAAACCAGGAGTTGTACACACGTATCTTAATTGAACGTAATCGTGTGCCTAAAGTGAACGCGAGTCTACAATATAACGACATTAGTGCTCCCAAGGCATATTGGTTTGATGCAAATAATATGGGTCATTTGGTGGCATCATATTACAACATTGCTTTCATGGTATTAAATAAAAAACATTGTAACTTACTTACCATTAAGGACCGCACCCCCAAATGATCCACATATCATTTGTATCGGAAGAGTAAACGGTGATCACTTTATTCAGGTTTGATCACTTTCGATTGCTTTACTTCACTTATTTACAATTGGTTGACATATTATTTGGTTTAAATTATTTATTGACAGCATCTCAATTTATTTGTAAGTTTTTTTTACGTGATGGTTACCCTTTAGCAGCTGTGCCGTGGGTCTGGGACCAGAATTGCTCGTCGTCTGCTAATGCATGGAAATTACTATATATTAATCGACAACTTTCATGTAGTGAATCTGTAGGCTCAGCTAGAGTTGTTGGTAGTAGTTCTGACAGTATACATTAGGAGTAGTTCTGATTATATTATATTAAAAACATGTATTTGAACGTGCCATTTTGGTTAATTATCTATTTTAAATGATGCTTCGGTTATGTGTATTTAAATTATGTATGATATTCGTCGTCTGCTAATGCTTCTTTTATGTTGCTATGAAATGTCATATGTTATATGATCGATGTATTTTATACGTCGATTTCCTATACTTCTATGACTTAAATTGAGCTATTCCACGAGGCTTTTGGCTACTGATGTATGTTTTTCAATGATTTTGTGAGTTTCAGGGTTTTAAGTGGAAGTATACAAATTATAAGACTTTTACGTGAAAATTCAAAGAAGGGGCCAGAGTGTAAAATTGAAGAAGAAACGAAGAAGACCAGACTGGGCACCTTACGGTCTCAAGGTGCAATCTACCTTGCCTCCGCAAGGTAGGCAGAAACATCAGAAAACAAACCCCGGATTATCAAGGTAGTCAGAATGCCAGAATTTGCGTTTTCACTTCAGGCCAAGAGATCTAATCGCCCTACAACTCCATGGTATAAATAAAGGCCGGTAGCCAGAGCATTAGACGGCTAGAAAGTAGTTTTTTATAGCTTTAGAATAGATTTTAGGTTGTATAACATAATTAGTTGTTGTAATTACAAGTATTGAAGATCAAATCATGTATCCTATCATCTCCATGTGCTGTTCATCTTCAAGGATGAACTAAATCTTCATTAATCTAGGAGGTGAGAGGTAACTTGTATCGAATCTATGCTTTAATTATATTGTTATTCATTCAATTCTTGTTGATTGTGGTGTTTATCACTCCCTCTATTATTTCACTTTGAACAAATGAATGTAATCGTGAATAATAAAGGCCTAGAGGTGCGGATAACTACATGATCAATATGCATATGTCGTACACTGGCTCACCATCACAATAAATAGAACCTATCGATGCACGAGAGTGATAAGTTAGGGTCAGGTTCCATATATGACCTAAGTGACAGTTAGATCATATGTTCTTGTGCTTAGGATATAGAATAGATGGATTATTTGAAGATGGAGACTGAACGGTAATCCAACAGGCTATATCTATATTTTGTGAACGAACCCAAGAGATTGAATGATACTTTATTAAAATAAAGTCATAGAGGAGATACAAGTGAAACCCTAATCCTAGATTTCCATCCACCATAAGATCTTTATAACCTGTAATTGCTACTAATTAGTTAAACTCTAGAATAATTAGTTTAAAATGAAATCAATATAAAACCCTCCTTGATTAATAATTTGCTACCGATAAATTGCACTATCTGTGATCTTCTTGTCTATGTGGTTCGACCCTTGCTTCTCAAAACTATTCTCCAATAGTCTTGTCCACTTGCAAGGAAAATAAATTTAAAATAAGACATTGATCAAGTTTTTGGCGCCGTTGCCGGGGACAAGCTAGTTTACATAGTTAGTTTGTTGGTAGCGTAAATTTTAATTTAATTTCAGTTTTTCAGTTTTTATAAAAATAAAAATATAAAAAGATTTTATTTTATTTGTTTTTAGTAGTTAGTTGTTTTAAATTGCTTTATTTATTTTATGCACGGTCGTAGATCTTTGAATCCTAATCTGGTATAATTAAATCAAGATATAAATAATATTAGAAAGATTCAAGAAGAGCTTGAAAATCTGGCAACTCAGCCTGATATTCAAGAACAATTGAATCAAGAGGATCCTCTAGTTGATCCTCCAATGGACAATATTAATCAAAATCCTGTTCATCCGGTTAATATGAATCAAAGAGAAGAAGAACCTGCTAGAAGAAATATGGAAGTAGTCGTAAATCAAAGAACTATTAATGATTTCAGTAGACTCACACTAAATGTAGTAACATCATGTCTTGTCTTACCGGAAGCAGTAAGAAATTTCGAATTAAAATGTCATTATTTTAATGCTATACCTTCTTTTCATGGAATGTCAAACGAAGATCCTGTAAGTTTCCTTAGAGATTATGTATATATGATGAGTACTTTTCTTTAGGAGGGTTGACTGAAGACCAAGTAAAAATGAAATACTTTCCAAGTGCTTTAAAAGATTTGGCAAAGAGATGGTTTATGAATCTAACACCTAGTAGTGTTTATACTTGAGCTCAATTATATGATTTGTTTATAGTAAATATTATAAACATGTATCTCTTACAGAATATAGAAAACAAATCATGTCCTTTCAAAATGAACCAGGTGAAACATTCCATGAATCTTGGGATAGATTTAGAAATTTGCTTATTATGTGCCCTCATCATAATCTGGCTCAAGATGTGTCAGTACTTCAATTTTATCATGGTCTTTCGTCGGGTTTACAAACTATGGTTGATAGTGCAGCCAATGGTTCTATTAATAGAATGACACCAGTTGCACTAGAGGAATTATTTGAGATGTTAAGCATAAATTCTCAACAGAAAAGTGCAAGAGGTAAAAATAGAAGTTTATATCAAGTTCAAGAAAAATCAGATACACAAGCTCAATTTGAAAATTGGCCAATTCAAGAAGCATGTGCTTTATGTGGATTATATTCTCATGCTACTAATTTTTGTCCATCAAGTGCTATGTATTCTGAACAGGCTAATGCCATAAACGTATACCCTCAAAGACCAAGGAATGGTTCCTACTCAAACACATATAATCCTGGTTGGAGGAATCATCCTAATTTTTCTTGGGGAGGAAATAAGTCTTTATAACCTCAACAATTTCAACCTCAACAACCACAACGTCAACAATTCCAAAATCAAAGTCAATTGCGAATTGAAGAAGTTCCAAAATCAGATGGAGCAAGTAAAGGTCAAGCTGTCCTGATAAAATATTTGTTGGAAGAAGTAGAAAATTTGAAGAATAAAATTGCAAATACTGATATAGAGAAAAGAGAAGAAGGGAAGTTCCCTAGTAAACCGAGCAAGCAAAATCTATCACTACTCTGCGAAGTGGTAGAGTAATAGGAGAAGAGGTAAGTGATCATGTCCAATCTTCTGATATGCCTGATAAAGTAGATAATTCTGAAAAAGAAGTTGAAAAGGATAATAATGAAAATAATCAACCATATAATCAAGAAGTAGAAGTAGAAGTACAAAATCAAGAAAGTCAAGTAGAAGTAGAAAAAGAAAAAGAACAAGAAGAAGAGGAACCTTATGTGGCACCACCACCATATGTTCCTCCAATTCCGTTCCCCAGAAGACTGATGAAAAACCGAATGGATAAACAATTTACGAAAATTTATAATATGTTATCCAAAGTGAATGTTAACCTTCCTTTGCTTAATGTTATTAAAAATATTCCAGCCTATGCTAAGTTTTTCAAAGATCTTCACTCTAAGAAACACAAATTTGAAAACAATGAAAAAATTATTGTTTCTGAAAACGTAAGTGCTGTTTTACAACCCGAACTTCCCCCTAAGTTGAAAGACCCTGGTAGCTTTAATATCCAAGTCTCTTTGGGAAGCTCTAAAAAGATGAAAGCCATGCTAGATCTAGGAGAAAGTATTAACTTGATGCCTTTTGCGGTCTATAAACAATTAGGGTTAGGAGAACTGAAACCCACTAATATGTCTTTACAATTAGCTGATCGTTCAGTTAAACATCCCTTGGGTATAGTGGAGGACATCCTAGTTCAGGTTGATAAACTAATCATTCCAATCGACTTTGTGGTTCTAGAGATGGAAAGGAAAATTTGCACAAATAATGAAGTTCCTATCTTGTTAGGCAGACCTTTTATGGCCACTGGCAATACAATGATAAATGTTAAAAATGGTAAACTCACAATGTCAGTCCTAGGTGAAACTGTGGAAATCTCTGTCTTTGATGTTATGAATAGACCTAGCGACATAAATGCATGTTTCTCAATAGATGAAATTGAAAAATTAACAACTCAAGCTTTTGAAGAAAATTGTGAAGATGATGACTATGAGAAAGATGTATTTGAAGTTTATGATGATACACTTATTCCTCCCATAAAAATTGACATTGATGAGATAGAAAGAGAAATAGAAGAAGAAAGAAAGAAAAGAGAGAGAAAAATTAGAAGCTTTTAAAAATGAAGATAAAGAAGTAGAATCAAAAATTAATTATGATAATAGAGAAAAAGTAGAGGAAACTAATGAAGAGGAAGAAGTGGAAATTTTAAACTCACTTTTTGAAAAAATTGAAGTAGAGGATGAAAAAGTAGAAAATAATGAAGATAGTAAAGAGGAAGAAATAATTAAATCTGAAAATTCAGAATTTATTCCATCTGTTAAATCTCCTCCAGTAGAAGAATTAAAATCATTACCACCCCACCTAAAATATGCATTTTTAGGGGAAGGTTAAACTTTGTCTGTTATAATAGCTGCAGATTTAACAGATGAACAAGAAGCTAGCCTATTAAAAGTTTTATGGACACATAAAGAAGCCATAGGATGGTCTTTAGTAGACTTAAAAGGTATTAGTCCGTCTATGTGTATGCATAAAATACATTTAGAAGAAGGTAGTAAACTTTCGAGAGAAAGACAAAGAAGACTTAACCCTCACATGGAAGAAGCAGTAAGAAAAGAAGTTGTTGATTCCTATTTCTAGATTTGGTTGAGTCATCCTCTGATTCTATTGTACAGTGGCTAAAAGGTCTGCGTACCGATTAGTGTGGCAACTGTCTTAGAATCAATGTGTATTTAGAACTGTTTAAGTGTTAGTCTAGGCGCGGTTTTGCAAAGCTTCTACAGCAGCCTTGAAGGACCAGCAGACTTTAAAGTCCGCTCAAAGACCGGAAAATCAAATTTGGCCAAATCACAAAATATGACACGTGTACACCTATTTAGATATTTTCGAAAATATCTAGTCATTATGTCTTCATCGGATTTCACTTTCAAGAAGTCAACTCTGCATGCTGACAAATATCCAGATTGTTTCCTGAAAACTGAAGACTGAAGACATTACCCGTTTTGGCTAAGAAGACTTTCCAAGCTGCAAAGCCTCGCACCGAAACCTTACTCGAATTGGGAATGTCTTCTCTCGCACACCTTTGCATCTCTCGATGGACTGTGGCATTACATCTCCCAAAGCGCCAAATTGCATTCAATGCAAAAGAACGTTGGACACAGTTCACCCTGTCTCAGTCCAACGGTCCAAAGATTTCTTCCTGGTATTTATTCAAGTCTTGAAGATCTGAAGAATAACTCTTGCGCATTAAACTCTCAAGCTTCATCTTCAACACTCAAGCATTCAAGAGATCAAAGGACAAGAACTAACACTTCACCAAACTTTAAAGGCCTGCAGATCGCCATCTTAAATTCGTTTTCAGCTTCATTTAGTTTGTCTTTAAACTGTTCTTTAATTCTGCACGTGAAGAGAACAATTAATCATTGATTGTTTCTCTCACATTTATACACTTGGTTAAAAACTCATTTTGTACACGATCCATTAGAGATCTAAATCATAAACCTAGTGGATAAACAAGTGCACTTTTAAAATCCAAAGCTAACCACTTTGGTAGTGGATGTAGTACTATTCACATTACGAACCACTTCAAATTCCTGTGTGCTGCTTGAATTGTTCTTATCTTCCTCAGCAATTGCTTGTGCTTAACTGTTTCAGAATCTGCACTACTTCACAACACTCTTGATAGTTCAGACTTTGCTTAGTTTCCGCTGCCTTAACATTTCTATTCAAACCTTCCAAGAAATCATTAAGAAGTGTTAAAATTTTTTTTTTTATAAAACATAACTAGGCTATTCAACCCCCCCCTTCTAGCCTAGATTGAGCCTATTTTGGGACCAACAATTGGTATCAGAGCCTAATTCTTTGAAAAATCATTTTTCCAAGCTTAACCTCTTGAGAATAGATCCTATGGCTCACTATATGCTGCCTACTTCAAATACCAGCCACGTCCCAATATTGGACGAAGGCCACTTTGAAGTATGGAAAGATAAAGTTATGAGATATATGAACTCTATTGATAATCGGTTGTGGCAATGTGTTCTAACAGGTCCTTACATTCCAATGAAACCCAACCTACTTGCCGAAGTAGCCAGTGGTCCTCCCGAGATACCTAAATCCATGAACGAATGGACGGACGAAGAAAGGAGGCTCGTTGAACTCGGCAAAGAAGGCTATTCATATCATATCCACTGTCGACACAAGCACATATCAACAGATCATCGGATGCAAAGCGCCAGGAAATGTGGGAAGCCTTGGTGGAATATCTTGAAGGAGATCTACCCACCAGAGACAACAGGAAGTACAACTACATTCAACAATTCGATTCATTCAGAAAAGATCCTAAGGAGACTCTCCGGCAAGCCTACGACAGATTTTGTGAGGTAGTAAACAGTTGTTACTCTTTAGGAAAGGAATATAGTGTTAAAGAAGTAAATATGAGATTTTTAGCTTCTTTAGGAAGTTTGTGGCATGTGAAAACCACGCAATAAAAGAGTCCAAGACTTGAACTCCATGCACCTTCGAAGTTTGTATGCGAAGTTTAACGGTCTATGAGCAAGAATTACTTCAAGCTCAAGAAACGGGACAAACATTTTAAACTTCCTTCTTTTTCTGCTATCTCTCAGGAAATTCCTGCCCAAGAAAGTAAACCATCTACTTCTTCAAATGAGAATGAAATTCTCTCTGACGAGCAATTTTCCATGTTCGTTAAGAAGTTTCAAAAGTTCTCAAAATTTAACAAAAAGAAAGAAGCAAACCAGCAGACTTTCGAGAAAGGTCATTTAAAACTCACACAACAATGAGTTGGTTTGCTACAATCAGAAGCCCTTGGTCACTTTGCTTCTAAATGTCCTAAGCCAAAATATGAAGCCTACAAAGAAGACCATCTAAATCATTTTCTAAACATAGAGGTCTTCTGGTGAGGACTTAGAAGAAAACCATGTATCCACTTGGTTTGAAGCCCGATTCGACGAGGATGATAGTGATGACTCACCCGAGCAGGCACACATTTGCCTTGTTGCTCTAGAGTCACCACCCACCTATGACTCAGATAGTGAAGTTAAATACTCTCCTTTTCAAGCTAACATAGAACAATCTTCTGAAGAGCCTTCAAAAGAAGAAATCCTCAAGGATGCTCAAGACATGCTAGAGGAATTCAATGAATTTAGAAAGGCCTATGTTAAGTTAGCTAAAAGTCATGAGAAGGCTCGAGAAATCCATCTTTGGAAGCAGGAGTTAAAAACTCTCCATGGAATCCAGCAGGAAAGTATCAAGTTAAAAGAAGAGAACAAGTTTCTCAATGAAAAGGTTGCTTGCCTTATCGATCATGCCAAAGAGTTATCTGCTGAGAAAGATGAGTTGCAAAAGACTATCAACTCATGGAATAACTCAACGGCAGTCTTTGATCAGATTCTCGGAGATCAGAAGCCCTCAACAGATAAATCTGGGCTAGGTTTCTCTGAAAGTACTTCTAGCACAACCTCTGAACAGGAAAATGAACATTTTACAATGAATAGTAATGTTCCAGCTCAATATCAGAAACCTACCAAGGGTAAAGAAGGAATTGGTTATCTTGCTACTCCTTATAAATACCCTAAGGTTCAAATTATCAAAACAAACGGGAAGCTTTGAAAGCAAAACAATCATCTACCGGAGAGAAAACCCGCTAAAGGTGGTGCAGACTCAACGGCCCTCCACCGGCCTACGTGAAAACAAAGGTTCTTTGTTTGGCCTCGAAAAGTCCGCTAAAACCTATCAAATTCATCAGCGATACTACGGATGGTGCTGCTTCTACGAATGTTGATACCAAGCTTAAAGGCAAAATGTGTGAGGTATCTAAGTCTACTAAAACACTCTTACGCTAAAGCAAAAACGGCGTGTGCTGGACTCGAAGCCCGCACAAGGCCCCTAAGCCTCTTGTCAACAAGTGCGCTAATTCAAAAGGCTTGTTATGAAAAATGTTCAAAAGACTCCTGATACCCGGCATGATCATATAGACTTACGTAATTTTCATCACGTACATTTTGCAAGTGTTTTGGCCACTTGGTCCATGAATGTCTGGCGAAATCCATCATGAAGCTTGTTGGATCCCCTATTCCAAAAATCAGAGGCAAGTATGGGTTCCAAAAATACGCTAACCATTTGGACCCGTAAGAAAAATAAAAGGGGACCATGATTTTCTTACCTTTACATCACATGTGTGCTTCATGCAAGGCGATTCGGTTCGAAAAGAAAGATGTATGGTATCTAGATAGCGGTACGCTCAAGACATATGACGGGAGAATCTTCCTTCTCTCTAACATCTACAGTAGAAGGTCCTCCCGGTCATTTTTGGAGACAATGCTAAAGGAAGAACAATTGGCTATGGATCCATCATTCGAAATCTTTCTATTGGAAAAGTCTCTCTAGTATTTGAAGAGTGAAACATAATCTCTGAGTATTTCTCAATTACGTGATAAAGGACTCATCTGTAATTCTCAAGCAGATGTGATATCAAGGATCCGATCTCTGCTTTCAGCCACGATTCTTGGACATAGACAAGGAAATGTCTATGTGATAGATTTCAATGCTACGGCAAAGATTGCCAATCTATGTCTTGTGGCAAACTGCTCAAGACAAAAATTTGGATGTGGCATAAAAAGACTTCGACCATTTGAACTTCAAAATACGGCCAAGCTATCGAAGAAGGTCTAGTTAAAGGATTGCCAAAGGTCTCTGGCGTCATGATCGCGTGTAAAGCTTGTCAGCCCAGGAAAGCTTTCAAAACATCCCAGCAAACCCGGGACTCTCAGCGAGACCTTTGCAACTCACTACACCGCGGATCTCTTGGCGATCCTTCTGATTAGCTACGGCGGTCCGAGATATACGCATGGTTGTGGATGATTATACAAGATACAACTTGGGCGGAGATGATGTCTTAAAGACCACACATACGATCTTCTTACGGCTTTGTTGAGAAGATTGCAAGCATAAAACTTCGATGAGATCGGTGGCGTTCGATCAGACAATGATGCTTGAGTTTACAAATAATGGAATAGCAAAATCTTTGTGATGATCACGGCATTGGTCATGACTTCTATTTGTAAGGACACCTCAACAGAATGGTGTTGCGAAAGGAAAAAGCAGAACACTTATCGGTACGCTTTAAAACTATGCTTTTGAAGCAAAATTGCCCAAACATACAGGCGAAGCCGTCAACACGGCTGCTTCACTCGGAGCAGATCGTTGATCAACAAATTTCACGGTAAAACACTATGAACTTTGGAGAGGTAAAACCCCAAACATTGGATTTTTTAAAATCCGGTACAAATGTTTGTAGTCTACAATGGTAATGACTACGGAAGCAAATTTGATCATAAAGCGATGAAGGTGTATTTACGGGTTATGCTTTATACTCCAAAACACGGGGTTTCAACAAAAAGATATTAAAATAGTTGAATTTCATTCATCCATCTCATTTGATGAATTTGG
>CM028384.1:36108239-36257110 GCA_013146195.2 Codonopsis lanceolata | reverse complement strand
ATTCCTTTGGGGAATAAAGGCTACGAGAATATAATTTTGATTTTGAAGAAAAACTATTCTTGAAGAACAAGTTTATTCTTTTTAAAAATCGGTTCAATCCAAGCTAGGTGAGTGAAGCCGAGTTTGATTTGTCCGTCGGATTTCTTTACGTCGAGCGAGTGAAGTTCGACCGGTGAGTCCGTTATCCTTTTTATTTTGTTGTTGCCGTGTGTGTGTGTTGTATGGGCTGTTGCGAGGCTGTTTCGGAGTCGTGTTCGGGCAGCCTAGTCGAGCAGTTTTGGACAGTACTTTGGCTGATCGAAACTGGTGTTACAAGGCTAGTTTAAGGCTGTTTTTAGAAAGGATTATTGAGCAGGTTCGTGGCTGAAGTTGGAGTGTATTTGAGCAGGTTTGGGCAGTCTAAAAGCTGGGAATTTTGGCTAGTTTGTTAACAGAATAGTAGGGAGTTTTGGGGTTTTTATTTTGGGACAGCCTAGTTTATTAAAAAGATAAGAAAACAAACAGTTTTAGAGTTTTGCGACGGGTTTGGGGCTATATAAGAGGGTTGAAACTGATTGGTGGTGTTCAGATTTTTGTCACCGTATCACCTTGTCAAATTAAATTGTGATCCTCTAGAATGTTGAGATAAAAATGCTTTACAATAGGATGATGGTGATTAGCCTTCAAGTTGGCTGCGAGCAATGGCAACATGTATTGGTGGTTATTAGAGTGGATGACTGGATGGTAATGAGATCAAAAGAATATAAACAAAAAATGTAGATGTAGACGAAGGAGGGAAGGAAATATCTAGCTCAATGAAATTTGACACGACAAGTATTACCTAAAGGATACTTGAATAACTTAATTTTCAAGTAGGATTTTTTTTGGGACAGATGGAGTAGTAAGGCCAAGTATCATTGGAGTAAGAGAAACACGGATACGAAAACTGAACACATGCAATATACTCTAAAATGGCAAAAAAAAAAAAAAAAGATGATCGTATCACCCAAAAAACTGCTCATAATTACCAGCCCAATTTATCAAAAATCCAGGAAAGAACCTGTAGTATTTATGTTTATCTCACCTCTACATAGAACTTTTCTTATGCTAGTTTATCGAATCCAATAATAAACTTTTCATTGGAAGGGACCTCTTGTTTCTTCCTTTTCACTAGAAGGTAAACTTTATGCCACCTTTAACACATTGTCACTAACTGCTCCTTTTATTTTACCTTGTGTTAAAATCTTTATTATGCTAACTATATCATTCGTAAATGTCAACAGGTGAGTCGTTAACTTTAAAACGGGTTCCCGGTTCAACAATGTTGTCGTATGTTTTAAATGGGCAAACAATATCAATTGAGCAACGATCATTGGAGCGTGCAAAGATTATTCTTGGTCTTGTTGAATTGAGAGACTTCGTAGATGTTGAGGTCCACGAGGAAACCAATGACAATGAGCTTAATCACTTGCGAAAGAAAATTGCGTCTATGGAAGAAGAGATTGATAAGATGAAAGTACGTATACAAGAGATGGAGAAAATGATGCGGATGATGCAACAACAACAAATAGAAGAGATTGCAAAGTTCCAAGAACATATGCATGAGACGGAAGAACATACATTGATGATGCAACAACAAATGGATGGAATAAAACAAAAGATGGTGTTTATTGTATGATGCTGATGAATATAAACCAGCTAGCTAGCATGTATTTAATCAAACACTTTTGGGGAACAGTTGAGGAAATTCAAAATATTTTGTATCAATTTCTTGTATAGTTCCACGTATTGATAAATATATCAATACTCCACTACCTAAGATTAATGTTGTTATGTTATGTAAAGGTTGTCTTTTGTTTTTGTTTCTAGAATATCATGTATTGACTTGTATATATATATATATATGGTGCCCTGAAATCAAGTTTCTATAGAAGAGTATTATGTTTGATAATCCATTTCTCTCATCTTAAGCTTTTAACATGACTAGTAAGCTAATTTTGTTCCTGACTTCAAACCGGCGAAGCAATGACCAAACCAATTATCATAGCATGTTTATAATAGTGTTATCTTACTTTCATACAAGTTTCAAGGTCATTGGAATCAGTTTACTCATTTTTGAACCATAATAGAAAAATTTTCTCATCTTAAGCTTTCAACATGACTAGTAGGCTAATTTTGTTCCTGACTTCAAACCGTCGAAGCAATGACCAAACCAATCATCATAACATGTTTATATTACTGTTATCTTACTTTCATACAAGTTTCAAGGTCATTGGAATCAATTTACTCATTTTTGACCCTTAATAGGAAAAATTTCTCATTTTAAGCTTTTAACATGACTAGTAAGCTAATTTTGTTCCTGACTTCAAACCGGCGAAGCAATGACCAAACCAATCATCATAACATGTTTAGATTACTGATATCTTACTTTCATACAAGTTTCAAGGTCATTGGAATCAATTTACTCATTTTTGAACCATAATAGGAAAATTTTCTCATCTTAAGCTTTCAACATGACTAGTAGGCTAATTTTGTTCCTGACTTCAAACCGTCGAAACAATGACCAAACCAATCATCATAACATGTTTAGATTACTGATATCTTACTTTCATACAAGTTTCAAGGTCATTGGAATCAATTTACTCATTTTTGACCCTTAATAGAAAAATTTCTCATTTTAAGCTTTTAACATGACTAGTAAGCTAATTTTGTTCCTGACTTCAAACCGGCGAAGCAATGACCAAACCAATCATCATAACATGTTTAGATTACTGATATCTTACTTTCATACAAGTTTCAAGGTCATTGGAATCAATTTACTCATTTTTGACCCTTAATAGGAAAAAATTTCATTTTAAGCTTTTAACATGACTAGTAAGCTAATTTTGTTCCTGACTTCAAACCGGCGAAGCAATGACCAAACCAATCATCATAACATGTTTATATTACTGATATCTTACTTTCATACAAGTTTCAAGGTCATTGGAATCAATTTACTCATTTTTGAACCATAATAGGAAAATTTTCTCATCTTAAGCTTTCAACATGACTAGTAGGCTAATTTTGTTCCTGACTTCAAACCGTCGAAACAATGACCAAACCAATCATCATAACATGTTTAGATTACTGATATCTTACTTTCATACAAGTTTCAAGGTCATTGGAATCAATTTACTCATTTTTGACCCTTAATAGGAAAAATTTCTCATTTTAAGCTTTCAACATGACTACTAAGCTAATTTTGTTCCTGACTTCAAACCGACGAAGCAATGACCAAACCAATCATCATAACATGTTTCGATTAGTGATATCTTACCTTCATACAAGTTTCAAGGTCATTGGAGTCAATTTACTCATTTTTGACCCTTAATAGGAAAAATTTCTCATTTTAAGCTTTTAACATGACTAGTAAGCTAATTTTGTTCCTGACTTCAAACCGGCGAAGCAATGACCAAACCAATCATCATAACATGTTTATATTACTGATATCTTACTTTCATACAAGTTTCAAGGTCATTGGAATCAATTTACTCATTTTTTGACCCTTAATAGAAAAAATTTCTCATTTTAAGCTTTTAACATGACTAGTAAGCTAATTTTGTTCCTGACTTCAAACCGTCAAAGTAATGACCAAACCAATCATCATAACATGTTTATATTACTATTATCGTACTTTCATACAAGTTTCAAGGTCATTGGAATCAATTTACTCATTTTTGACCCTTAATAGGAAAAATTTCTCATTTTAAGCTTTTAACATGACTAGTAAGCTAATTTTGTTCCTGACTTCAAACCGTCGAAGCAATGACCAAACCAATCATCATAACATGTTTAGATTACTGATATCTTACTTTCATACAAGTTTCAAGGTCATTGGAATCAATTTACTCATTTTTGACCCTTAATAGGAAAAATTTATCATTTTAAGCTTTCAACATGACTACTAAGCTAATTTTGTTCCTGACTTCAAACCGGCGAAGCAATGACCAAACCAATCATCATAACATGTTTAGATTACTGATATCTTACTTTCATACAAGTTTCAAGGTCATTGGAATCAATTTACTCATTTTTGACCCTTAATAGGAAAAATTTCTCATTTTAAGCTTTTAACATGACTAGTAAGCTAATTTTGTTCCTGACTTCAAACCGGCGAAGCAATGACCAAACCAATCATCATAACATGTTTAGATTACTGATATCTTACTTTCATACAAGTTTCAAGGTCATTGGAATCAATTTACTCATTTTTGAACCATAATAGGAAAAATTTCTCATCTTAAGCTTTCAACATGACTAGTAGGCTAATTTTGTTCCTGACTTCAAACCGTCGAAACAATGACCAAACCAATCATCATAACATGTTTAGATTACTGATATCTTACTTTCATACAAGTTTCAAGGTCATTGGAATCAATTTACTCATTTTTGACCCTTAATAGGAAAAATTTCTCATTTTAAGCTTTCACCATGACTACTAAGCTAATTTTGTTCCTGACTTCAAACCGTCGAAGCAATGACCAAACCAATCATCATAACATGTTTATATTACTGATATCTTACTTTCATACAAGTTTCAAGGTCATTGGAATCAATTTACTCATTTTTGACCCTTAATAGGAAAAATTTCTCATTTTAAGCTTTTAACATGACTAGTAAGCTAATTTTGTTCCTGACTTCAAACCGGCGAAGCAATGACCAAACCAATCATCATAACATGTTTAGATTACTGATATCTTACTTTCATACAAGTTTCAAGGTCATTGGAATCAATTTACTCATTTTTGACCCTTAATAGAAAAATTTCTCATTTTAAGCTTTTAACATGACTAGTAAGCTAATTTTGTTCCTGACTTCAAACCGTCGAAGCAATGACCAAACCAATCATCATAACATGTTTATATTACTGATATCTTACTTTCATACAAGTTTCAAGGTCATTGGAATCAATTTACTCATTTTTGACCCTTAATAGGAAAAATTTCTCATTTTAAGCTTTTAACATGACTAGTAAGCTAATTTTGTTCCTGACTTCAAACCGGCGAAGCAATGACCAAACCAATCATCATAACATGTTTAGATTACTGATATCTTACTTTCATACAAGTTTCAAGGTCATTGGAATCAATTTACTCATTTTTGACCCTTAATAGGAAAAATTTCTCATTTTAAGCTTTCAACATGACTAGTAAGCTAATTTTGTTCCTGACTTCAAACCGGCGAAGCAATGACCAAACCAATCATCATAACATGTTTAGATTACTGATATCTTACTTTCATACAAGTTTCAAGGTCATTGGAATCAATTTACTCATTTTTGACCCATAATAGGAAAAAAATTTCATTTTAAGCTTTTAACATGACTAGTAAGCTAATTTTGTTCCTGACTTCAAACCGTCGAAGCAATGACCAAACCAATCATCATAACATGTTTAGATTACTGATATCTTACTTTCATACAAGTTTCAAGGTCATTGGAATCAATTTACTCATTTTTGACCCTTAATAGGAAAAATTTCTCATTTTAAGCTTTCAACATGACTAGTAAGCTAATTTTGTTCCTGACTTCAAACCGTCGAAACAATGACCAAACCAATCATCATAACATGTTTAGATTACTGATATCTTACTTTCATACAAGTTTCAAGGTCATTGGAATCAATTTACTCATTTTTGACCCTTAATAGGAAAAATTTCTCATTTTAAGCTTTCAACATGACTAGTAAGCTAATTTTGTTCCTGACTTCAAACCGGCGAAGCAATGACCAAACCAATCATCATAACATGTTTAGATTACTGATATCTTACTTTCATACAAGTTTCAAGGTCATTGGAATCAATTTACTCATTTTTGACCCTTAATAGGAAAAATTTCTCATTTTAAGCTTTTAACATGACTAGTAAGCTAATTTTGTTCCTGACTTCAAACCGTCGAAGCAATGACCAAACCAATCATCATAACATGTTTAGATTACTGATATCTTACTTTCATACAAGTTTCAAGGTCATTGGAATCAATTTACTCATTTTTGACCCTTAATAGGAAAAATTTCTCATTTTAAGCTTTTAACATGACTAGTAAGCTAATTTTGTTCCTGACTTCAAACCGTCGAAGCAATGACCAAACCAATCATCATAACATGTTTATATTACTGATATCTTACTTTCATACAAGTTTCAAGGTCATTGGAATCAATTTACTCATTTTTTACCCTTAATAGGAAAAATTTCTCATTTTAAGCTTTTAACATGACTAGTAAGCTAATTTTGTTCCTGACTTCAAACCGTCGAAGCAATGACCAAACCAATCATCATAACATGTTTAGATTACTGATATCTTACTTTCATACAAGTTTCAAGGTCATTGGAATCAATTTACTCATTTTTGACCCTTAATAGGAAAAATTTCTCATTTTAAGCTTTCAACATGACTAGTAAGCTAATTTTGTTCCTGACTTCAAACCGGCGAAGCAATGACCAAACCAATCATCATAACATGTTTAGATTACTGATATCTTACTTTCATACAAGTTTCAAGGTCATTGGAATCAATTTACTCATTTTTGACCCTTAATAGGAAAAATTTTCTCATTTTAAGCTTTTAACATGACTAGTAAGCTAATTTTGTTCCTGACTTCAAACCGTCGAAGCAATGACCAAACCAATCATCATAACATGTTTAGATTACTGATATCTTACTTTCATACAAGTTTCAAGGTCATTGGAATCAATTTACTCATTTTTGACCCTTAATAGGAAAAATTTCTCATTTTAAGCTTTTAACATGACTAGTAAGCTAATTTTGTTCCTGACTTCAAACCGTCGAAGCAATGACCAAACCAATCATCATAACATGTTTAGATTACTGTTATCTTACTTTCATACAAGTTTCAAGGTCATTGGAATCAATTTACTCATTTTTGACCCTTAATAGGAAAAATTTCTCATTTTAAGCTTTCAACATGACTAGTACACTTTTGACCTTTGGAACATTACAAACAAAATACAAAGGACTTATCCATATTAAAAGAGATGATCTGAACTCGTATAGCTACTAGGGATGATGAACTTTCAGCCTTTCCCATTGGAGAAGAAACCGAGAGGAAAGATGAAAAGAGGGATGAAAATGAAAAAAAAACCTCAGAAACTCTGTGCAGTCAGCCTTGACACCTCGTACGAAAAATGCCTTATCTGACTGTACAGGGATCCAAACGATAAACCGTTTTTTTCCCCTTAAACTAGACTCATATATCTTTCCAACGTATATAGCCATGCCTTCTATAACCTCCCGAGTCAATACAGTTTATTAGTTAAACTTGGCTAAAATTCTGTTCTGCACATTCTGTACATCGACGACCTTTAACCCCTAACCACTACTCTGCCTTTACGTGGATTCATTTTCATAAGACACTCCGGTATCAATTTTCTCATTTTTAACCCTTGAAACGAACAATAATTCCACATTTAAAGATTGAGTAAAATCAATTGTTCACCAATAGAATGCATATTAACAAGGCAACAAACAAAAGTAAAAAAGCATGATAAAACTAAATGCAATCCATTGGTAAAGCGCTAATAGTTACATAATTTATGTAGAAATCAACCATAGTATTGACTTGTAACTTTTTACACCATTACGAAACATATTCACATATTAGAATCCTTCCTTACCCAATGCATCAAAAGTCCCATATAAAACAGTTTATACAAAAGTTACATGCCATTGCTACACCCCTTTACACCAAAACCTTGAGCGTAGAAGCACAACTTTAAACACAAAATCCACCATCCATCAAAAGCTACCATTATTGGTTTCGGCTCATCTCTATTGGCTTAGATATTCTTTTACCTTCTCTACAAGATCAACGTCACAACTTACTTGAAGAGGTAGTTCACCATTTTTTTCCAACCTGTTTTTACCAATATGTTTGAGTTTGTAGTTGTTGCCTCCAAGAGAATTCATTACTTCCACCATGCATAATTGTAAAGACACAAAAACCCGATTGAGGCAGTGTGGGGATAAATCATCATAAGCCTTTTCCACAGCTGCGACTAACTGGTCAATTGTTAATGGAGCACTTTCATGTTGAAGAGATTGAATTGACCGAAAGAAACCAAGGTCCAATACATTCATGTCGGGGCTGTTTGGAGGCTGAAAGATTAGCTGAATATCAAATCCATCCCTAGAAGCTGCTTCACGAAATTGACTATCAGAGGGACTGATGTGTGGTTTCGCATTATCTTGTTGAATAAAAATTGTTCTCGAACCAAAAGAAGGCCATTTTTCTCGAATAGCCGGCAAAACTTTATCAATCAAATAAGCACGAGTTACTTCTTTTGTGATTGATAAGATTGGCTTTGTTTCCATTGTTCCGGCTACTCGATTCATGCTATTTCTCTTAGCCGGCTCCTTGAAAGTGAAAGGAAATATTCCTATTTTTCCAGAGAAAAGTAAGTTTCCAGACGTATCAAATCGAGGACGAGCAGTAGCAGCAAGAAACATTACTTTTTCGATAATTTTTTACTTTTGCACGTCCGGTGAGGATCCTCTTCTTCAGGAAGTAAGTAGTACTTTTGTGTAGTTCTCGACATATAAAACCACTTCTCATCAATATGCACATAATCAAACATGTCACGAAACATTGGATTGCTATTTAAACTTATTGGATCAAGCATTAACATACAGTACTCTAACCTCTCTTTCTTGTTCTCCTCTGTTAGATATGGCTTTAATGCATTCGAATGACAACAAATCTTTCCCGTTTTGATCAGCCTGTGTACGACTGTTTTTGATTCACCTAAAGCCTTAGCTAATGATCGAATGTTTGTACGAGATTTCTTCGGAATTCTCGTCATCCTACTTAAGTCGATTTGAACTCGTTTTCGCCCAACCCTTCTTGGCATCTTGGAAGAGACATCAGCAACTAATCCTTTCGCAAGATTATCTTTCGCTTGATTCCAAATTCTGCTTATGGTTCTTCGTGTTACACCAAAAGAAGCTGCCACCGAGGTAATTGAGCCCTTTTTTATACGCCCGTTATCGCTTTGCTTCAGTAGTAAATCGTAGATTTCTTTTCTTTCCACGTTGGTCAGATTTTTTTTGGGAGGAAGAGAGTTTAAATCAGGTAAGAACTCCATAGAATCAAAATAACGATTTACTTACCTGTTTCAATGTTTGGGTTATAGAGGAAACCCTCATTGGCTGAATGGCTTAAAAAAAGAAAGAAGGTCTTCTACCAAATTAAAAAACAGGGAACTCCAATTTCGCAATTGCCGGGAAAACGTTGTCCTGTGAATATGTGATTTATTCAAAATTTGGTTGGAGTCTTGGGAGGGAATTGATGGGCGTACGGCGTACAGAGTACTTAATCGATCATCTCACCTTTACTCATAAGGGCAAAAGTGGAAATTCACACATACAAATATTAATAATCCAGTCAAATAGGTTTTCTTAAACGGTGCGCCGGGTCAAACAGGACAACAAATTAGGGACGGAGGGAGTACTATTTTATATTTCTTCCGTCTCAAAATTATTGTCATACTTTATTTTTTGTTCTTCCCAAAATAATTTATTATTTAAAATGTTTCTTTTTAAAATAATATTTTTATCACTTTATCCTTACATTTTTATGTTACTTTAATTATGTGTCATATAATAGACTCGAGTCTTTAAAGGAAAGGAAGTGACAAATCAAACTAGTATTAGTAATTAGGCCAAAATACAATTTTTTCCTCAAGTTGTCACCAAATATGATCTTTACCACCAGACACCAAGATTTGTATCACTTTAATATTCAAAGTTATCATTTCTCTCATTTAATCCCCTCACACCTATCGTTTGAAAGTCCACTTTATATCGCAAGTGTTTGTATGGGTTATTTTCGTCTTTTTCCATACCTTAGGGTTTGGTGCTTTGTCTCCAACGTACTTTCCCTTTCTGCTTCCATTTCATTTGATTCAGATTCATCCCAGACAAAGCATACGGTTAAAACTTAAAACTAGGGCGGAAAGAATCAATCAGAAAAGATTCACGTGGCGACGATTAGATCCTAAAGTATAACGTAAACAGCCCAACTTTCACTCTTTTTATCTCAGTTCCCGACTGTTAATCGTCTTCCTTACTTTCGCAACACTTCTCTTTTCTCACCGACTCCACTGGTAACCACAATCTCCGATTGAAGAACGAGTCAGAGAGATAGATTGAAGCTTAGAGAGAGAAAACAGGAGATATTTAATGGCAATGGCGGTTTTTGTGGATTCAGTGATAGATCTGCATTGGTTTTGGGTAAATCGGGTTAATAGCCATGGAAACGAACCCATCAGAGTTCGCGATTTTGGTGCTTGTGATAGGCTAGTTTTATGGTCCGGCAAGTTCGTCGGAGTCCGCCATTGACCACGGCCAACATCCTTGAAATCGAACTCATCGGGGTTCGCTACCTTCTTGCACTTCTTAATCCTCACCACAGTAAGTTGTATCCATCAATTGTTTCTTTCTTGGGTTTTCTTCGATACCCAAATCGTAAATTTGTGTATTACAATTTGATTTCGAGTTTGGTCGAGGGAATGGGTGTTGAATTTTCTTGAAAAAGTTTGATACTTCTTCCCATTCTTGGTTTTTATACTTTCTATTTAAACAATTTTGTGAAATTGGGGTTAGCTGTTGTGTAATTTGATTGCAAATGGGAATGGAGATTGTACCAGAAAGAAAGTTGAAACGATGATATCCGTACAAACCTTAGTATGGCTACATTGAAGTGGGGGAAGTAACCACCGATCATTCCCTTGTTTTTCAAAATCAAGGAAATTCAACAAATCATCCAATTCGATGTCTTCTGCTAGGTCGTCAAAGTATCAAAATCATCTTGAGGAGTAGCTAGGGTTTGAAGGGATTGAGAAGCAACTGAACTGGCTTCTGGAAGAATATAGACGGATGGTATTGATGGTTCAACTTGGCACCAAAAAGAAGCAGAATTGTCGGATACAATGTTGGTGGGAAAATCAACGAGGGTAGAAGAATTTGAAAAAGAAACAATGGAAAGAGTGGGAGGGTCAGATTGTACTTGTAGGGGACCGGTGACCCTTCGGGATTTCTTTTCAACATGACATCGTAGACGACAAAGAACTGGGTCTTTCAAGGGATCATATTGCAGAAGCCCATTGGTGGGTAACTGGTACTAACGACCAGTCTCCCAATAAGATTGTACTTGTAGAGGATGTCCCTACGGGGTTTCTTTCCAACATGACATCGACAAAGAACATGAACATGGTTTTATAAGGGATGGTATTGCAGAAGGCCATTGTTGGTAATTGGTACGTCGGTTGTAAATAGTTGACCCCCAACAGCAAATCCAGGTAAATCAGTCTAAACTCTCTTTCTCTCTCTCTCTATTTTGTGATTTGAAAATTCTCTCAATATTGTGAATTGCACAACCCCAACCTCATATGGATATGGCCATGATTCAATTTCTTAATGGTTGTGTTTTTCTTTCAGAACTCGAAGTTTGTATTGAATACTTGACGAACAAGGTTACCGGAAAGCCATTTTTTTTCGAGTTTAATCGTTACGATATCAAACAACTCCCCGATATCTTCTCAACTACGGAGAAGAAAGATGTTTACATTTTCGTTGGTAAGGGCTCTTGGCACAACGATCAGAACAAAGACGTTTTTTATCCTGATAACCTTCACTTATTGGGAGATTGGTTCTATTTACAACTGTCGCTTTCTCATGATCGAGTACTAGTTAGCCACCAATGGCGTTTTGCAATACGATCCTTTGAAAGACCCTGTTCTTTGTCGTTTACGATGTTATGTTGTAAAGAAATATCGCAGGGTCACTGGTCCCCTACAAGTACAATCTGATCTTCCCATTCTTTCCATTGTTACTTTTTCAAATTCTTCCACTCTTGCTGATTTTTCCACCAACACTATATCCGAAAATTCTGCTTTTTTTTCGTGCCAAGTTGAACCATCAATGCCATCCGTCTATGTTCTTCCGGGAGCCAGTTCAGTTGCTTCTCAATCCCTTCAAACCCTAGCTACTACTGAAGATGATCTTGATACTTTGACGGCAATGGATTTTGAGAGCCTAGCAGATGGCATCGACTTGAATGACTTGTTGAATTTCCTCAATTTTGAAAAACAGGGGAATGATCAGCTGCTGCTTCCTCCCACTTGCTTCAACATAGCCTAGCTAGTGTCATTCCTTAATTTGTAGACTGATTTTTTACGAAAAAATTGTAAAATACCCTACTTTATGCTTGATTGAGTATATATATTAGTATCAGATTCTATTGCAAATCATTTTTTCTTTTCTTTCCTTCTTCATGAATGACAATTGAATGCCTTCTTTCTCTAAATATATATTTCTTGATAATTATTTCTGCTGAATCGTTTTTTCAAGTTTATGCTTAAGTAATTCTCTATATTGGTCCTTAGCTCATAAAATGATTACTTTGATATTAATGACGTCAATTATAACCAAATCAAGAGCAGATAAAAAAGATTGAAGAGTATTCGCTGTCATTGTTGTTTTCCTTGATGAAAGTGAATGTGATTATCTAGGTTTTCATTAGCGTAAATTGGACAAATACATATTTTGGCCTTTTGAGCTCTTAGATCAGGCCAAATGATAGATGGATTCTGACCTTACTTCTGATACTGGCTCAGTTCATCTCTACGATCTGTTGATATGATTTACCCAAATTTCCAATCTCTTCATTTTTGCTTCTTACCTAAGTGAATTGTATATTTCACTTTGTGTTTTTACACAATCTGTTTGTGCAGTTTATGCTTGGTTGGCAAGCTAAATCCATAGATTTCAGTTGTTGGGCCATCAATAGAACTCTAAATGCAATTGATAAGTGATAAGTTGCCATTACTAAACAATCTATTAGATATTTACACACAATCTTTGTGTTTTTCTCCCTACATTCTTAGATGCCTATCCATATTCTTCATTCTTAGTTCCTTTTCTTCACTTCTTTTGGTTTTCTGTTTGATAAACTAGATTGTAGACATTTATTCCACCCTCCCTATCCCTTATATTTAGTTGGATTGGTTGCTCAGTTTTGGGTTTGGTCGTTTAATCAATCATCTTCTTCATTCTTATTCAGAAAGGCGCAGTTGTTCTCCACTGCTGAATTAGAACTGAGATCATTGAAGGATCAGTTTTTGTAATTTGCAATGTGGTACTTCTAGACAAGGGTTGGAGAGTGCTTTCAACCTAGTCTTGTAATACAAACTGCTTATTTGCAGAGTAGGAATGTTGGTGTCATCGTTGTTGTTGCTGTTCTTCACACCAGTCACAGGGATCAAATTTTCGGCTTTCAGCGGTATCATTGAAACCCAGTAGTTAAGAATATTGGCAATATTCTTTCTTGAGTTTCTGTTTCTAGAACTTGGAGAATAATCAATCCATCGTGGTCTTCTTCTTGATTTTCTTCTTTCAAAGCTTAATTCAGTGCAAAGGGAATTATTTATTATGTACAATTGTGGTAATAAACAACACAAGCATGGGGTTATGGGGTTCATTTAGTCTCTCTCTCTCTCTCTCTCTCTCCACAGTTTTGGAAAGATTTCCTAACTGTAAACTCAAGATATAGGGAGGGCGGGGTTTTTGTTTCTTTTGTTCATTGTATAATCTACTATCTCTATCTCTGGTGTCGCATGGCTCTTTCTTGCAAAGAGAGGGCCAACACTCAACACTAACATGGACTAACAAAAATTGGGGGTTGAGGTGTTTGAAGCATGTAAGGGCTTGTTTGGTAGTTAGGCAGAGATAAGCGCTATTATTAATTTATTAGTACCTTCGTTATTAATCATTACTTGTATATCGGGGGTAGTTTTGAGAAAAAAATATTAATCCCAATTTATTTTAGTGAGGGTGCTAATAATACCACTATCTCCCTTGGTATTAATAGTGAGAGGATAATGACTTTATCCGGACAACTCATGCTATTAGTCCCGACCACTTATTGTGTACTAAACATGAGACAACTTAGCTTATTAGTCATATCTAACCTTAATCTTGACTACCAAACGACAACTAAGAGTGTGACTGAAGTGGAGGGAGCGTGTTAATGCGTATAACGGTCACAAAATATTCAAATTCAAGATCTTGGTATAGAAAGTGATTGCTGGAGATTTATTGGTTTTAGAATTTTTGATTAATGGGCTTCGTTTAAGATTGTAATTAGATGTGTGAAATTCATTACATATTGGAGGTGTCACTTTCCCTTTGTTATTTTCAAGACATTTACAAAACCGTGATAGTTTTTGTTGTGGTAGTAAACTAATTAGAGAAACTAACTGATTCAAACTTTTTCTCATTTGAATCAGGAGTTTAATGAACAATGAGCATGTATTTCTAGCATGAAGAGCAGTGAAATTGCAGATCATTAGAGCCACAATGACTATGGCATTGTAGATCATTAGATTGTATTTTGACAACATGGTTATTGCAGCTTTGCAAATTGTTCTATTCTTTCTTTTAACAACACCATTTTTTATGTGAATTTCTTGGAGCGGAGAAGTTGTGTGCAGTATTCCTTGCTCTGTCAAGTATTCAACAACACCAGTATTTTCAAAATTGGTTCAATGATTTTTTATTTTGATAACTTTTGATCTTTTTTTATTCTAAATTTAATTAAACTTTTTCACTATGTTTCGAAGTGTTCTTGTCTTGAATTGCAGTATTATGGATTGCTCTCTACATTCTCTATAAGGCCCTTTCAGTCTTACTTGTCTCTTATGAACGGGAGAAGAAGGTAGCAATGACTGCTCGCGAGGTTCGTGTAAGCACAATGCTTTCGACTAATGTACTTTTACATCCCATAGCTTCAATAGATCAATTAGTCTCATTCATCTTCGGTGCATAAGCACTAGATAAGTCAGCTATAATGAACTCTTTCAAGGGTGGTTACTTCTAGGCAAACCTCCCAGTCGTCTCTGCACTCCCACCTCCTTTATACCAAGTTATTTAGGGGCCATTGTTGGTGATCTGAGATGGGGTATCTTAGCAGATTGTTTGGAGGTGTTTGCTCAAATTGTAGACCAATGCTTACATAGCAGTTCAAGAAAACTGTCTTCCAATGGCTGATGTTGTTGTGAGGCTTGAGTATGTATTGTCATTGCAAGAGGCAACTAATTATTCTCCAATGGATTCAGAGGTCATTAGCAACGATAGACATTATGACAACCAAGAGGGTGCTGATGCATCCACAAACGCAGACCCTAGTGATGATGGTGGCAGGAACATTTCCAATGCTGGAAGGGTTGGGCTTAATGAAGAGCATGCTGAAATAATAGTAATTTTTTTGGTTTACTATTAAGCAATTGTACTTTTGGTTTCATCACTCTGTAGTAACAAGGGTATACCTTGTATGTTTACTTGTACACGATGAAGTTGATACTAAAACTTTTTGCTGATTTGCTTAAATTGTTTGATAGAAAACCTGTAAAAAAGGTCATTCTTTGTCGAAAAAATAGTTTATAATTGTTGGTTATTCAACTTAACTTTGTTATTCCTTTGATTGTAACTACTAGCTCATTCTTCTACCGACTCTTTCTTTATTCTTTTTTGAAACATATGAATAGAGATTAGGCTAGGATTGACTTGGTTTGGCGTAACATTCACATTTACTTGAGTCTTCTTCTTTTTTCACAAAGGCCTTATTGCGATATAAGTGTAAGACCTACTCCCTCCATTTCAAAATGAATGTTAATTTTGTATGAATTTACTGATTTTACCTAATTTAGCTTTGCTAACTATTTTGTTAAGGAATTCGGACCCATGAGATGGATTATTTAAGGGTACAAGAAGGCTATGCAAGGATATACCTTGTGTGTTTTTGTACATGATTGAATTGATACTAGAACTTTTTATTGAATTGCTTAAATTACTTGATAGAAACCATGTAAAATGACTTCAAGAATAATGTGATTGATGCAGAGATTATATATGGCCAACATATAGGATAATGTATATTTATTCCTAGAATTCCACTATCGACGGAGGTACATCAACGTCTACCATGCAAGTGTAACGTGTTGATCATATCGGACATCACAAAAGTGAGAAAACGGGGAACCAAAAAAGTTGTCTACAAACAAGTTAATATGTTAGAGTTAGGAATATTATACTGAAATTTCGAATAGTAGAAAAGAGATGCCGGAGCAAAAGCAACAGAGTAGAGCATCGCAGTTCGGAGGTAATTTTAACCTAATTTTCCCTCAACAAAGTCCATTGACCCGTCTCTTTTACTTGAGTGGTCAGTCAAAACAAAGTCCATTGACCCTTGTCTCTTTTACTTGAGTGGTCAGTCAAATTTGGAATAGGGGAATTAAGATTAATGTCTCTGTAACGACCCGGTACTTGAGTGGTCAATCAAATTTGGAATAGGGGAATTAAGATTGTCACTGTAACGACCCGAACCCAAGAGCCCGGTCCGTTATGTATAGCCCACCTTGGTCATCACCCAAGCCAAAAGTTTATGGATGATGTTGGTGCCCAAAAGTAGTGTGTGATTATCTTATAAATTGAACACAATTCTCACACCTATGTGGGATGGGGTATTACAGTCTCGCCATGCTGATTAAGACCGGAAGTAGAAACTGTTTTATGAGACTTGTAAGCTTGTTGAGTATTAGAATTAGATCTGAACATCTGAGTAAAGCGTTGGAAGATGAGTGTGCAAGAAGTAGTGGCACAAGTTCTTTTTGGTAGTTTATCTTGCCAAGAAAACTGTCAACACTTTTGAAATTGCGACCAGGTCTTTGATAATTATTATTTTCTTTTTTTAAAGTTATAATAATAATAATACTAATAATATATGAAGAAATAAAGCCAAGAATGAACTGCCTATGCCCAAGGAACATGACTATATCACTTAATGTTCATCCATTGGTAAGGTTATTGATTCTGTAATTGGTAAGATTTTTAACATTTGATGTTTCATCCATGGGTAGGTTAAGGCAGTAATCCTCTCGAAGAACTTCTGTAATGAAACAAATGTCAGTTATTAAGTTTTGTTTGATCGATAATTAATTTGGATTGGTACTCAAACTCATTTCCCCCATATTGTTTATGTTACTCGTCACTAGACGATATATGCATCTCCTTCTTTGTAACCGCCCTTCCCCTCCTCTTCTTCGTTTTCAAACTATCGCAAAAACAAAGTCTACGTTTTCTGCAAGTTTCCTAAGTTTCCTTTGATCTCTAATCAAACTTCTTCTAGGTAAATTTTAGCTAAATTTCTTTTCAAGAAATTTTAATGAATAATTATGCAAGGTTTCCTCTGATGTGTTTTTAAGTTTCCTTTGATCGATTAATTATGTGGATTCAAGTTTGGAAGCTCTTTTTGAAATATCCAGTGCAAAGTCAAAATTTGGAAATTTTCGAGGAAGGGCAATGGCATCCAGCTGGCTTCCAAAGTTTACAAATATGAATCGATGGAACATTACTTCAGATCTAGTTTGCTCAACCTTTTCTTTAAGGAGATCCACTCCTGAGTTTCTATCATGTTGGGGTGTTGGGAGATATGGAAGGCTCGTTGCGCAGCGAATGTCCCCCCTGTTAGTATGAATAATAAGTATGCTCATCCGAGTCCTAATCAACGTATATCTGTAGTAGTAGCTTGGTTTTGTATGTTGCAAAGTGCAGAAGCATATAGCAATACAGCAGAACAAAATGGCAGATCGACTTATGAGCATCAAGAGCTCTAACTCGCAATCTTAAAGAATTTGATGATTATGGTTTATATAGCAACGGACTATTGACTCATTTGAGTCCTAATCAACGTATATCAAGCTTGTTAGCAAATAATCACAGTATAGCTTCAAAGAAAATAGAGCAACATTTTATTAATATACATAGGGACACAATATCAAACTTTATATCGACTTAAACAAGAAAATATAAAAACAAATCTATCACGCGAAAGCGGTCGCGTTGCTCCACATAACCGCGACCGCCTTGTCCAAACAAGATGCGACATCCTTCGTGCAATAAAGCCAAAAGTCCATACCGCAGGGGCTACGCCCCCCGCACCTTCCTTTGAGGTCTAACCAAGTCCTACACACTTGTCCAGCATACTTGTATGAAGTTAAAAACATATATAGCTAGAAGTTGGATGCATGCATCTATTTTCATCGAAAATTGCTCTTGTAGCAGCAAAGCAACGGTGCTGAAAGCATTCCCGGTAACTTTTGCCCATTAGATGCTCAAACCACTTGGTCCTCCAGCCCCAACAGGATGAATAATTAAAACAAAAAATAAAGAGTAAGAGAAAAAAGCAGGAAACTATCTGCTATTTTGATCAAATATTTTTTTCTCGTGGTAAAATATTGTTCCTGGTTTGTATATATTCAATCTTTAGTTCTTATAGTATGGCGTGTTTGTTATCAGACAAATTTTGGAGAGCACGAGAGAGGCGGCTGAGCAAAGGCAACCAAGGAGAGGCAGGGCGGGCAAGGTGCTGAAGTTTCGAGGTAAGCTTAAGCTAATTTTCTTTCAATCACCTGATTATTATAGTTTAAAAGCAAAATTCCCAAGTTAGGATGAATAATCAGTAACGAAGTATGCTCATCCGAGTCCAGTTCTCCAGTTCTCCAATGAACAATCCAAGTGGCCCAATTTCATTCATGAAGGATTACAAAATTATAAAACAACAATAATCTGTTCATGATCTAATACTGTGAGAATCAGCTGAAATACCATTCTTTTGAAATTATTGGTGCTAGCCTGCTAGGTAATTGGTCTTTCGTGTTTAGAGTCCTTTTCATTCGACAAAATGAACAATACTGATATGGTACTGAAATACCATTCTTTTGCTGATAAACGAAAATTAGACTCTGCACATGTTGATTTTGGATGATCGGTCACTTTCGAGCAGGGTTGACTTCAGGGATAAGTGTAACTATGGGAAGAGATTTACATATATTGTCACGCATAATCCCATGGAGATCGAAGTGTTTATAACATGAATCTGAAAAGCTTAGGACAAAGATCTTTACTAAATGTGGTCGAGTAGTCTTCAAGTGCCCATTCAATCAAAGCCCACCTCATTTCGCCAGGAAGATATGGTCCATATGGAAGATAGAGAACTCCAGGAGTTGCCTCCTTTTCAGGGCCTTAATCATCTTGTTTTGTCTGTGACCAAGAGTTGGGAACGGTCATGGGTAACTATTCTTCTCATCCAACTAGAAGAAAGTCCATAACAACGTTGAAGAGAAGGCTGACTGATATTGCTAAAAGCCTTCTGCATGTGCATGTTTGTCATGTATCTGAAGGTTAAGTAGAGGAACATATCCTTCAACTCTTAGCTCCAAAAGAAGGTTCTTCAATAATGGATAAATCTGAGCAGTCTGAGGATGACTTGTGTCTGCAGCAACAAACATGTGGGTGGTGGTGCCCACCTCGATCCAGCTGTAACCTGGTACCTTTTCTACTCCTCTATCTTTCATCATGGTTCTTGTTTTATTAACTCCCTCCCATTTTCCGGCATTGGCTTGTACATTTGACAGCAAGATATAGTACCCTGAATTTTGGGGTTCCATGTCAAAAAGATGTCTCGAGGCCAGTTCAGCAAGTTCGACATTCCCATGGACATGACAAGCTCCTAGCAGTGTGCCCCAGACACCAGCATCAGGATCAAAAGGCATACACTTTATAACTTCAAATGCTTCTTCTAAACGGCCGGCTCGTCCAAACAAATCAATCATACATGCATAATGCTCCATCCGGGCTGCAATCCCATAATCATCCTCCATGCACTTGAAGTGGCGGTTTCCTTCATCAACTAGGCCAGCATGACCACAAGCGGATATTATAGCAAGAAACGTGACATGATCGGGACGAAACCCTTCTTCTTTCATTTCATGGAACAGAGAGAGACAGTCCTTGAATTGACCATGGTTTCCATAAGCTGCAATGATGCTATTCCATGAAACTTCATTCTTCTCTTGCATAATGTCAAAAACATTGCGTGACAATTCCAGATTTCCACATTTAGCATACATGTTAATTAAAGCACTCTCAGCTAAAAGATCAGTCTTCCGTACCCCTCTTATCATGAACCCATGGATCTCTTTCCCATAACGGAGTACCGGTAAATTTGCACATGCAGAAAGAGCAGCTGATATGCTGACGCTATCATATGTGGCTCCTTCCTTTCCCATTTCACGGAAAAGATTAATGGCCTCCTCTGGTTTTCCATTCTGGGAAAAGCTTTTAATCATGGAGTTCCAACAAACAGTATCCTTTTCAGATATCCTCATGAAAACTTGATTAGCAAGATCTAGTCTACCACAGTTTGCATACATATCTGAGACTGCGCTTCCCACATAGCTACTTCCTTCTAGCCCATCCTTGAGGATGCTACCATGCAATTCCTTGCCCAATTTCAATGCAGCCAAACTAGCACAAGCCGGTAAAGAACTTGAAAATGTAACGGCATTAGGCTTCATTTGCTCGCTAAGCAACTGTCGGAAAATATCTAAGGCTTCGATGTTCATCCCATTAAGCACATATCCAGAAATCATAGCTGTGCAAATGACAATGTCTGTGGATGTGCAACGGTTGAAAACATTCCGTGCCATCTTCACATCCTTGCACTTAAAATACATATCAATGAGTGCATTCTTCACGAACACATCCAAAGATACACCGTGTCGTATAATATAGCAATGTATCTCTTTACCTTGGTTTATATTAGGTGATTCCGAAACAGACGGGAGGAAGCTTGCAAAAGTAACAGAATCAGGTTTGACACCAGCAGATATCATCTTACGAAGCAAATCCAAAGCTTCAAGCATAAACCCATTTAATACATACCCACTAATTATCCCATTCCAAGCAACTGAATTGGTTTCTGTTACTATATCAAATAGCCTGCGGGCATCAGACAGCTTTTGGCACTTTCCATACAATGCAATCAACGTATTAGGCACTGGAGAATACATCTCCAGTCCACATCTAACTACAAGCCCATGAACTTGAGTGCCTAGTCTTATAATTGCTTCAGAAGCACAAAAAGATAAAATGAATGCAAATGTCAGTGAATCAGGCTTAACTTCACTGTTCCTCATTTCACTAAATAACCCAACCACAAGTTCTGAGTCGCCAATTCTTACATAACCATTAAGCATAACATTCCACAAAACACAATCTCTCTGAGGCAATCTATCAAACAGGCAACGGGCATCATCAATACAGCCGTTTTCAGCATAAAATTTAATCAAAGAACTACCCACATAAACATCCATCTCAAATCCCATCAACCGAATCGTTCGATGAACGGACTTAACCAACCGAAAGGCACGTAAACCACCACAAGCCTTAATAACACAAGGAAATGTATACTTATCAGGACAAGTTCCATAGCTTAACATTTTGAAATAAACCAAAACCGCAAAATCGAAGCAACCCATCATAGTAAACCCTCTGATCAACCAATTCCAAGGCGAAGCATACAACAAGTCAAGTTGATTAAACATAGTCTTAGCGTCCATAAACTTATGGGAAAGGACATACATGCGCATAATTCTTGTACCAAGTACACCAAAGTGATCGATTCCATTCAAGATTATCTGAGCATGAACTTGCCTACCTTGTTGAATTACGGAATGGCCTGAAGAAGCTCGCAAGATGGATCCAAGCTTGGATACTAAAACCTCCTCAGTATCAGGAAAAAGGGACCCAGTTGGGTTTGGTATGGTTTGGATGGACTTGGATCCAAGTGCAGCTGCTGCTGCAATTTGGTTGAAACTTCTGTGGATTGAATTTAGGTTCTTTTTATGCATTTCATGTACTATAAGAAAGCATTTGTATTATTGGACCTTGTGTAGTTGTGTGTGGACGTGGGGCTACTAATGAAGTGAACAATGTGCTTGTTTGGTGGAGTTATGATCAGAACGGTGGTAAAAAATGCAGTGTTTTCTCTTTAAAAGTGTTTTAATGCAGTGTTTTAAAATGCAGCGTTTTAAAAATGTGTTGCGTTTACAATTATCATGTTTATAAAAATAGCGTTTTGAAATAGTTTTTCAAACATGTTTATAAGAAAAAAATTACGTTTTGAAAATGCTGCGTTTAGAAAAAATTATGTTTTCAAAACGCTGCACCAGACGAGGCCTAAAATATTTTTAGTAAGTATTTGTAATTTACGATATTAAATTTTGGTAAAAAAATAAGTAGAACGATCTTAAGGATATTTTTTGTAAGATGAATCATCTTTATTCGACACATCATGTGTTCGTTGAGTTGAGCTGTGAGAAATTAGAGTTTCGTCTTACGAATTAATATTTATAAAACCTTTCTACTCTTAAATTTTTACTTGTTCATCGTGATCAAAATGAAATTAAAGAGAATGGAGGAGTTTGAGTTGTTTTGGGATTTTGATTGTGCTACTAGGATCAAAGAGGTGTAAAAATACCCCCAAAAAGTAACTATTGCAAGGAGAAAAAAAAAGTTTTAATCTGAATTTATTAATTAGTACAAGGTTTTTATAAAAAAAATTGCAATTATTTTCAAGCAAAAATAAAGGAAAATCTGGTTGCAACTCTCCCCATTGTCACATAGGATTCTACATGGATGCCCCCAGTCATATTTCTGTTATGGTTTATAACACCATATTGATGAAAGAATTGAATTGAAATTTCAATTTAACGTGGAGGTTTAATAGGTTGAAAAAAAATACAAGAGGTTTAATTTGAACTTCGTAAAATAGTGTACAAGGTTTTTTTTTTTTTTGTAATTTTCTCAATAATAATTATTGAAAAAAGTTCACTTCTCTGAAAAATGATATTCCTTCCATCTCAAAATTATTGTCATGTTTGATTTTTTTGGGCAAACAAGATGTTTTTCAAACACAAATTCGACATTTATTTTTTTCAATAATTTTAAAGTATTATAAATTATGTGTTTCACCGTTTAAAAAAATAAAAATATATACGTTAAATCTGCACTTGAAAAACATCTTATTTGACAAAAACAAAAAAAGAGTTAAACAAAGACAATTATTTTGAGTCGAAAGAGTAATACAAACTTACCAGGTGGAGTGCTGGAAATTATGGCAATTTCCCCAAGCACTATCTACAAAAACAGGTAGGGGTGTAAGTGGTTCGGTTTGGTTTGGTTTATACCAAAACCACAAACCGAACCGCCACCTAGCGGTTCCAAAAATCTCAAACCGAACCGAACCAAGTAAGATTTGGAACCGAACCGAACCGAACCACTCGGTTTGGTTTGGTTTGGTTTGGTTTTGTGGTTTATATAAATTATTTTTAATGAAATTAACCAATATTAAAAATAACAATAAAAATAAGATTTTAATTTGAAATTAACATCAAAATTAGGAAATAACCTACTAACAACAAATTATCATAAATAAAACAATACAAATTCTAAAATAAATACAAACAATGGGAGAAATAATAGTTCTCCAACAATCAAATTTTGTTTGGTTTAGTATGTGTATATATATATATATAATGAATAAATCAAAAGTTCAAAATAGTTAATAAATGTAATATAATATATATAATATAATAAATAAATAAAAATATATTGGTTGGTTTGGTTCGGTTCGGTTTGGTTTGGTTCGATACCAAAAACCGTGAACAGAACCGAACCGCATGGTTTTCTAATTTTTGAAACCGGAACCAAACCGTCTTCGACCAAAACCGAACCAAACCGACTGGTTTGGTTTGGTTCGGTTCCGTGGTTCGGTGGTTCCGACTTACACCCCTAAAAACAGGTGTTCTTTTCTTGGGATTCTAATAAAAAATCTAGGCTTAAATCACAAATTGGTCACCTTACTTTCCAGCTTTTTGCAATATGATCACTCTATTATTTTTTTTATCAATTTAGTTACTATACTTGGCAAATCAAGTCAATAAGGTCACTGAGGATTATTTCTGTTAGTTAGATGGACGGAACTGTATGAAATGACCAAAATGCCCTTACTAATGTTAAGGGTTTTTAGTTTAAAATGTTAATAGTTAAGGGGTTAAACTAAAAAATTAAATTATTAATATTTAATTTATATTCCCAATATATATATATATATATATATATATATATATATATATATATATATATATAAAATCCCTAATTGTAGACCTCCAGCCTCCACGACATCCAACGGCCAGCGGCTTCTTTCTTGCTCCATCTCCGGCCAAATCCGTCGCAGCTCCATTGCCGACCCCCCCTCATCTGCTATCATCTCCAGCCAATTTCTCAATCATCTCTCATCTCTTCATCTCTCATCTCTCTCTCTCTTCTTCATCTACAACCCCAGATCCGGACAAATCTCAGTTCCTAAGCCCTCCATCATCATCGCACGAAACCAGCTTCGCCATCCACCATAACAATTGGTGGAAACTCATTGACTGGTACGATTTCCTCCTCACTCACTACTCGCGGCCGTTGAAATGCTCAAGGAAGCAAACGGCTTTGATCGAAGAGACGAAAACGACGATGATACTGAAGATCTCCACAAGCTCGAACCGACCACTGACGCGCATCCAACACCGACGGCAAACGAAGCCCGGTTGCCCAATGCGCCAATGTCGATCGTCACAAAAAAGAGACCACGGATTCGGCCAGGAGGGAGGAGAGCGCTATCTTTGCCGAATCGATCGAAGAGACGAATCGAGGCCGCCGTTGTCGTTCGCTGCACTTGGGACCTTGGGTTGGGGTCGCCGTCGGGGTCTTCAGGGTCGGCGTCGGCGAATCGGCGATCTAGATTCAGGCGTGGTGAGGGTGGCAGTGAGGACGTCGTCGTCAGTTCGAGCGAAGTGTGTGAGACGTGAGACCAATTTTTCGAATTCTGTTTTTGGCTTTGACTTTGAGCCTTTCCAAATTTGTACAAAATTTTTTAAAATGTCAAAATTGGATTAAAAAAGAGGATCCAATTGCATTAAGTGGGGGTATTTTCGGGTTTTTATATTTTAAAATAGTTTTCCATCCAAAAAATTGGATGGAGTGATGAACGTGAAAATAAAGCCAAGTATAATGATGAAATAGAAAGAAAAAAAAAATAGTAGAGCGATCATATTGCAAAAAGCTGAAAAGTAGGGTGACCAATTTGTGATTTAAGCCAAAAATCTATCCCAAACAGCTAAAATATATTGGAAATCATGTACCGATATGAAATAATCTTATTAATATAGTTTATAGTGTATATAAATTTGGTATTGGAAGCACTCAATATTATAAAACATAGAATGTGATGAAAGGTGTATGGGAGAATTTCTGATTGCAATATGAGGAAGAGTTTCTTCACACTTTTTTCAACAACACCACAACTTATAGAATATTATTTATATTAAATCAAATGTCTCACATTTAGTCGATGCTATCGTACATATATTTATGACATTTGACTTAAACCTCTCCCTTGGATGTAGTATTGAAAGTTGGATAAGTGCGTTTCGTTAAAAACCTTTAGTTGAAAAATCTAATAAGACAAAAATCGGACAAAAGGAAAAAAAGAATACGTAATTTAAATCTAAATTATATGCATATATTGTCTCGTTAAAAACCTTACCAAGAAAATGTAAGACAAAATCATGATAAGAGAAAAATAGTACAGCCATACGAGCTCCCTCTCAAGTTGACAATGATAATCATCTTTGTAAATCACATAGGTTATACATCTCAATATTAAGAACATGTTTTATGAAGGTTGTATGTAGGAGGAAGTGCTTTTGTGAACAAATCTACTGCATTGTCACTTGATCGTACGTATTGCATATTAATATCCTTGTTCTTTTCAAGTTTTTGAGCGTACGAGAAGAACCTTGGGGGAATATGTTTAGCCCTATCGCTCTTAATGTATCCCGCTTTGGTCTCGGTGACACATGCGACATTATCTTCAAATAATACGGTTGGGTATTTATTGACTAGCAGTCCACTAGCTTCTAGAATATGTTGAGTCATAGATCTAAACTATACACACTCTCGACTTGTTTCATGAAGTGTTATGATCTCAGCATGGTTTGACGATGTAACAACTAGTGTTTGTTTTTAGGAACGCCATGAAATTGTACCACCCATCATGACAACATAGTTAGTCGTTGATATGGCCTTATGAGGATTTGACAAATAACTCGCATCTGCAAAATCAATTATTTCATCATTGAATTTCTGGGATAAGACAATCTTAAATTAATTGTTCCTTGGAGATGACGAAATAAATGCTTAATCATATTCGAGTGTCTTCGTGTTGGAGATAAGTTATATCTTGCCAATAGATTGGTAGCAAATGTTATATATGGTCGAATACAATTAACAATATAGATAAGAGCTCCAATTGCACTTAAGTGTGGTATTTCAGGACCAAGTATCTCTTCGTTCTCTTCACAAGAAAGAAATGAATCATTTTTAATATTTAGTGATCTGTTAACCATGAGGCTTGTGAAGGGATTTGATTTGTCCGTATTAAAACATTTTAAAACCATTTTTGTATAATTGGTATGATCGAGATCTTTCATTTCAAAATTTTCCTTTAGGTAATTTACTTCTTAAATTTCCTCGGGAGTTCCAATAATGTTTGAATCATCTACATAGACAACATTAATTACAAATCCAATTATAATTTTCTTGATAAAGGCACACAAACATTATTGATCATTTACATATCCATTTTTCAACAAATGCTTACTCAAGCAATTATACTACATGCATCCAGATTGCTTTAGTTCATACTATGATCGTGGTAGTTTAATTGCACATAATTTTTTGGGCTTTGAGCTTATTGAGTTAGACACCCTGATTCGGTCATAAATTCTCATATAAATATTAGTATCCATGACCCGAAGAAATAAGCTGGTATAGCATCCATGAGACGCATCTCTAGATTTTCGAAACCGATTAACTAACTAATAGCATCCATAACACGAGAATATATTTCTTCATAATCAATTCCAGACCTTTGGGAAAACCTTGTGCAACAAGATGACCTTTGTATCTTAGAATCTTATCTCTTCTCTTTTCTCTATCTATTTTCTACATATAAAAGTCAAGGTTGTTTCTTACAAATTATTAGATGAACAAAAACAACCATTCACTAAATAAGTCATCCACCATTTAATTAAGGACAAAACAAGTAAATTTACCATGACAAAAAAATAATGTTTGGACAAAAATAGTCTCAAATATAATAAATCATCCACCATTAATTAGGATCAAACACGTAAATTTGTCATAGACTAATTAATTCCATTAATTATCAAATAATAATTTGATTCATTGACTTGTACATATTTTAAAGTTAGGTCACCCAGTTTTTAATTATATATTTATTTTGTCTTGTATTTTTAGTTTCTTATCAGTTTTCCACTCCTACCATTATCGTTACAACTGTCATCTAATATCTTCTAAAATGACAAAAATACTCTTACTCAATTGAGAGACTAAAACTTTATTTGAAACTAAAAAATAATATGGTTTTACTTTCTTAAATATGTTCGGTAAAGACATTATATAAGTAAATGAAAAAAATGTTACTATAATAATATATTTGTTAATGAATATCGAGATATTAAGCAAATATGTAGCGTCTTTAGTTATTACCCATGAATAACGTAAGAGAAATGAGTTAAGAAAATGTGTCATAATGTCAATAACATGAAGAAAATGAAGAACTAATTGATGAATATGCACGCTTTGTGACATCTACATATAAAACTAAAGGTTGTTTCTTACAAATTAATAGATTGACAAAAATAACCCTTCACCAAATAAATCATCCACCATTTAATTGAGAACAAAACAAGTAAATTTACCATGACAAGAAATATAGTTTGGATAAAAATAGCCTCAAATATAATAAATCACCCACCATTAATTAATGTCATACAAATAAATTTGTCATAGACTAATTAATTCCATTAATAATCAAATAATAATTTGATCTCTTGATTTGTACATATTTTAAAATTAGGTCCTACAATTGTGAATTCTATTTATTTCGTCTTGTTTTTTATTTTCTTATCAGTTTCTCCCTCCTACCATATATTATCATTACAAATGTCATCCAATATTTTCTAAAATAACAAAAATACTCTTACTTAATCAAGTGACTAAAACTTTATTTGAAACTGAAAAATAATATAGTTTTACTTTCTTAAATATGTTAGGTAAAGGCATTAGAGAAGTAAATGAAAAAAAAAATGTTACTACAATAATAGATTTGTTAGTGAGTATCGAGATATTAAGCAAATAAGTAGCATCTTTAGTTATTACCCATGAATAAGCTAAGAGAAATAGGTTAAGAAAATGTGTCATAATATTAATAAGATGACGAAAATGAAGAACCAATTGATGAATCTATGCGTTTTGTTACAAAAGAAAGCAAAAATCTAAATTTTATTTATTTCAATTTTCATACTACTACAAGCAACCTTAAAAACTATCATACTGGTTCTAACTTGTAGATATTACAAACAAAATCACTGTTAGTAATCACAAATAATTGGGTTCAAAATATTTTACTCTTTCCCATAACTGGGTTCCAAACCTCTAACCTCTTTTGGTCTTAACTCATTTGCTCCTCTTCATAGAACTCGAGGTAGTTACGTGTGAGAATATATCTATTCCCCTCCTCTTACTATTAACTTTCTTTTCTTCTATCGCAACTCTCCTTTAATTGAAAGAGATTGTCACCAATCGACATCCTTTCAAGTAGTTTCATCCTAAATTAGATTCTCTCCTTACTTAGTAATTTGACATCGAAAGCGGATAAGAACTAAGAAATGAGAGACGTTCGAAGAAAGAAGATCGACTGATCAGAAGCTAAAGAGATTTTATGTCTCCATTTGAGTAAGGCGAGGTGAATGTGTTTCTTAGCGATGGTGCTGGCGATGATGATGGTTGTAGGGATGGTGGTGTTAGGGGCGGTGATTGTAGGGATGACAATGGTGGATTAGATGAAATACAGCATTGTGAGATTTCCAAATCATCAATTTTTCAAATATCCATATGGGTTTCAAATTCAATTTGAAATTTTGAAAATTAAAAAAAAAAATGAATTTGAGTTTGTAAAAAGTGAAATTTAAGGTTGTAGTGGTGATGTTTCTATAATTGATGGATTTTTCAAATAGGTTATTTCGAATGAAGGAGTAATGAATTAGAAAAGGTAATAAAATCAAATAAAAAATTAAGTTTTGGACTAATGGTGAAATTTAAGGTAGTAGTGGTGGTGATGGTGGTGGTAGTGGTGGTTGTGAGTCTATAAATGATGGGGTTGACGAAAGAAAGTTAAGGATAAAAAATAAAAATAAAAATTCACTTTTTGGAGTAATGCATTTTTTTTTAACTTTAAATTTAAATATGAGACAAAGTATAACTAATTTTGGATTATTGAAATAATTATTTATTTTTTAATTTAAAAAATAATTTAAATACCAAATGATAAACTAAATGATGAAATTATAACAAATCTCACTTTGTGCCACAAGCCAAATTACCAAAATAATCTTCATGTACATGATTTTCCATCATAATTTTTAACGCCCATAAACGGAATAGGACAAAGTGGGACAAATAGAAAAATTGTGTATGAAAGTGTGACATCATAGGTTAGGAAAGACATTATTAGAGGTTCATAAAAAATTGTGACTATAATAATACATTTGTTGGTGAGTATCGAGATATTAAGCAAATATGTAGCGTGCTTAGTAATTACGTATGAATAAACTAAGAGAAATGTGTTAAGGAAATGTGCTATAATGTCAAGAAGATAAAAAAAAAATTGAGAACTTAGTTGACGAATCTGTGTGTTTTATTAGAGAAGAAATTAAGCTAGAATCTATAGGAGAGTCGTTTGAAGAAAATAGTTCGATTTAACGGAAGCTAAAGATATGTTATTTTTCTATTTTAGCAATGGAAGGTGGACGCGTTAATTTCTTGGTGGTGGTGATAGTTGTGGCGGCGATTGCTGGGATGCTAGTGGAGGTGGTTAAGGGTGGTGGGGGGGAGATTATAAGCATGACAGTGGTGGTTTAGGCAGAATATGACATTGAATAAAAGAGTAAAAAATTAGACAAATAAATAAGATTAAAAAATGTTTTAAAAAATGATTTTTGGGTTAATGGTGTTATTTGAGGTGGTAATGGTGGTGGGTCTATAATTGATGAGGATGATGAAAAAAAAGTGAAAGATAACAAAATAAATTAAATAAATTTTAAATTTAATTATAAAACAAATTATAATAACAACGTTGCTAGCCTTACAACTAATTTTATAACTTTCCTTACTACTAAGCCTTCAAGGGAAAAAATGTCTTTATCCAAAACAAATTTGTGTTTCTTCAAATCTTAGTTGTAAAGAAAGTAGTATAATTAGTTGTAAGGATAACATTTCCTTACCATTTCTCTTCGTTCAAGCTTGTCTCTTTTTCTGATGAATTCGTCGATAAGGGTTATGGGTTATCTGTTAATCGCATGCTTTTACAAGGGTTTTTAGTAAGTATAGTATATAGCCTCTCATTTCTACTTTAGGCGTGACTTTTGCAGGGGAAAGAATGAGGAAGATCATAGATGGAGTTTGGCTAGAATCGAAGGAGGACGACGCCAAAGATGTGATAGGCGTGCCTGAAGTGGGAAGGGTTTGGGCTGGAGATGACGGCTATTATGGTGGAGCCAGAGATGAGAACTTGCACTGGGAGAAGAGGGAAGAAGAGAGTGTGAAATTAGAGTTTTTACTTTAAATACATTTACCCTTGAACCAGATAAGGAAAATGTCATTTTTTCTCTGCACGTAGAAGTCCACATGCTATTTAATGTGAATATTATAACGTCCATCACGAGTAGGGTGAAAAATAGAAAAGAAAAATGTAACGTTAGATATCATTATGAGACAAACCTTATGTTGGGGGTGCATTATATGATTTGGTGGATACTTTGGGGGAAAATTGTAATTTGGCCATATAATTATTTTTGGATTATTGAAACAATTATTTATTATTATTTTTATTTAAAAACATATCTTGAATACTAAATGGTTCATTATATAATGAAGTTATAACCAAATCTTATTTTGCACCCCAAGCAAAATGACCAAAATAATCTTCACGTAATATGTACATACTATTTTCCGTACGTTACTATTTTTAACACCCATAGACGGGTGAGGGCAAAGTGAAAATTAAGGTAGGAAAGTGAGACACTTCGTAGGTTGGGGTGCAATGTGAGATTTAGTGTGTAATTTTATGAGCTAATCATATTTTAGCCCCATCAAAATTAGTCCAAAATACACATTACCCCCTAAGGTATCCACCAAATCCACTTTGACCCTCAATGTAATTTTGTAGTATTTGCATATTCCATATTAAATTTGGTGATTGGGATGTCACGTGCGATAATCGTAGTAATAGAAATGGTAGCGAATAATGTTTAAGATCGAGAATTTGCTCCAATCAAACCATAAACTATATCAATGGTGCCAAGAAGAAATTTGTTGGAGTTTAAACTATGAACGATGAAGGCGGATTGAACCATGACGTGTCTCATTATTGTCGTATAAATTTGTAATGGGTTCAAATATGAGTTTTGAAATTCATGGTGTATACTTATGCATTGTGTTGCACAAGAGAGAAAGGGAGAAATGAATTATGGTTTGGTCATTTAACATCAGCTACTATGACAACTTTAATTTTTTGTGGGTTCTTATTCATGGTGGCCTTAACAACTGAGTGCGATCATATAATCTTGAGTTGTATCTCTCTAATGTATGATATGATTCCACGCTATTTTTATTTATTTTTTATATAAAATTTTGAATAAAAGATTTGTACACTCTTGAGTTTTATCTCACTTAAAATTTAAATAAGAGGTCATTGTTGGAGAAGAAGCAAAAAAAACGTTGCCGGTGAATAAGAAAATGAAGTTTCTCTTTGGGTAATAAAAATGAAGAAAGTGTTGCCAAAAAATTATCAAAATGCTCTATATGTGAAATACCACGTGCACCTTAACATCAAATTGGTAACCTTCGTAGTAGCTAGGGGGCAAACTAGGAAAAAGTTGTACAATGATATATGAAAATGACATAAAACTTAGGTTGGGTGGTAAAGTAAGACTTTATAGATACTTTGGGGGAATTTTGTATTTTAGAGTATAAGTATATACTTTGGGGTTGTGAGTTTGATTTCTATAACACAATTTATTATTTTCTAAAGAGAGTCATAAATTCCAAAAACGACATAAGTGAAGTCTCCAACAACAATGTGTTTTTCTAAGAAAGTAAGTTTAAATTGTTTTCAATTCACACATCGATAAAAGTGAATGAATTCATGTTTGGTTTTTAAAAAAAAACCAAAATATAAATAGTCTCACAAAGTATCCACTCAATCCCAAAGTATACCGCAACCTAATTTTTTTCTCATATTGCCATCCAACGTTACCTTTTGTCCTAGTTTACACCATGGCTATATAAAATCGAGTGTTTAAAACTCATATTTGGTTTCAAAACCATCAAATCGGGATTCAAACTAGGACAAAATGTAGCGTTGGATGGTAATATGAAGAAAAAATAAAGTAGGTAGGGGTGCACTTTAGAATTGAGTTGATATTTTGGGGGACTATTTATATTTTGGTATAAAAAAAAGAGATTTATAAATAACCAATACAAAAAACAAATGTGTAGGATAAGTGGCTATACAATGACTAAAAGCATACATTATAATGACTGAAAACCAAAATATCGAAAAACATAAACATGCAACAACATAATTTATAAGTCTCAAAAACTGTAAAGATTAAAACACAAAAAAAAAAATTCCAATAATTACAAGTAAACAAAAAAGTGAAGGAACTAATAAATCACTTTAAAAAACCATTAACATCACATACAACGCACGTGAACTTTACTGGTTATTAAAAAAACAAAGTTTTATTGATAAAATTGTGTCTCTCTAACGTGAGATTATGTTAGTATTTATTAGACAAAAACAAAAACCTTAACCTACCAGGATTATGACTAATTAAATGCAATTCTAACGTGTCTAGGAATAGAAGTAACTAAGTACGAACAACTTTAATACTAATTAAGTTGTAAGCATTAAGTGTAATGCTTATTTATACTTTTCAAAAACACATAAGTTCTCTTCTTTATTAAAATTTAATATATTTCAAAATTACTCTTCTTAATAATAGTAATAAATTAATACTAATAAAAATAAAAACAATAAAATTAATAATAATAATAAATTATTATTATTATAATAAAATTAATAATAATAATAAATTGTTATTATTATAATAAAATAATAATAATAAAAGGAATACTACTAATATTATACTTCTTCCATCCCAGATAAATGTTCCTAGTGGACTAACAAGGATTAAGAAATATAATTAATGACGAGTTGTAAAATATATTGTGACAATAATACTTATTACACATTCTCTCTCTTTTATTAATTAAGTACTAATTACATTCACCCTCTCTAGGATGTGCAATACTGATAGTATTAAATGAAGAGATATATTAAGAAAATGGTAGAAAATTTGTACATCAAAAGTCTTCAGGAACATTAGTTGGAGCATCCAAAAATAGAAAGTATAAACATTTATTCGAACAGATGAAGTATTAATAAATAATAATATATGAATAATAAAAAACAGTATTAATAATAAAAAATAATAATCACAATAATAATAATAATAATAATAATAATAATAATAAATTAATATTAAAGATAATATAGTAAAAATAATCGTAATAATAATAATACAAATAAAAGTAATATTAATATTAATATAATAAAATAAATACTAATATTAATAAGTAATAATAATAATAATGATAATAATAATAATTATTATTATTATTATTATTAAGTTACTATTAATATTAATAAAATAATAACAAAGTAATAATAATAGTAGTAGTAAAAGAAATAATAATTGTTATTAATATTAATAATAAGAATACTAGGGCTGAGCAAGGTTTTTTGAAAAACCGGACCGGACCAAAGAACCGGACCAGACCAATGAAAATTGGACCGAACCAATTTTTTGGTTTGGTCTTGGTCCACAATTTTTTAAAAACCGAATAATTGGTCTGGTCCCGGTTTTATGTTTTTAAAATTGGTTCTAGAATCAGGACCAAATATATATATATATATATATATATATATATATATATATATATATATATATATATATATATATATATATATATATATTTACTTATTTATTAATGTTTTTTTTACCTAAAAAAGAAAACCCTAGATTAGAAAATATAAATACTGATATACAATATTACAATTCAATTGTCTCAGCTCTTATTCCTCATTTCCTCTTAATCACACCGATCTTATGCGCAGCCAAAGGCCAAAGCTTCCTCTTCGGCTCTTCCTGCCTTCCTCACTGAAGACTCAAGTACTCAACCCTAAATCGTCTCCCTTCCGGCGTTCATCGTCGGCTAGAGTCTCCGATTCACGTCTCTCTCTCCCTCTTTCGCGTCTCTGACTCTCAACCCCCTCTCTCGGATCCGCCAGATCAGGGGGTAAATCAAAGACGCAGTGCACCGATTACCGAACACTCTCTTAGTCTCTTTCTCTCACACACACAACAACTCTATGGGTGGTCAAGCCGTGTCTTAGCTTAGTGAAGTAGAATCTTACATTTACGTTGTAGCTAGCGTATCTTTGGCTTATGTTTCTTCTTGTGGCATTACCTACTGTATCTCGCTTTTGACTTTTGAGGACGTTTTACCTTTTCTTGAATGTTCCATTTCTATATATTTACCTGAAGGCTGAAACACTATCTATCACCGTGCTTGTCTATGCCGAGAATATGTTTGAAGACTTATGGTTTGTCTTGGTACACTGTAAAAGATAATCTATGTGGCAAATTTCTGTGAGCTTTTGTCCAAGACAGATGAATGCCTTGCTAAGACTGTTAGTTTTGTTGATTGTTTTTGTTCGTCTTCTTTAGAAGGTAAAGTGTGAAATTAGGATTGTTTTGTTGAACACTAACAAATATCTGTCCTTTGACTCCATTCCAATCAGGTCTATCTCCGAAAATATACAAGTTTATAGAATGTGTTGTGGGGTGTGGTAACACACTGCTAAGTGCTAGAGTAGAGGATGAAGATTATTGTATTTTTACTGTTTTGATGCGTGTAGCATGTAGGGGACATGTAAAGCTTGTATTAAATAGTTAAAAAGCAAAGTAATCATAATATTGGTTTGGTCCCGGTTCTGATACGTCTTCGATTGGTTCTGGACCGGACCAACGTATTGGTTCCCACACCTATTGGGTTGGTTCCGGTTCTAAAATTTTTGAGAACCGGATTATTGGTCTGGTTCCGGTTTTCTATGTTTTTCCAAAAAAATGGATCAACCCGGACCAAGCTCACCCCTAAAGAATACAAGTAATATTAATATTAACTCGAATTTCCACCCTAAAATTCATACATTTATAAAGTAAAAACTATCTGGCAAAAATGGATAATGGGTTCGACCTGATTTAACCAAATCTGATTCATTAATATTTTTGGTTTGAAACAAATTACCCGTTTTAACCAAAAAATGTTAAGATTGGGTCGGGTGAACTAATGAGTTTAGGATTGTAATTGCCCGACCTAGTACAGATTAATAGGGACACAAAGAGTCAACACAGGTGTTCGTGTTCCTCGATCAAACCTTAACATATACGATTGGACCTGCACAAGAGATGAGAAGGTAAATCTGAAAATGAAGAGCTTAGGAGCCCTACCATGATCAGCAAAATGAGTTTGACAGAAAGACTTTCCTAATAATATTACTAATCATTTTTTGAATTCCCATTGAATATTTGATTACACATAGCTTCATACATTCTAAAAAGCTATATTATTAGTCATTGGAAATGGGCTCAGTTTTATTCTTTGATGTAAATTTCTGAATAATATTAAGCAAGGTTCACAGTAAACCCATTTGCTTGAACAAAGTAATTGCAGGAGAAAAAGGTTTCATCTTGGCAATAACACCAAGTAGTTGAGTAAATTGTGTAACAGAAGGCAGAGGTTGCATTTTCACCATTTGATTAAACAAAACAAGAGCATCATCGAGCTTATTGACCCTTAGGGTTTGAGGTCGTACAATAAGAATAAGGCCTAGAATTGATCACGCCACGGGAGGGGGGTGCCGAAAGCCTCACCGCACGTGACTGGTCCGTGATGTCGTCGGTTGGATATCTGGCTGTTTGTCTGCAAAGAGAGAGAGCACCGTTAGGGAGCTGGGAGGTTATCCCAGCTAAAGCCCTCCGGTGTGAGAGTCAATAACAAAGATAATATATGCCGGAGCTCGGGCGTTCCCTCGAGTTACCGGTGAAATAATGTATTAAGCGTGCAAGAGAGAGAGATTTAGAGGTTGAGGAGTCCATCCTCTATAATGAGGGAAGACCCCTCTATATATAGTACTTTTATGGGCCTTTACTTACTTTGGGCTTGGGCCCTTCCTTTGCTATGGGCCTTTCGGTGAATACTTTAGGGGGTGTATTTTCGGTGTACATCAATAGCCCCTACTCCTTATTCCTTGAAGTTTACTTCAAGGGTAAGGAGTACTATTTGCTTGTGATTCTGTCTTGTCCTGCTGAGAGTTAGCGATTTATGCTTTTGAGACCGAAGAAGGCTTCATAATCTTGATCGTTTGAACACGGCGTGAGATTCTTTGTGCAGGTGCTTGAGTTGGCCGATGTATGATAATTGGTGCTAAGACCTCGAGTGATTGGTCTTCGGTTAAGTGAAGATCGAGGGTCTTCAAGAGAATGATAATTGGTCCTCGCGTACCGAGGGTCTTCAAGAGAATGATAATGGTCTCGCGTACCGAGGGTCTTCAAGAAAATAATAATTGGGCCTCGCGTACCGAGGGTCTTCAAGAAAATGATAATTGGTCCTCGCGTACCGAGGGTCTTCAAGAAAATAATAATTGGACCTCGCGTACCGAGGGTCTTCAAGAAAATAATAATTGGGTCTCGCGTACCGATGGTCTTCAAGAAAATGATAATTGGTCCTCGCGTACCGAGGGTCTTCAAGAAAATAATAATTGGACCTCGCGTACCGAGGGTCTTCAAGAGAATGATAATTGGTCATCGCGTACCGAGGGTCTTCAAGAGAATGATAATGGTCCTCACGTACCGAGGGTCTTCAAGAAAATAATAATGGTCCTCGCGTACCGAGGGTCTTCAAGAGAATGATAATGGTCCTCACGTACCGAGGGTCTTCAAGAAAATAATAATGGTCCTCGCGTACCGAGGGTCTTCAAGAGAATGATAATGGTCCTCACGTACCGAGGGTCTTCAAGAAAATAATAATGGTCCCCGCGTACCGAGGGATCTTCAAGAGAATAATAATGGGCCTCGCGTACCGAGGGTCTTCAAGAGAATAATAGGTGGCCCTCGCGTACCGAGGGTCTTCAAGAAAATCGGACCATGCAGCCATAATAAGATTTATTGTCGACTTGGGCGAAGAACAATAAGAAAACCAGGCCATAAGGCCGTAATAAGATTTGTCTTCAGCTTGGTGAAGAATAATAAGAAGACCGAGTCATAATAAGATTTATCATTTATGTTGCAATCATTTGGGCATTTGTAAGCTACTATGACACTCTTAAGCTACTATGGCATTTGTACATTGCGACCTTCCCCGCGTACCGAGGATAAGGCCCTTGAGGATAAGCTACTATGGCATTTGTAAGCTACTATGGCATTTGTAAGCTACTTCGGCGTTTGTACATTGCGACCTTCCCCGCGTACCGAGGATAAGGCCCTTGAGGATAAGCTACTATGGCATTTGTAAGCTACTATGGCATTTGTAAGCTACTATGGCATTTGTACATTGCGACCTTCCCCGCGTACCGAGGATAAGGCCCTTGATCTCCACCTCGCGCACCGAGGATGGTATTGAGCGTTGACGCTCTTGTTTATTGTGACCTTCCCCGTGCTCCGAGGATAAGGCCGTTGACCCCCACCTCGCGTACCGAGGATGGGGTGGTTTCCATAATGGTTCATATCCAAGGTAAGAAGTACCATTTGCTCATAATTCTTTCTTGTAATGCTAGAGATTTTGCTTTGGATTTCAAGAGAGTTTATGTAGTCGACTTTTGAACCTTGGCGGGGAACCTGTGTATATAATTGACCCTTTGATATGATTCCTCAGCTTTGTGATGGTTTTTGAGATAATAATAAGTGTTCTTTGGTTGGCGAGATCTTCCAGAAAGGTGACCCATAAGGCCATAATAAGACTTGTCCTTGGCGTGGCGAGGACTTTCAAGAAAACCGAGCTATATGATGCTGCGTGATATGAAACTCAATAGGAGTGTGATGTATTGATCCTCAATAATAATATAAAGCTCGGGCATTGGCGCTGAAGCGTGTTTCTGGGCACGAGAATGATATGAAGTCTTCGGGGCGCGTAGCGTGCTTCGCACGAATGATATGAAGCTCGGGCATTGGCGCGAGCGTAGCGTGCTCGGGCACGAGAATGATATGAAGCTCGGGCATTGGCGCGAGCGTAGCGTGCTCGGGCACGAGAATGATATGAAGCTCGGGCATTGGCGCGAGCGTAGCGTGCTCGGGCACGAGAATAATATGAAGCTTCGCATTGGCGCATTGGCGCGGCGAATAATATGAAGCTCGGGCATTGGCGCGAGCGTAGCGTGCTCGGGCACGAGAATGATATGAAGCTCGGGCATTGGCGCGAGCATAGCGTGCTCGGGCACGAGAATGATATGAGGCTTAGCTGCGAGTTAGATGAGCTCGGGCATGGGCCTAGATATGCCGAGCGATGATCTTTCAAATAGTAGTCTCTATCATCGTCGACAATCTGATATGGATGAAGATGTCATGTAAATAATTATTGTGGCCGTCGTGGGGCTTTGTCATATAAGAGTGTTGTAGGATCTCATCAGCCATGGTAGTAGTAGCCCCCCATTTCTTGAGCGTAGGAGCATCCCCGTAGATCGAGAAGTAGTAAAGATTTCTATTTGTTTTAGGCTTCAATAGCAGCCCCCTAGCTAACTTATTGTTGTTAACTGAGCAATAATAAACCAATAAATGTCTTGGCTTCCCGTAATGTTGTAGTTCTAGATTCGGTATAATAATGTTTTTCGAAATCTTTCTTGTGAATAATCATTTAATAGGGGGACACATATGCTCGTGGTTTTTTAGGCCGTGTCAGTTTGCATTTTATACTTGAAAATTTCGGAAGCATTACTATGAATCGAGCATGTTCCATATTTAACTAGAATGTGTATTATGAATTTGTCCTTGCGCAAATAAGAAAGTAATCATGCTCGCATTTAACATAAAACAGATAGTTCACGCGTTTCGCGTAGACAATTTTTCGATTTATTGATATGAATAGGCGAACGTATAGCTTGACATAAATTAATTTCAATTTGCATGTCATGTTTTTCAAAAGCAGGCAAGCTTGCACAAAACACTTAATTGTCTATTATATACCGATGAGAGTTAAATAATATAATATTGAAGTTGACGAGACTAACGAGCTCGTGTATACTTAATCAAAATAAGGTTGTCAAATTTGTAAGAAAATATTTTTACTTGTTACGAGGGGCGCTAATGCATGTTTTCGTATAAGATCATCGAATAGTTCCGTACAATAAATCATACTCATTGCAATAAATTATATTGCATCTAATTTATTAAGTCATATTATTGCTCTTCGTGCGATTTTAAATCAATAGCTAATGTGACAGAATGTGTATATATAAATTACACTACTCATCAAATAGCAATACTATTGAAGCTGTTAGCCTTAGGGAAGACCGAAAAGTTAACGAATGGCTACAATAATTTTAGTCTAGGGAAGTATAATAGTAATAATTTTAGTCCTAGAAAATAAGTCCAATTTCTATATACTCCATTGGTTATCAAATAAAATATAATAATAAAGAAGAATACGTACATCAAGTTGATGGGTGTTAGAATAAATTGCACACCCATGCGGTAGCAATAGAGAAAGATATAGCATTTGAGTGAACATTCATTTGAAAAGTCAACAATGAGTTATTAATTGACAGGTTGTGATTGTTTATGGCCGACAGATTGCAGTACCCATTTAAGGGATAAATTAATGGGTAATGCTAGGGCCACTCTAATAGCACTCAATTTTGGGTACCAAATGATGTGGCATCTTATGTGTCATATTGTTAATATAACTTTTTAACTTATAGTGGAGCTCATAAAATGCCAAATAAGATGACACATTGGAAACCACATCATTTGGTGCACAAATTTGAGTGCTCATTGAGTGGCTCTAGCATTACTCTAAATTAATCCAGTATTAAAGTGTTGTTGGAAAGAGTGAACCTGATATTTCAGAGGGATAGCACCTATAGTTTCATGCTAATATTTTAGAGGGACATCAATATATCCCACCGACATGCAACAACAAACTTGGAGTTTGTGCGATGGGTGCGTGCCGGCGAATGGAGCTACGGTGAGACTTCCAGCAAATGAGTGAGAGAGCGTTGGTGTCTGCTTAGGCGATTTCAGTCGGATTCGTCTCTTCAAGACCCAGCTACTAGTTACTTCTATTTTCCGGTCGCTTCTGGCAGAACAACGATGAACAAGATAGCATCGTTTCAAGAAACTTACGATGGCGCGAGGCGGAGCTTGGGCGGTCGGATGGAAATGATTTTTGTGTCGTTGGCTTCGTCCGCCTAGGGCGCATCTAACGATGACCTTTGTTTTATGTTTCGTTTTCGTTTTCTTCGTCAAGCTCACATGCACAATTTGTGCGTTTGTATTCGTCGATGGTGTTCCGGCACCCTTAGAACGAGCTCCGTCGAGGTTGACGGAGTCAGTGACTAGAGAGGAACGAAATGAAGTCGTTCCCGACAACGGAACCACTTGATCACGCCACGGGAGGGGGGTGCCGAAAGCCTCGCCGCACGTGACTGGTCCGTGATGTCGTCGGTTGGATATCTGGTTGTTTGTCTGCAAAGAGAGAGAGCACCGTTAGGGAGCTGGGAGGTTATCCCAGCTAAAGCCCTCCGGTGTGAGAGTCAATAGCAAAGATAATATATGCCGGAGCTCGGGCGTTTCCTCGAGTTACCGGTGAAATAATGTATTGAGCGTGCAAGAGAGAGAGATTTAGAGGTTGAGGAGTCTATCCTCTATAATGAGGGAAGACCCCTCTATATATAGTACTTTTATGGGCCTTTATTTACTTTGGGCTTGGGCCCTTCCTTTGCTATGGGCCTTTCGGTGAATACTTTAGGGGGTGTATTTTCGGTGTACATCAAGAATAAACAAGATTGCTAGGAACATTATAACCGCCCAAGAAGAACGAAAACAACAGTAAAGGATTTGGAGTAATACCTTTAGGAGGAAGGGAAATCGATTTCTTCAGCTTGCACTTCAATGGAAAAGGGGCAAATCAAGAGAACTTTGTAGAGCGAGAAGTTAGAGAGAGGGAGAAATTCACTGGTGAAGGAAGACGAGGAAAAGCTGGGGTCTAACAACTGCAACAAAAACCCTAACATCATGATCAATGGTTTTGCAGTTCAAACCAAAAATCAAATACAACCTATTAAAAATTAATAAAATAATTTATTAGATAGTCATTTGATTTAAAGCCAAAAAATATTTTCAATGATAGCACAAAATCAAATATATTTACATACCCCACCAATCCATCATCTTTATCTCCATTAAAAATGATTAGAAACTTGAAAAAATCATATAAATTTTTCTGATATCCAAATTAAACAAACCAAATCTTTATTTATAAGTAAAAATGTATACTTTAATTCAGGAAAAAAAATTAAAAAATAACTTTTTTGGCTAAAAATTGTTCAAGAAAGGCAATGGGCGAACATAAAATATTGTCTACTCAAATGATGACACTTGAAAAGAGGATCTAGGGTTTGGGGACTTTGGGTTCATCCTATGATAAATCATTGATTGATTTGGGGATGATTTTTTAAATTCCTAATTAGATGAAATGATTTGTGTTAGATTTGGGAAAAAAATCTCCATCATCCTTGCTCTAAGGTACTAATTTTTTTTCAATTTAAACCCTCTCTTTTTTTTTTAACCTCAAAAACCTTGTACTAAGGCTCCGTTTGTTTCACGGAAAATCATTTTTAGAAAATGATTTCTAGAAAATAATTTCGGAAAATCAAAAGATTTCATTTTTAGGTGTTTGGTAAATCTTTTGAAAATATGTCAGAAAACATTTACGGGTGTTTGGCAAACACACGGAAAATGTTACGGAAAAAAATATATGAATAAATACAAAAATAAAAATAGAAAATAAACAATGTTTAGGATGTCTTTAGAAAATCAATAAGGATCATCTTTTTTAAATAAGGTCCATCGTTTTTTAATCTCACAATTAAAAATATTTTTTTGATAATTGATATGAAAAAAAAACATTTTAAAATAGAAAATAGACAATGTTTAGGATGTTCCTAGAAAATGTTACGGAAAAGTATATATGAATAAATACAAAAAAAAATATTCTAATATTAATGCACATATTGAATATAAAATAGTGTTGAACTTTAAATAATTTTTCTTTAGTAACCCTCAATTTCTCATTAGTGGTGTTAAATCAATGTCTATCTTTTTTCAATCTCACAATTACAAATAATTTTTTTGATAATTGATATGAAAAAATGTTTTAAAATAGAAAATTGACAATAGTTAGGATGTCCCTAAATAATATAGGTGACACTAATTTTAGAACGTAGTAAGCATTTATTAAAATTATAATTTATAAATAGCATGCACAAACTTTATTTATATTTCTAAACAATTTATTTGTTGAGTGAAATATTGTGTGTGTAAGTAAATATGTGCAATTATGAAAGGGGGCGGAGGGTGCCCGAACATTTGGAAAATGACTTACGGAAAATGAATCCGTAAGTCATTTTCCGAAAAAGAAGCCTTTATTTTTCGTTGACTCGGAAAACCTTTTACGTTGACTTGGAAAACCTTTTACATTGATTGCATTTTCCTAAGGTTACCAAACACCGGAAAATGAGGAAAACGTTTTCCGAAAATCATTTTTCATGAAACAAACGGAGCCTAAATTTGCTCGCAAAAACTTAGGTAAGACGGTTCTATGTACTTTCTCTGTTTTCAAATCATCGTCATCCTTTCATTTTTGTCAGTTCTTAAATAACTGTCCTCTTTCAAAACTTTCCATTAAAAAAAAAAACAATTTTACCATTTTACACTTATTTTTTCTATACACTTAAATTATGGCCACACACTCAAAGACATTAAAAGAAACTACACATTTCACAAATATTTATAATACAATCAATTACTTTTTCTTAAATGGTGTGTCGGATCAAAGAGGACAATATTTTGAAAAGAGGGAGAGTATATTTTTTGTAAGATGAATACTCACCATGTGTTAATGGATTAAACCGTAAAAGAATGGAGATTCGTCTTACGAATAAGATCCGTAAAACAGTTTTCCATAAAACTTACCAAAAAAATTCCATGCAATACAAACCTTACATCTAGCGCTTTTATAAAAAAAAGGAATGAAAATGCGCTGCCATCCCTTACATTTTGGAAAATTGCAGTGTTTCCCCAATTGTCTTTTTTTTTTCTTTTTTTTTTTTTTGTTAGAAGTATTGGATTTTGAACATGTTAAAAACACTACTCCCCACAAATATTAAAAGAACATTTCAACATCGACACCCGCAGATGTTAATAAAGACCATTACAACCGAATTAAGGCTAAACACTTTCCACTAAATTTATACAGCCTCCGTCCGAAAAAAAAGGGTCTCATTTGACAAGTTAAACTTTTTTAAATTGTAATTTCACTTGCTTATACCATGTTTAAATTGCCCTAAAATTGTTTCCTACTTTAGAAATGTGACTACTTATTGGGGACAAATCGAAAATTTCAAGAATATGTATATGCTTAGATTGACTTACTTTAATTTAATTGGTTGAAAATATGATTGTATTGTTTGTTATCCATGTTGAGTGGATTGAGTACCTTTAAACCAAATATGATGCAAATCTTTAAGGCTTATTTGGTAGTCGCGTATGGATAAACAATATTATTAATCCTAAAACTATTAACGTCCTCACTATTAATCCTGGTGTAATATATCAGGGGTAGTTTTGAAATTAAAAAATATAATCCCTTGTTTTTTTAATGAGGACACTAATAATATCACCCTCTCCTTTTGTATAATTAGCGAGTGAATAAGAGTCTTATCCGAATAACATGAATTATTAATCATATCCAACTTGAATCCTGACTACCAAACTGTTCCTTAGTTTAGACCAATAATCATATTTTAGACATGTGTTGAACATGACCAGAGGTGGGCTTTTGCATGACCTTTTTTTTTTGTTCTAAGGGGACGTAGAAGAGATTGATACCTCACATTTTACGAAACTCCAACCCTCTGGACCACCCCCTATGGGTGCCTTCATGACTATTATTACAAACAATACTTTAAAAGATCACAAACAAAAATACTCCCTCCGCTAAAATTAGTTCGGATCGACAAGTCAAGCTTTTTAAAATTTTCGTTTTATTTGCTTATTCTTTCTTCAAAACTATACTAAAATTATAACCATTTTTGAAAAAAGTAACTAATTTTTTAGACGAAAAAAGGTGACTATTTTTTTTTGCTCTTTAGACGGAGGAAGTATAAGCTTTGAACGTTGTTTTCCTGCCATAACCGTTTGTATGTATCAAGAATATATACTCCTTTCGTCTCAAAATTATCGTCTGAGTTGACTTGACAAACGGATTAAGAAAATACATTTGATTGAATTATTAACATTAATTTGATATGTAGATTACTTTAAAATCATATGTATGTGACTCATAATTAAAGTAGGATGAAAAAGTTATAGTAAAATGGTAAAATGTTGTTTAAAAAAAAATTCAAACAAGACAATTATTTTGAAACGGACGAAAATGGAAAACAAAACAATAATTTTGGAACGGAGGAAGTACTAACCATCATTGCTTGCAATAGATTCTTAACCACAAATTATGTCTTCCAGTATTTTACATTGTGGAAAAGTTTTAAGCTGTATTTTACTCGAGTAAATCCTGTAAGACGGTTATACGGATCTTAATTCTAAGATGTAATTATACATGCTAAATGGGTCAAAGATTCAAAATATACAACATCAACCCTCTGCATTTGAAAATTACAGCAAAACCCCTCATATTTTATAAATGAAAATCATCAACTTTTTAGCCTTAAATGTGTCACTAGTATGTCACTTTTGCCTCTCAATGTGTAAGTTATTATGTATGAAAATGTGTCATTTTTTACTCTTTTTAATGTGTCACTTTTGTCTTCAACTACGTTAGCCTCCCAATGTGTAAGTTATTATGTATGAAAGTGTCATTTTTCAACTTTTAATTAGTCACTTTTGTCTTTAAATGTATCAATCCCTCAATGTGTAAGTTTTTATGTATGAAAGTGTCATTTTCGACTTTTAATTTGTCATTTTTGTCTTTAAATCCACCACTTTTAGTCCCTTTATATGTAAGTCATTATGTATGAAAATATGTTACTTTTACCTTTAAATGTGACACGTTTAATCCCTCAATGTGTAAATCATTATATATGAAAGTATGTCAGTTTTATTTTAAAATGTCACTTTTAGTCCATAGAAATGTCAATTTATATCTTTAATGAAAATTATCACTTTTTTTCTTAAAAGTGCAACTTTGTGATCATGAAATGTCACTTTGCATTAAAATGAAGTTGAATCAAAGTTTTAAGGTGATTTAGGACTTAAGTGCAAAGTGTAGGCACTTAGGACTTCATTAGCCAAGTTTCGAGAGATGGAGGGAATTGGAGCACGATTTAAGAGATGGAGGTCACTGGATCAATTAACAGCCCTTCATTAATGTGGTGGCACGTTCATAGCACGCCACGTGGCCCACGCTCCTCCTTCAACCCACTTCTTTCCTTCTACCAACTTCTTTTTTTTAGTGGATATGGGTTGACCCGTGGATGTCAGACCGTTCCACCAGATTTTCAGTATGTTTTATTCTCTCATTTTGATCATTTATTTTAGTGGGTAACACGTAACCGACAGTTTTTTTTTAATTGAGCCCCTGGGGGTTTAGCATTGACTTGTGATATGTGAGATCTCGATTCGATCCCTTCCTACGCCTCTTAAAAAAAAATTTTTAAAATTTTAAAAAAAAAAACGCTCTTTTTTAATTGGTTACTCGCTCTAACAACTTCATTTTTATTATTTTAAGGGTTCCCTCTTACGAATTTATGACATCATTACATAAGTTTTTACCATTTTTCTCGTATTCTCAACATGTCTAAGAAAGCAACTTCCAAATTGTTCTTTTTTTCTTCGGTTCACTTTACCGTAACTCTTTTCTCTGAGTATAAATACAAATGATGTGATGTATATGCAAGCGGGGATTCGAGTTCGTTTCATTCAAATTTTTGTTGCAAATCAGATGTTCAAACAGTCGTTACAAGAAAGAACGGAAGGGTAAATCTGTAAATTCCAACATAATTATCTGGTAGATAGCCGTTTGGGAATTTATAACTGCCGAAAAAAACTACCATATGATCCAATCAAACTCAGCCACGTCTCATCCTGAACCAGCTTCTATATACAGACTCCCTCCCTCGGTCTCTCCCGCATTCCTCTGATTCACAGAGAAGTGAGAAGAGAAGAGAAGAGAAGAGAAAGACTGTTGGGAATTGATCGAAGAAATAATCATCGAGGAGAAGAGAGAGAGATTGTGGAGATTGATCGAAGAAATAATCGAACGCCATGGATGGTGGAGGGAAGAGGAACAGAAAAAAGCCAACCCCGAGAGGGAACAAAATTCAAATTTCCAATACCAAGAAACCCCTCTACTTCTACCTTAATCTCACCAAGGTCTCTCTCTCTCTCCCCCCCTCCCTCCTCCCAAAACAGGGTTACTCTGTTTTTCGAAGTTCGCCTCATTCATATTTCATCATTTTTATGTAAAACCAATGTCATTCTTAATCTGGGCTTTTGGTATTTTCTTTCAAGATATCGATCAAGTCATTATTTGAAATTTTCCTGAGATGTCAAAATTATCTTAACTTCTTATTGCAGAAGTACATGACAAACCACAACACTATCGTACTTTCCGGCTTGGGAATGGGCAAGTTTCTTCAACTCTTTCTCTTTGGTTTATCAATTGCTTTTAAAACCTCAATAATCTGATTTCTCTACTCACAACGACACAAAATTTTGTTACGTAAACACAGAAATAACACATTAATTCTGTTACTTCTCCGTCCCCTTGGTAATGCACCTCTGTCACATGTTACAGCTATTCCAACTGTTGTGACAATTTCGGAAGTTATGAAGAGAAATGAAGTCTCTACCCAGAAAGGTATAAATTCATTCTCGTTTGATGCTCTGCTATAAGCATATAGCATATAACAACTTCAGTTATCATCATAGTTTTCCCGCCCTCCCTCAAACCTGTCTTTCAATGATGAGTTTGTTCGTTTCATGTTAAAACAGTGATTTTAACATCAACTGTTTCGGTAAAGGATGAAAACAGTGGACGCATGTCATGCAAGTCGAAGGTCAGTTTGCTAACACGATACAAACTACCACACTGACTTTTTTTTTTGATAGGTAAGTGTGACCCCTTGTTGGTATGGAGATTGGAACCAAGGACCTCAAGTTCTTTGCCCAAGTGTCCTTGCCATTTCTCCCACCCCTTGGGATCCAAATATGATAATATAAAACTAGCACACTGACTTTCATTCTGAGCCTCTCTCTCTCTCTCTCTCTCTTAGATGGAAATTGTGATGGAGAGGGGCAAGAACTTTGAAAACTTCAAGCCTAAGTCTATAGATCTTATAGAAGCAAAGGTTGGAATTGCTCAGGTTAGTATGGTGTTAGTGTTATCCGTTATACAAACATTTACATTCTTGTATTTGACCCCCACACACACATTGACACAAGAAGGCTGAGATGGATTTCGCTCCCTCCTGTTGATAATACTACGTAATTGTGCAGGACAAAACCGAAAAGCTTGACAAGCCAGAGAATACTGCTACCAGCAGGACCGCGTATGAGAAGGAAGGAAATATTAGTACTGAAAGTGTTTCACTTTTCAGTAGTAGTACTGATGCTACCTTTTAGTGTGGCAAATTGGAGCTTGTATGTACAATGTGTTATGTACGATAAACTGTGTATAATGATACTTACATTTCGGCATTTCCTAATGAACAAATTTGTGCATCTACACTATATTGGTGAAACTAGACAGAGAAGTAACATTGGTAGTGCTCGTTTGGTATGTAATAATGGCCATTTTAACTTTATACAATGCATTATAGTACAAAATTCAGTCCATGATAGTTCAAGTAGCATGGGAAAGAGTCGTGATTGTTTTGTACCAATCCAACACTTAAGTCTCTCTCTCTCTCTCTCTCTCTCTCTATATATATATATATATATCCCCCTCTCTCTCGCTCCCTCTCTCTCAAACAGACAGCTACACACAAACTCATAGCAGACAAAATTGCGGATAAATGTTAGAAGGATGCATCAGTTCTTTGCAATTTATGTCTATAATGATCGGGCTGTATGAAGATTTCGTGACAAGTCAATGATGACCAGAAGATGTGTGTGCTAACTTAACTAGCTTAACAAATCATTTACACATTATGCTGGGTTTATTAATTACTGCAGTTGTTGTTGGCAAAGGTCTACAACATGATCTTAGTTCTATTCATGCATAAAGGCAAGGAGAGAATGAAACCCCAACTAACCGGACAGGGACAATTTGGCTAGTGTCAGTGCTAACACCTTGACCCCATTTGCTATATCTTCATTGGAGGCATACTCCTCCGGCTTATGGCTATATCCTACAAAACCATCAGAACAGGGAGTTAAATGTTTGTTTATGCAAAATTGCACTTTTCATTATTTCAAAATATGGCAAGTGTTTCCGAGTTTTCTCCCTTCTTTGCCTATGTCAAATGCATATACAATATATAAAATGCAAAAGGAATATCAGAACTCTAGTTCAGTCGGTACTTATATATGGGCATGCTAATCTACTTCAGACATAACAAATTGCATGATCTGGTAGCGACTAGTAATTAAGCTGGAGGGGGAGGGAGAGAGAGAGAGAGAGAGAGAGAGATACCTTTAAAGCACGGAATGAAAATCATACCCATTGGTGCCTTTCTGCAAGAATTTAACATGCATTAGTAACATTTGAGGTTTATAAAAAATCAATTACAAGCAAAACCTGTCATTGCTAATAGTTGCTTCTGAGAAAGATATTTGTTTTACTTTCTCTTCAGAAAATTATCTCAAATGTTTTACATGACAACAATGTGATATTTTGTTGCTTTCTTTGCACTTGAATTTTAATAGTTACATTTGCAGCATTCTCATATACTCCATCCATCCCCAAAAGTAGTTGTATTTTGACTTTTCAAAGTTAATTTGACCATTTTTAAAGAATAAAACTGTAGCGTTCGCCATAAAAGTACTGAGTCTCATGTTCTACTCCCTCCGTCCCAAAATTATTGTCTTGCTTTCCTTTTTCGTCCGCCCCAAAATAATTGTCATGTTTGAAAGTTTCCTTTTTAGGACATCACTTCTACCACTTTACCCTTACTTCTTCTTATTTTAATTTTGGGCCACATATTTGTGGGTTTAAAAGGAAACCACACACTATTCCAATATTAATAATCAAGTCAATTGTTTTTTCTTAATACGTGTGTCGGGTCAAACAGGACAAATAATTTTGGGACAAAGGGAGTATGAAAATCTACATCAAGTTTTCGTTTGAAAAAAAGTTGATTTTGGAAAGTCTAAAAGCGACTACTTTTTAGGGACGAAGGGAGTATTTACATCTGATTTCTGTAAGCATCACATGATGACTATTAGGGAAATTTCAAAACGAGAACCAAGTGCTTGGAACAAAGAGAACTTCCTTTCCTTTGACAAACTTATAAAAATTTGCTCCAACAAGTACCTGGCCATGAACAGAGAATCGTGATATGCTCTGCTGATCATCTTCTTATGAGTCATATTTAGCTGCTGTGCAGCTGACTCCATAGCTTCAATAACTGATTCCCCAGAAAGGGCTGGTGGATCCTGATTGACAATTTTAAATTCCGAAAGCTTGACATTGCGTTTTTGGGATATGGTTAAAGCAGACCGATGGATTTTCTCCATTACAAGGTTCCTTCGCTTTTCATCAATGTCCCTTGTATCTGCAAAACATAGAAAATACCAAAGTTAAAGAACTTTCTTTTAGTAGATTGTAAACTACACAGAAACACGGGAGTAATGTCTATGTATAAGGAAAACAAAAGCAACACACACCTAAGAATCATATTATCATACAATTAAACCAAAGAAATGACTAGTGCAATTTTACTATCTTATTTAAATGAAGCTATAAGATATTTACCTATTTCCAGGTGAGCTTTGCTGGGAATACTGTTGATTGCTCCAGGATGCAGTTCCAGAATACCTTCAAAACAGGAAATGTATTTAAATGAAGATGTGCTCAGAGAGAGTGGAGAGGAAGTGTAATTAGAGATGGCAACGGGACATGATAAATGGGAAACCCATCCCACCCCTGATAGGACGGGAAACGAAAATGGATGAATGGGAATGGGAATAGGTTTCTGTACCCCAATGGGAATGGGAATGCCATATCTATAAACACCCCATTCTTCTGGGACCCATTTATTGGAAATTATAATTGCATCTTTTATATCCTTTCTATTAACTTCCGTCCAAGTTTGGGTCCAATTAAATGGATCTGGACTAACGGGATTAACAGGGTAAATTGAGGGACTTTTTGGTATCTTTTAAAGGTAAATCCACCTAAAGCCATATGGCTACTGGTGTCTAATGGCCAATTTTCCCTTTTTTCCTACTTCTACTCTTAAAACCATAACCCTGATCCATCCAATATAGCCCTAAAAGGCTACGAGGCCTATAATTACATCTTTTTTATGTCATTTCAACGACTTTGAATATCCTAAACCCTCCAATTGTAACCGGCAACCCCAAATCTCTTCACACAAAGATCATTTTTTATTTGGTGTTGCTATTCTTTGCCTTGTTTGATCAAGGCAACAAGTGAATTAATCTTTATTTGTGGTTACTATTCTAAACTTTTCTCCTATTACATAAAAACATGTTTCTTATATCTTTAATCTGTTTCTTTTCATCATGATTACATGCTTGCTTGATTATGGTCTAATATATGATTGTATTATTTTCCTAAATAAACCATGTGATCTTCATATTTCATGCTTCAAAACTAAATTAACATTTCCTTTATTTTGATTTTTTTTATTTGTTTTCCTTATTTTATTTATGAGGACAATGAGAGATGCGATTCTGTTTTGACTAAAATTGTCACTTCTCAACTTGTCGAACATTCGATCCCCACGATTGCAATGTTACAGTATCACCAATGTAACCATGAATTTGATTTCATGTGTCTGTGGGTAATCAACACCCTCAATCACATGTGACAATTTTTCTCTCTTCATTTACATTCATTAAAAGAGACCTTTCCAGTAAATTTGATCTAATGTGGTGTGCGTCTCACATAGTCCAATTAAACTAAAATTTGACAAAAAATTAGAAAATAAAATAAAGGGAACAACTAATAGGAAGAATTTTAAAAAAGAAAAATGCTGAGTAGATGTATACACATCCTCAACCAGAATGTGAAGAATTGACATCCTTATCAAGAATGCGAAAAAATTTGATTTTTTTTTTTTCAAAAATTGGTTGATACATCATATCCACAACCCTTTTCCACGGGCCATGGCTACACTGAAGAGTTTTTTTTTTCTTTGTATAAGATGTAAATCCTAGGTGGTACTCAATTTTTTCCACATTTGCATTGGTGATCCTCTTAGCATGCTAGCATCCTTATTTTTATGTACTCCCTCCGTTCCAGGTAAACAGTCCCCGTTTGAAAGTCAAACTTTTTAAGAAAATGACACTTTTAGTAGCAAATTAGTAATAAAATGATATTTTTATGCCTTAATTTTTGAAAGTGGACTCTTTAAGTGAAACATTCAAAAATGGAATAGTGGACTCTTTGCCCGGAACGAAAGAAGTATTTATTATGCTTAGATTCAACCATGCAAACTATTTTCACATTAATGGATGATTTTCATTAAAAACAAAGGATAGAAACACACATATTGGAGACCAAAGTAAGTAAGGCATGGTGGTGCATAACACCTACCCACTATGTAACTTAATCGCCGAACCCATAGTCTCTAGGTTTTTCTTATGTTTTCTTTTTAATTAATGTAGGTGGTGAATCTCATACCATTGGAGAATAATTCGGGTAAACTCGTTTTAGTTCGGTACTCTCACAATATCCTACCCAATTTATGTCCATATTATTAATTACTTAAATTAAACAAAATATTTGTAACACCATTACATATAATGACTACTAAACATGGCACACAACAATGCTTGTGCATAGTATTTTTTTTCCTAATTTTTAAAAATACCTTATATTATTTTTGAATTTATTTAATTAATGGTTTGTAGTAGTTATTTAAGTGGGTGGCAGTGTTCTGGATAATTTATAATTTGTGGTTAGTAATTAATATTCAGAGTTGGGAGTAGTATTGACCAACAAAAAAAGGCTTTATCTACTAGACTGTTACTATCATTTTCAGGTTTCCCGCTTTATAATAGCTAATAACTGTGGCACGTGCACATGCATGTGCATACTGTATTTCTATTTATAGATTATTTTGATATATTTAATTTTATAGTTAATGGTGGTTAATATTAGAGTAATGAGATTGTGAATGGCTATTTTTTAGATTGCGGGTAGTTATTATTTAGGTGGGTGCTCTATCTCTTGAAGGTATTTAAGGTATTATAAAAATGGCTTCATTGTCACTATTTATTGTTAGCCCTTCCTTATGTTTATACTCCTTTGAAAAATACTCCCTTTGTCCCTAAATTATTGGCACACCGATTAAGAAAAAAAATTGACTCGATTATTAATATTGGTATAACATGTAGCTTCCTTTATAACTCATGTGCATGTGAGATCATTATTAAAGTAGTAAGAAAAAGTAAATGTAAAATGGTAAAAGTGTTTTCCTAAAAGGAAAAGTTTATAAACAAGACAATTCTTTTGGAATGGATAAAAAAGGAAAATAGGACAATAATTTAGGGACGGAGGGAGTGATGATCATTCGTCCCAAAATGAGTGTCCCTTTTTGTTTTATGCCAAAATTAAAGAAGTTTTGGGCCAAATTAGTAGTACGTGAATGCCCTTAGTGTCCTTACTATAGCATTGAAAGTGCATTATGAGATATGATAGATAGCAAATGTGAGTTTAGTAATCATATGGAGACTCATCTTAATTCTTAGGATAATTTTTTCGAAAGGGACATTCAATTTAGGAAGGAGGGAGTAAATAAATATTTATATTACCCCTATCAATATGAAGTTGTAATAGACTTGCCTCATCTAAGCATTTGAGTTACTATGTTCTATCATGTTTCTTGGTTGTTAAGTTGATCTGGTTTGGAATACTAATTAAACGTTAATATAAGAAATAGTCCATTGGTTTCTAGGCAAGAAAAAATAGAATCATTGATATGGTATGTAACAGGAATGGGATGTTCTTAGATATCCCATCATGGGAATGGAGCCGGAATGGAGATGGAAAAATTAGAGTGGGGCGAGAATGAGAGAAGCTTTCCTCTTCCTGCCCTGTCTCAATGCCATCCCTATATATGATAATATGCTAAACGCACTTTAACACTTAACAATGCCAGTGTCTTGTTAACGAGGGGATGCTGGGCCAGGATTGGTTGACTGAGATAAATGTAAACTTAGGATTTTTGAAGAGGGAAAGGAAGGGCTTACCAACTGTACCAACAGTGTCAACAGATCCAGATTCTAAAACATGTTTTTCGACAGCTAATGCCAACTCTGCTGCAGCCAATCCTGCATCATTTCTGTTTCAAATCATATATGCTTAAGCTAAGGACTATGCATCATGCTTTGAAGAATCAATATACTTAATAGCAAGGGTAAAGAGATCCAAACTGAAAATTAGCAAGATAATCTGTATTTTCAATTATTATCCGACCAAAACAATGTTCTAATTTCAAGTTAAAAATTCCAAAAGGGAATCTGAAAATGAAATTAAAAACATGAGATTTCCATATACTTCTATAAAGCTTCACCACTTGTGGAATCATTTTAACAAAATTCAATGTGAACAAACGCAGTGGAACTAGAAATCCTCACCTTTGTGGCATTAAGACAGCCCCAGCATGTCCGCCATTTCCTTCAAAATCAATTTTGATGCTTGCAGGAGCGGCAATTGCAGTCACAATACCGACAGAAATGCCTAGTTTGAAGAAGAAATCAGATAAGAGAGTGATCTGGAAAATAACTAGGCTTTATGTGTACCTACTAGTAGTCGAGGACACAAGGTAATCAAATGGGAGTCTAACCTTCTTCTTCCAGTAGAGGACCTTGCTCTATGTGCAACTCTACAAAAGCTGAATAGCTGCCTTCCTCTAAAAATACACTAGAAATATCCTCTTGGTCTTTTGCATAACCAGCAAATCTTGCAGCCTCCAGAAAAGAAATATTATGATTATCTACTGTCTGCTTAAGAGTTCTTGCAAGTGCCTCACTCCCAGCCAATAAGCGGCTGCATAATTCAGATGAATTGAAACACTCAACCTAAATATTGTAGTTTTCTCCAACTACCTTTGACAATTACTTCCAATAAGTCAAAATAGAGAGGGGGGAGGGAGAAGAAGATGATCTAGAACAGTATAGTAGAAGCATTATAAACTGAAATCACAGCAATAAATTCAAGTGAAAGCTCCTCTCAGATGATTGGTGTGAGCTTTAGCAATAACATCATAATTATCGGAGGTTCTAACCTTCCCAAGCAGCTGATCCCAAATCTTGTAGGCTCTTCAGAGGTAAACATGATAACCTCCAGTGACCTTTTGGGCTTAAAGCCAGATCTATGAATTTTCGAGAAACAATTCAGAAAAAATCAGCTCGTAGAACTGAAAATGTAATAATGCATGCTTAATTTTCTTATTACCATTTACCAGATATGATACAATGAACTAGTGCACAATTATCTATTCATCTCAAGTGTGAACATTTGCTCCAGTAAATTGATTCCTTTGGTCTTATGGACTTATGGAGCATGACGCAATAAGGCTAGTTTTTAATGTACAACAGTAGGGCACCCAGCTTACCTCTTTAGTACGTTAATGGCTTCAATTGCACCCAAAACACCAACCACTCCATCATACTTCCCCGAGTATGGAATGGCATCAATGTGAGAACCTGTTGAAACAGCTGAAAGATCTGGTTCACTGCCAACCCTGTGTAGTATAAACGTGGTGAGAACTTGAAGAAATATAAAAGGCTCCAAATATTATCAACCCTAAAAGGCTAAAGCGGTGAGAGAGAAACAACCTTAATGATTCACCAATGGAGAGTTAGCTCACCAGGAAAAACATATTTTCATCTGGTAACTAATACAACAAGAAATTTAAATTACTGGGCCCCCTCTATCAGCTTAAGTTTTACTTGGCAACAACTGATTATAATTTTAATCTCCATCACCATTTGTAGGCGATTTAATAAATGACAGTGCACAATTAAAGTGAAAGTGCTTGTCTTACATATAAACTATGATATTTCGTGCAGCCCATAAAACCACCGTACACATAAATACTAGATTCAAATCATATTTCAACAACTGAATGAATTTATACGAAAATGAATTGTAAACCTAAAGCAAAATGAATGGAAGAGCACTTTAGAAATTGGCATTACACAGATCTGGTAGGAAAGTTGTTGAATAAGAGCCAACATATAAAGACAATCTCACCACCGAGCAAAAATGTTGCCAACAGCGTCCTCCCTCACAGAAAGGCCAGAAAGTCCCATCAAGTTCTTGATGCACCTGTATTTTAAATGACGTAACAGATTAAAGTACACATTGATGCACATGTTATAAACAAATTGCTTTAATGACTCGGTCCATCATTATTTCAAATTCAAGGTGAGCGTTGATAGAAATCTGACCCAGTACTACAAGAAATGAGCAAAAATAGTAACAGGATAAAACTTTTCTCTTGAAAATAGGATAAACTTCTGAAAAGGACCTAGGTATGAGTTCAACTGACAATTCAAACAGACTTAAGCTTGCACATACTCCTGACCAGTTGAAGAAAGTATAGCCCAGTAAATAGAGAACGGAATTGAGGATATATAAACCAGTAGCATGACTCAGAAGAAAGGAAATATATTGATTCAATTGCAGAACGTAGAAGAAATCCCAACTTTTGCGGTCTGCCAAAATCAATAATTTTCACCTTTCAGATCTAGTTATGGGTATTCCTGTCATCAGGTCATAGGTAAGCATCTAGGTACACCTTCATCTGTTATTTATTCTTTTAACTTGAATTACATTGTCTCTGCAATGGTGCTGGACTATCAAGATTTTTGGAGCGTGTCTGGCTTGTGGATTTATGTGTTTTGGGATTTTTTTTGTAATGATTTAGATGTAAGAAAGATATAGGGAGAAAGATGGTGGGATCAATGAGAGAGAAAGTCAAAAATCCAAAAAAAAAAAGTGTCGCGAAATGCTCAAGGCAAGCACTTCCTTAGCCCTGCAAACAGAATAATATGCACGCACATGTGTGTTTGTAAATGTATATGGACGACACTTTTTATTTTGATCCCCTTCAAGCATAACCACCCATAAGTTCTCCCCCTACTTTGAATAATAATCACTCATTATTACCTAACATTCAAAGTAACATCTGTATATGATGAAATAAGAAATCTCAAATTTAAATAGTCATGTACACAGATCTGTGTCTCATTATTCACTATCAAGCATAAGGGCTAGTGAATGAAACTCTTAAACTGGGCAAAAACTTATGTAAGATGGTCTTACGTGTATTTTATGTAAGACGGATCCCCTCGACCCTACCCATCGTGTATTGGTGGGTTGAATTGTGAGAGGGTGGGGATCCGTCTTACGAATTAAGATCCGTAAGACGGTCTCACAAAAGACCTTCTCCTTAAACTGCGGGCTGTGGGAATTACGAAGGGTCTACAGCAGGCAGCCTTACTCATGTAAGCAAAAATTTGTATTCATATACATCTATGTATATACTACTCCTATATAAACCATGTTTGGTCTGGTAGCAAAAGGAGAAAATTTTACATTATGCCATAAATCAAAAAGTACTCAGCAAAATGCATGTCACAGTTAATTACGTTCCAAATAATTCAAAACCAGAAACTTTTTACAATGACGCAGAACTTCTCAATATAAGTTCACATTTTTCAACTTATTGCCACTGAAACAGAAAATTATCCGGTTGAAGTGCCTACAAGCTTTCATAACTCAATTCAGCAATCAATTCTAGGGGCCCAATACTAGATTTAAGCACATAATTTCAGTTTCCGTGCATACCTCCTAGCCAGTACATCTTTCTCGCTGTACAAGATCCTTGTAACCGAAGGGGCTGGTGAATCAGAAAAACTTGCCAGTTCATCAATCTAACAGAGGAGCACTTCAGAGAATCAAACTTCGATAAAGCCAAATGAAGCTAAGAACAAGCACATCACACAAAGCACAGACTACACTTTTCCTTATTAATCAAAGCACAAAGAATGTAGCTAATGCCATGCTAAACTGCGGGAAATCTTCAGATATCATACCGCCTTAACTAAAAACAAAACTCCATTATATTAAATGAAATGAGCGTTAATTTGCTTTATAGAATCAAAAGTCTAAATCAAATATCTGTCTAGACTCTAGACAAGAAATTATTTCTAAGAGAATCTCCAATTCGATTTCAAGATTACATCAATAATGATTCTCTCTTTTTTTTAGTCTGGCTCCTTGGTATGGGTTGGAACCAAGGACCTCAAGATTTTTGTCTTGCCTTGAGAGCCCTTGCCATCTCCCCCACCCCTTGGGGTTAACTTCAATAATGATTCTTTAAGAGTGCTTTTCAAGTACTCCATCAGTCCATAAAAGAGAAGATCTACTTTGAATTATGAAGGTCAACTCGACATTTTTATTGCATATACATTTATTTGTTTTTGCAAGACTATGAAGATTGCTGTTCACATTAGCATTTAATAATCCCTCCGGTCCTAAAAAATGACTCCTTTTCTTTTTAGATCGTTCCAAAGAAAATATTCACTTTCTAATCTTTCCTTTTTTGGAAGTTACCTTTACCATTTTACCCTTGATTTAATACCCACTTTAATTGATGCCCCCACTCTTACATGGGTCTCCTTGGAAAATACACACAATCTTAATGTTTATAATAGAGTCAATTACATTTTTAGGAACGAAGGGAGTAATATTAATATATACAAAAATATAATCAATAAATCAAATATTGGCTGGAAAAATGGCTAAGCTAGGGCTCTCCTCAAGGAAAGGAGGTTACTGGTAGCATTCAAACATGAATACAGCTCAAGCATTGGTGAAAAAACTGAGACCAAAATCAGTTTTCCAATTTAAACGGAAAAAAGAAAAAATCAAACACCCAGAAGCTAATTTTTCAAAATTAAAACTTCAATGAATTATAAAAGGTTCAAAACCCACATAAGTAATCAATCTCAGACTTCTCAGTAAACGTCCCAAATCAACGGGTAAGAAATCCCAGCCCCATACTCAATTCACTTGATACTCAATAAAAATCAATTTATTATATGTATATACTTGATGCTAGCTTGGTACGCAGTAATGGACACTTCATCCCTTCTATGTCATTTGAGTACTAATTTTGATTCATAATAGTTCAAATAACATGACATGGAGAGGAATCAAGATTGTTGAGTATCAAACAACTGAACAAGTACTCAGGTAAGAGCTAGGACATAGAATTTGAGGGATTTTACCTGTTTTTGAAGACTAGATGAATCAACTGATAAATAGGAAGTGGGGAAATGAGGTTCATGAATTGGGAGCCCAGAAAAATCCTCCATAGTTTTGGCAGTTTGGTCTTCTTCTGATTGTTGTTGATATTTTATAGATTGTGTTGTAGGAATGCTACAAATCAACAACTGGGTAGCAACGACCAGAAGATGAAGAAGAAGAGGGAATCTCATAGTCATCACGTTATTCGGATTGGTTTCTTGTTTGGCCTCCTGGTCTCAGGTCTGGTGTGTGTTTTGGAGGAGTATGCTTTGTACTTATATGCATTAATTATTGGATACATAAAAGAGTAGTGTGTGCACCAGTGCGTGTACATGTGCTAGTCACTAGAATGGTGACTGTACAAACCACCTCAGTCTCACCAATTTTCGATATAATACAATCACAAAAACTTTAATTTCACAGTTTTACGTATATATTTTATAAGATATAAGACCTTCTTATAGAACACCTACTCTAAACTCTTCAAACAATTTTTTGGTAGATATTTAACAAATTGATCATTAAAATAGCACCCTGATTAGCATCGGGATGAACACATTTGAATATTGAATCAAACATCTCGGTCTTTATGGCATCACTCCCAACAATTCAATGACGGATGCATCTATATTGTGTCACATGACACCATTGAACCAATTTTTATTTTTTTTGCTACCTTCGTTATAGGCAAAGACCTCATGATACTATTGATTATGTATTTATGTTCAAAACTCTAATATTGTACTAGATATATATCTCTTAATTATTAGACTTTTCAAATATTAAATCTAAATTCTAAGGATTTAAAGTAGATAAAATTAGTTGGTTTATGAGATGTATTTTGTTTATTTGTATAGATTTCTACTTGGATTAGACAAGTTGAGGTGGACTATAAAGGGTGATCAATTTTTAAATGACTATCTTGTATATTTTATTGAAAATGATTTGTTAATTGAAAGTCCAATGGTGGTACTTTTCTATAAATATTAAAACCAAATTTTGATATATATTGTTACTATTTATAAGTATCAAATAATCATCTCAAACCATATGTATCAAAATTTTGATATAGTAGTAATTTTGAACATTGATACTTAATACACCACCTATGAAATACTTAATACAACACTTTTTTTAAAAAAGTGGACCAAATTGTCCTTTGTCGTTTTATGAGTAAATGAAAAAAAATATTTAGGACTGGTCTCAAACCGGTCCCAATGCCTGAAAAAAAAATTAAGGACTAGTCCCTAACCAGACCCAATGCCTGAAATTTTATTTTTTTAGGACTGATCTCAAACCGGTCCCAATGCCTGAATTTTATTTTTTTTAGGACTGGTCACAAATCGGTCCCTATGCCTGGAAAAAAAAAAATTAGGACTGCTCCCAAATCAGTTTCTATGCCTGAATTTTTTATTTTTTTGGACTATTTACAAGCCGGTCCCTATGCCTGAAAAAAAATATTTTTTTTTGTTAAAGGTAATATAGTATTTTTACAACAAAAAATATTATATTAAATATTTAACAGGTTCTGTATTAAGCATCTCCCCTTCAAAAAAATTATATTCAACTCATATCATAATATTAAAACAAAATTAAAATATTAATATACAATAATTTACTAACACATATTATGACATAAATATATGGTCAAAATGAAGGATATTAAAATTAGGTGTGGTACTAAGGGATGTATCAAATTTGGTACCTTATCTAGTACCACACCTAATTTGGATATATTTTATTTTAACTATTAGAGGGCCTAATACTCTTACATAGGCATCAAAATTTTATTTTGACCCCTACCATTGGACTTGCCCTTAGGGCAAATCAAATGGTGGAGGTCAAAACCAAATTTTGAAACATATATAAGAGTATTAGGCTCTCCAATGATTAATGTAAAATGTATCAAAATTAAGTGTGGTACTAGGGAATATACCAAATTTGATACCTCCCCTAGTACCACATCTAATTTTAATACTCTTTATTTGATACATATGGTTAAAGATGATCATTTGAAACCCATGAATAATAACCAATAGGTATCAAAATTTGATTTTAATACATATATGCAAGTATCACTATTGGACTTGCCCTAAGGATCATTATATATGATGATGTAATTAAGACTTTGTTTGTTTCATGGAAAATGATTTCCGAAAAATGATTTTCAGAAAATGAAATCATTCTATTTTCAGTTGTTTGGTAAATTTTACAAAAATGCTTCGGAAAACATTTTCAAGTGTTTGGTAAATTTCGTAAAAATGTAATGAAAAGTATTTTTTGCAATATCACTTGCTACCGATTACCACCACTTTCTAAAATGTTATATTTAAAAAATGAACATTAACTTTGTTATGTAGTTTGACAAGCTCGTGTATCTAATTTTAAAAAAAAAAACTATTAAAGTATTTTTTAGGATTAAATAATTATTTGGTCCCTCAACTATCTCAAAATTTTGCGTTTCGTCCCACTTTTTTTTGTGTATGCGTTTGGTCCCTCAATTAGATTTTTTTGGTCAATTCCATCTTCATACCGTTACCGTTTCTAAAAAATTTAAGAAGGGCTAACTTTTCAAAATGTCCAAACTATAGGGAGTTAATGTGTCAATCGTAAAAGATGTCATCTTCAACCTTGGAATTGGAATTCGAAAAGATTATACAGTCTCGTATTACCTTCAACAACACCAACTTTGACAACTAACTGAAATGATTATCACCACTTAAGAAGAATACTCGAAAAAGGTCACCCTTTCGTGACCATTTTGCAGATGCTTCCGCTTTTTTAGAGTCCCCAGGTTTAATGACCTATGGCTCGGCCACATCGAAGAACATTACTTGGGATAGGATTCTCATTCCTCCACGAATTCGTTGGAGAATAAACATGAAGATAAAACTACTGACCTAAGTATTGGCGAGCCCAGTTCCTAGACCTTACATTCCACATCACCACATTGTCCAAAGGCATGTAAACTGTACTCAATGACTTCGAATATACCTATATGTAACAAATAGGTATGAATTAAACATGCCAATTAACAAACAATTTATATTAGGTAATTGAAATTGTAATAATGTCAGCAATGTATTTTCTTAAATGTACCTGGACAGTGCAACAAGATATTGTGTCTCTTAAATTGTAGCTCAATCTTTTTGCAAGTGACCACTGCCCTCCATCCATCATGTTCATCCCACAGAATTATTAATTTCAGACTCGAAGATCTTGTGCACATGTTTCCCGCTGATGAGCTCTTTTCAGACTGTAAACTCGTTCCGTTGCATCTCTCGATGATCCGACCGGCGATGGTTTCTAAGACACCATCCGGTATCAGATCACCTGATACACCGAAATCTCGACAGAGAGCGGAGATTTTGAGAAATGACTCATGGGAGAGAGCGTTGTTTCCTGGGATGAATAGAGTGGCGGTTAAAGGGAGGGTTAATGGGTTTGTGTTAGAGAGGATGTTGGCCCAGCCGGCGAAGTCGTCGACATCGATTAGTGTGTCGATTATGTTGTTGAGTTGTTGTTGTTGTTGGTCCTGTAGTTGTGACGTGGGTGGTGATGGTGGTAGGTTAATGGTTGTTAGTGGAGGTGATGTTGGTGGTGGAATCGGAAACTATGGTAGTGGAGATGAGGCAGAGATTTGTGGTGGTGAGTGTTGTGAGGAGGAGCAAATTGGCCATGAAATTGGGTAGAGAGAGATTTTGATTTTCTTGAATTGAGTTTGTCGCAAAAATGACGTTCGTTTCTCAGCTCTTCCTGTAGATTGTAGAATAAGGGAGAGAGAAATGAACTTGGTCGGTGATGAAGGAGGAAGAAGAGCAGAATAGTTTTTGGAAAGAGGGAAAAGGGAATAATATATGTTTTTGGTGGATGGGAATTGACCAAAAAAATCATTAATATTTTTAAAAGAGGACTCATTTTTCAATTGATACATAACTCCCTATAGTTTGGACAGTTTGAAAAGTTAACCAATGTTAAAAATTTTAATAATGGTAACGGTAAGAAGGGGGGATTGAACAAAAAAATCGAATTGAGGGACCAAACGCATACAAAAAAAATAGTGGGACGGAACGCGGAGTTTTGAGATAGTTCAGAGACCAAATAATTATTTAATCCTTTTTTTTATTATAACTTCCAAAAGTACCGTTCTTCCTCTCCCCTCTTTCTCTCACTTCAAACATAACCCTAAATTGAATCTCCCTTTCTTTCTCACACAAAAACCTTCCTACTGCTGCAATTTGGGCATGACATAAATCTCACATCCCACAATTATCACAATTGTGTTTCTCATAATCAATCACTCTCTTCTAGCCCTTTATTTAGCCATGGGATTTTTTCGACGAGAGTAAGGGGGAAAATCTGTTTATTTCTTGAAATAAGATAAAATCAGAAGTTGAGGGGAATTTTCATATTTTGTTTAGCAGATTTCTTGACTCGTCTTTGTACCATTACAATCCCCAATCTCCCTCCACGATAACATCATAGTGCCCAAGAATCCCAATAATAAAATTGGAGATTATGGAGGTTGATAGCAAGTTATAAAATCAAAGACAAGGTTGAAAAATTGTTGATTGTTAGAGGGAAGAGTAATGACAATGATAGGTGATTATGGAGGTTGGAAAGAAGAATGAAGAAGAAGAAGAGGCTAGAAAGAAGAACGAAGAAGAAGATGAGGAGAGAGAGAGAGGAAAAAAAAGAAGTCTCGTTCGCTGGAAAATGACTTGCGGAGGGAGAGGTCCATAAGTCATTTCACGTGTTTTTAAGTGATTTTTGGTTGACTCAGAAAATGTTTTCACATTGACCAGTTTCCTTAAAGGCTACAAAGACAGAAAAATGTGGAAAATATTTTTCAAAAATTATTTTTTCTGAAATAAACGGAGCCTAAATGTTTTTGAAGTATGAAAACGCATAGAGAAAAATTATGATATCTAAGCTATGCATTGTACTAAAATTGATGTGCATATTTTGGATCTACCTCATAGGTGTTTGGGCCTCGTTTAAGCAAGTAGGCTCTCCATTACATTGGCTCATTATAAACTATCAAAGGCTATGTAGAAACAATAGTAGCTAGGATTCTCCAAAATTACAAATGCAATTTCCAATGTAGCTTCTGATGAAGCTACAATGGAAGTCACAATAGTTAGAAAAATACAAAACAGCGGAAGACTTTAACAATATAGCACGAAATTAGCACAAAGGTTTACCAAACAATCTACAAGCCTATACTTGTAGATCTAGCCTCATGGCCAAAAAGATTTCACTAAAAAAGATGAATTGTTTTACAAAAAGAATGTGAAATCACCAAACAAAATACTCTCACAAGACAACAAGTCTTGGAGAGCAAAAAGCCCACAGAAAAACAGGTACAACAAACGTGGGAAGAAACAAACAGCTTCCTAAAATCAGCTAGGAAGACAAAACAGTTCCAGCAATTTTCAATGTAGCTTCTGATGTAGGCATTAGAAGCTACATTCAAATTCTGCACAATTCTGGAATTCTGAACTTCTGAAAATCTAAATTTGCTGCTCTGCTATGTTCTTAATTCTCTCTATATTCGTATATTTTTCCTCTGCCCCAAGTCCTCTATTTATAATGTGGAGAAGTCATACAAAAAAAGGAAGCAAACTCCAACAAGGAATAAGATTAGAGTTAGGAAGTAAATACACTTACCATAAATCCTAGATTTTATTACCATATGAACAAGGACTCTAGAGACACGGTTTAGGAAAGATTTTTGCATAGATTTTGTTTCCAAAATAACTCCTAAACTTTAGGACCAAGAAAACCAAAATTTAATTAAATATTTTGTTTCCAAAAACAACTCCTAAGATTTAGGACCAAGAAACCAAAAAATCTTTAGGAAAATTTTGTTACCAAAAATGCTAAACTTGCCTAAACACAATGATCAAGAAAGGAGAAACAAAACCAAAATAGGTCATGCTTATTTTACCCTTACAATCTCCCCCTTTGTTGAGCCTTTCTGGTCAAATCAAATGACAATTGTTTATTCAACACCAATCAAACCATCTAACCTGCATTGGTTAGAAAATATCATCTCCCCCTGAATTTGTGTAAGGTATAAAATCAGAAATCATTATTAAGCACAAATCAGAAATCATCACCATCACCAGAAACACTTGATCTTTCTCCCTCTATTTGACCGGAAAAGGAAGAGGGAGAAACAATCTTTTAGGAATACTCAAAAATCCAAGATTTTAAAAAACACAATTAAATGTTCACCATGATTTGATCACACCCCTAGCAATAACTGAGCACCTCATATCCAGATTCAATACCTCTTAATTCCACACAAAAATTAGACATCCACTAAATATTTTTCAACATGGAAATTTTTGGAAATTGATTTGCACAGTTTGTTTTAGGACAAAATTTCACCAAACGGATATCTTTACCAACAATGCATGTCCTAAAATTTTATGCATAAAACATGATAACTAAAAGCTAAGCAAAATAATAAAAAATGCAATCACACACAAGTGATAAAGACCAGATCAAAGGATGTAGTTCCTAATGTAGCTGCATTGGGAGAAACATTCATCAATAATAAAATTTGTGCACTTTGCATCTTTTGTTTTCTCAATCAGATTTCTCTCCCAATATCATAAATTTTTCATAACAAAAAAAAAATCCATAGGTACTTTATTTCCCTAGGAATATAGCACTACTTTATTTCAAGCTATAAAAACATGCCACTTGGAACCTTTCACACTATTTACCAAGGGAAGCAATTTTGCATTTGATCAACCCATGAAATCCAAGGATTCACAGTCCCAAAAGAAAGTTGCCACAAACCTTGTTCATAGGTAGTTCTTTTCCGTTAGGTAGCTTTCACACTTTTTCTTTCAAGGGTATCCAATTTTCTCAAGATCAACCTATGAGAACTTAAGTTCCATAGTACCAAGATTAAGTGTTACAACCCCTGATTTTTAAAGGTTGCTCTTTCCTTTGTGGACTTCAAACATGCTCAAGAACTAGAGAGAGTGTGAGAATCATAAACCAAAAAAAATCACAATTGATTTTGAATGCAATTCCCAAGCAACCACAAGAGGCACATACATGTGAAACAATGATCTAGAGTGTCATCTAAAGACAAAATGCAATCATGCCTATTTTTTTTAACTAAGTGTAAAATCATATGGCACACAAAACACAAGAGATTTCCAAAGATTGAAAAATCTCTTAAAATCAAGACACTTGGCAAATATATTAGCAAGATGATTTTTAGTCTCAACATGTTCAATGCAAACAATTTCCATATTTAACCAAGTCTCTAATAAAGTAATGTCTTTTATCAATGTGTTTTGTTCGAGAATGATGAACTGGATTTTTGAGCTAAACAAATTGCATAGGTGTTATCAATATACAAGGTTAACACATCAATGTGTAGCCCATAATCTTTGATCATTTGGAGCATCCATAAAAGTTTTAAGGCTTCTCTCAAAAATATTTTGATAAGCATGCTAATTTGTGAGAATCAACCTTACCTCTTCTCCTTGTGTATATGTCATCATGAATATTACCTATGACTTGTGAAGTGGGATGCACTTTCTGAATTCTGCTGGGAATGTCATGGTTGTGATCGATCAAAGTGGTGAATTTCGAATGTTCGGGACTGTTTCGAATCTGGCAGATTTCTGACCAATGTAGCTTCTGATGTAACTGCATCCTGAGCTACATTCTGAGTCACATTCTCTGAACTTCCAGGACTTGCAGATTCTATCTGTTCTAGTGCAGGTTCATTGATTACAGATGCAGGTTCTGAAGATTGTGCAGGAGATTCATGATCTCCAAAGTCAGGTAGACCTAAAGCATCATCCTTAATGGTTTTGTGGCCAAGATTAGTTATAGTGGGAGCAAATTCATCATCAGACCACTTAGCACCAGGACATATGTCAAAGGGCTCACAGTATTTGGATTTATCTTTCTTGTTAATGCCTTTGGGAACCCACATCTTTTTAACGGTTTTTGGTTGCTGTTTCTGTGAATGTACCTTCTGATGTAGCTTCGAATGTGACTTCCAATGTTGTTGTATTGGATGCTGCATTCGATGCTGCATCTGATTTCGAACCAAAAAGGCCTGGCTTACCTCTTCCTCATAGATAGCCTTTTTAAGAAAACAGAATGGCTGAATATGACCAGGCTTGTGACAAAAATGACACACAAAATTTCTCTTTCTTGTTTTGGGTTTTTCAAAGAAGTTTGGATTTTGAAAATTTTGTGTGGGATGTTTTAGTTCAGTAGACATACCTTCACCTTCTTTCACAAACGTCTTGGACCTGAATCCAATACCAGACCTACCAGAATTACCAGAATTCAACATATCATCCATTTTGTGTTGGCTTGAATTCCATTTTTCCAAAGTTTCATTGGCTTTGATGAGTTTTTTTTTTTTTTTCAGATCTTCAATCTTCACATCCTTCTTGGTCAGCATACATTCTAGCCTTGTGATACACCCCTTCTGATCTGCATTTACCTTTTTTAGCATATCATTTGTCTTTCTAAGCAATGTAACTTGATGAACCCTCTTTTCCCAATCATTGTACAACTCCTTATAAGCATCCATCAGTTCTGATTCTGATTCTGCACCATCTTCAGAGACAGAAGAGTTAAAGTAACGAAAGTCATTTTACAAACCCTTCTTTCTCAAAGTATTAGGACGAACAAAATTCTCATATTGAGAATCCATCATGGCTATAACCATAATCTTCTCTTAGTGACGTCAAGAGGAGGCTCTGATACCAATTGTAGAAACAATAGTAGCTAGGATTCTCCAAAATTACCAATGCAGTTTCCAATGTAGCTTCTCATGAAGCTACAATGGAAGTCACAATGGTTAGAAAAATACAAAACAACGGAATACTTTAACAATATAGCATGAAATTAACACAAAGGTTTACCAAACAATCTACAAGCCTATGCTTGTAGATCTAGCCTCGTGGCCAAAAAGATTTCACTAAAAAAGATGAATTGTTTTACAAAAAGAATGTGAAATCACCAAACAAAATACTCTCACAAGACAGCAAGTCTTGGAGAGCAAAAAGCCCACAGAAAAACAGGTACATCAAACGTGAGAAGAAACAAACAGCTTCCTAAAATTAGCTAGGAAGACAAAACAGTTCCAGCAGTTTTCAATGTAGCTTCTGATGTAGCTGCATTGGAAGCTACATTCAAATTCTGAACAATTATGGAATTCTGAACTTCTGAAAATCTGAATTTGCTGCTCTGCTATGTTCTGAATTATCTCTATATTCGTATATTTTGCCTCTTCCCCAAGTCTTCTATTTATAATGTGGAGAAGTCCTACAAAAAAAGGAAGCAAACTCCAACAAAGAATATGATTAGAGTTAGGAAGTAAATACACTTACCATAAATCCTAGATTTTATTACCATATGAACAAGGACTCTAGAGACACAGTTTAGGAAGGATTTTTGCATAAATTTTGTTTCCAAAATAACTCCTAAACTTTAGGACCAAGAAAACCAAAATCTAATTAAAGATTTTGTTTCCAAAAACAACTCCTAAAATTTAGGACCAAGAAACCAAAAAATCTTTAGGAAAATTTTGTTACCAAAAATGCCAAACTTGCCTAAACACAATGACCAAGAAAGGAGAAACAAAACCAAAATAGGTCATGCCTATTTTACCTTTACACGCTATAGGCTTGGCTCATGTATAATAAGTCAACTCTAATCCTTCTCATATAAATAATCCCTCATGAACGAAAAGTCAACTCTAATCCCTCTGATATAAATAATCCCTACTAGCTGATCAATAGAGGGATCTCTTTGACTTTCTTTTTCACTCCACACACACGGGGGCTACACTCTCCCTTTCCTATATATCGGACTCAAAAACACGTCGGAAGGTTTTCTCTCCCCGTCAACTCATGGTGGTTTACCTTTTGTAGATTCGCACATAGTCAGATATTCGACACTGATGGCAATTTGACCACTGGACAATCCACACATGGCAACAAATTTTGGCACCCCTGGTATGGTTTTTTTATATCATCAAAAATATTGTTATATTTGTGCTCCATCAGTAATAATTTTTACCAAAAAAAAGTGACGGTTGCAAGCTTATAGCAGTTAAAATAGATTGTGACACCACTAAAAAAAATTCAAAGATCCCCCACTACCAAGAAAGGGCAGACGGATCCTACCACTTAGGGGTGAACGGACCCCACTCAACTTTTTTCCCCTACAAAACGTTACGGTTTCATGGAGGGACACCACTCAACGTATGAAAATGCGTAAAGGACAATTGTGATTTTAAATTTTTTTATGTAATAGTTAAAATTGTGAGCCCGCTGAAATTTATTTCTAAATCCGTCACTGCTACCAAGCATTGCCCGAAGAGATTGCCACAACACCCTATCATTTGTCCATTTCCCTTCGATCAAAAGCTTGGTTACCACCATGGAATTTGTTTCCAAAGGTGCAAGACTGCTACACCAAAAATGACATTTTAGGAGTGAATTAGCTTTGTTAATTAACTTTGTTTTTAGATTCCAATCAACCCATGACTGGAGAACAAGCTCGAAGAAAATATTCGTCACCAACCATGGAAAGAGATCAAGTTTGAAGAAAATATTCGCCACCAACCACTGAAAGAGATCAAGCTTGAAGAAAATATTCACCACCAACGATGGAAACAGATCAAGCCAGACGTTTCTAGCCAATGAACAATCTCTAAAAACATGGATACTGGTTTCAACATCAAGAACACATCTTGCGCAATACGCGTCACGACCCATATTACAACTAAAGCAATGAATATTTGTGAGCAGTTGATCCCATTGAAGTTGTAGAGAAAACAACCTCTGCTTCATCTCAATTGGAGTTCTCCAAATCGTTAATCAACTTAATCCTCTGTCTTCTTCCATATTTTTCATTTCTCAAGCAATGTTACTGTAAATTGATCACTTGCAAATTCCCCCAAACAACCTTGTCGTCCACCAGGACCACCACCAAAAATTTGGAGAGTTGGACAGCTTTCAACCAAGATGACGTCTACTCATATAAGTTTGATCATGTCTCATATGTAAGACTTTACATACCTCAACACAATGATGACTTCCCATTGGTGTCTAAGCACTCAACTACTCAAGTGATAGGGCGTGCCCAAGTAGAATGGGGACTCGCACCACGGTCCACAGACACAACACGTCCACTGTGGAAACTAATAAAGTTTTGGAATAATGGCATAGCCTTTCCATTGATTTAATCACCTACTTATAGGGAGATATACAATTAGGGTTACACTTGGAGTAGGTAACAAGAAACCTATACAAGAAAGGAAACATAATAAGGAAAGAACTCTACAAGGTAATTGCCACTAATTACTAATTACAAATCAACAAGAATAAGGAAAATATATTATTCTCTAACATGCCCCCGTAAGATGGACGTCCGAGAGGAGAGACCAATCTTGTGTAGTAATAGATGAAACCGTTGGCGAGCAAGAGGCTTGGTCAAGGCATCGACTAGTTGATCGGGCGAGGAGATATGACAAATGCGCAGAAGCCCATCCTGAACCTGTTGCCGAATAAAATGAAAGTCCAGGGCCACATGTTTCATGCGAGTATGAAACACCGGGTTGGAGCAGAGACTCGTGGCGCCCACATTGTCACAGTAGATGACCAGTTTGGTTGAGGAGGTGAGATCGAGTTCGCCAAGAAGAGAGTCCACGACCTCGGCGTGGCGCCACGCCCGTGATTCGGCTTGATCGAGGAGCGAGCCACGTCCATTTGTTTCTTGGAGCTCCAAGAGATCGGGTTGCTTCCAAGATAAACAATGTAGGCACTCGTGGATGTGTAGTCATCCTTGTTGCCAGCCCAGTCGGCATCAGTAAATGCATGGAGGGCAAGAGGAGACTGGCGACGAAGAAGGATGCCTATATTGATAGAGCCACAGAGATACCGAAGAACTCTCTTGACCGCAATCCAGTGCTCAGTGCTCGGCCTGTGCATGAACTGAGAGAGTTTGTTGACAGCGAAGGCAACATTAGGCCGAGTGAGAGACATATATTGAAGACTCCCGACCATTGCTCAAAATTGCATCGGATCGAGAGAAGCGTTCCGTGTGAAGAGTCAAGGTAGACGAGGTAGCAAGGGGCGTAGCTACTGGGCGAGCATCGGTCATGTCGGTGCGAGCAAGGATATCAGCTATGTACCCACGTTGGGAAAGCAGAAGACCACTTGGGCGCTTAAAAACTTCAAGAAAGTAGTGAAGATCACCAAGGTCCTTGAGAGAGAAACGATTGGCGAGCAGAGAGATGAAAGTCTGAACTGCAGCGGGCTGGTTCCCAGTGACAATGATGTCATCCACATACACAAGGAGATAGATGATAGTGCCCGCAGTACGAAGGACGAACAGTGAAGTGTCATCCACCGAGTTGGTGAATCCGGAGTCTAGAAGAAACCGGCAAAACTCATTATACCATGCTCGGGGAGCCTGCTTGAGACCATAGATTGCCTTGTGAAGCCGACACACATGATGAGGTTTGTCTTTGTCCGTGAACTCAGGTGGTTGAGCCATGAAAACCTCCTCAAACAGATTACCTTGAAGAAAGGCATTGTTCCCATCCAGTTGTCGAATATCCCATCCTTGACAAACAGCCAGTGAGAGAACAAGACGAACAGTCGTCGGTTTAACAACCGGGCTGAAGGTCTCATAATAGTCAACCCCTGGTCGCTGGTGAAATCTCTTGGCCACAAGACAAGCTTTGTAGTGATCAATGGTGCCATCAGCATGGCGTTTGATGCGGTAGATCCATTTACAGCCAACAATGTTGCGAGCATCTACCGAAGGGACAAGTTCCCAAGTACCATTGCGAGCTAGTGCATCAAATTCCTCAGACATGGCCTGACGCCACTTCTCATCTTTCAGAGCCTGAGTGACACATGTTGGTTCACTGTCCGCTGCCAGTTGAGTCGAAAGACTCAGTTTGCTGATGGGTTTGAAGATGTTGTTCTTGGAGCGAGTAACTATGGTTGAAGGACCAGAAGCAGCGACGGGCACATGGATATGATCAACAGACACGAGCACAGGGACAGGACCAGGTTCAGCGGGTACAGGGACGGTGTCAGCGGGCACGGTGCAAGTGGGGAAAGGGACACCCTCGGGTATAGGACTGGATGCCGAGGTAGGTTGAGCAGTCTGGGTTAAGGGCGAGCTGAGATCAACCACATTCTGATTAGTGCGAGGAGAAACTGGCGGGGAGGCACTGGAGCGAGCAGCCGACGGTGTGTATGAGTGACTGAGCAGTTCATGAGGGGGTAGCCAAGAGACACTATCATAGGTATCTGCGCGAGCAGGGCTGGTGGCCGGGGTGGACATGGGAAAGGTAGACTCGACAAAGCGAACATGACGCGATATGTACAGCCTGGTGGTGCTCGGATCATAGCAGAGATAGGCACTCTGAGTGAGCGAGTAACCAAGGAAGACACACGGAGTGGAGCGAGCAACGAGTTTGTGGGCGGAGTAAGGACGGAGCCAAGGGTAGCAGAGACAACTAAAAGCACGAAGCTTGGCGTAGTTGGGCAGAGAGCCAAAAAGTTTATGGTAGGGAGACTGGTGAGCAAGGGTGGGTGTAGGTAGCCGATTTATGAGATAGGTCGCGGTTTGGAAAGCAAACGACCAGAGAGGCAGCGGAAGAGAAGCACGAGAGAGAAGGGAGAGACCAGTCTCGACAATGTGGCGATGGCGACGTTCCGAGAACCCATTGTGTTCCGGGGTGTGAGGGGGCGAGGTAAGGTGAGAGATGCCATGGGCGGACAGGTAGGCGGCCAAGCCAGAGTCCCGGGCAAGCCCCATATACTCGCCGCCATTGTCCGAGTAAAGGGTGACAATGGTTGTTTTAAAATAATTTTCCACTAAGGCTTTAAATTTGGGAAAGATGGTGGCTACCTCATATTTGAGTCTGAGCGGGTAAAGCCAGATGTAATGGGTATAGTGATCATCAAAGATCACATAGTATTTGAACCCATTAATAGAGGGAAGGGGGGAGGTCCAAACATTAGTGTAAATAGTTTGAAGAGGGAGAGTAGACATAATAGTATTTTGATGAAAATGAATTTTATGACTTTTATTAGAAAGACAATCATTACAGTGAATAGGAGTGCGAGCAGTGTCAAAAGTTAAACCTAGGCTAGATAGTATCTGACTCTGGATGGGACCAGACGGATGACCAAGACGATGATGCCAGTCCTGATGAGAGACTTTGGAGCTGACACAAGCAGAGGGGTGGGGCGGGGTGGCTGTGGTCGGCCATTCATACACACCGTCCTTAGATTGTCCGGTCAACAATATTCTCCCTGTTAGCAGATCCTTCACATGAAAAGAAGTTGGTAAGAACTCAATAGAGGTTTTATTAGAGATGCAAAATTGAGGTATATATATAAGATTCTTTTTCATGCCAGGAACAAATAGAACATTATGAAGGGAAAAAGTGTCTGAGGGTGTATGAAGGGATGAGAAACCAGTTTTGGAGATAGTTAACCCAGTACCATCACCAATGACCATGTCATCCATGCCCGTGTAGTTGGAGTGTAGCGAGAGATTGCCAATGTCGCTAGTGACATGATGAGAGGCACCACTATCGAGTAGCTAGCTCGGTGTCCCCGCGTCTGCCGTGGTTGCAAGGTGAGCCCGTGGTTGCCATTTGGAGCCACTTGTCGAGTTGGGAGTAGCGGGCAGAGATGTGGTGGCGATCAGTTGAAAGCTGGGGCAGTGAGTAACCGAGTGGCCCTGTTGGCGGCATGCTTGACACTTGCCCAGATCTCGGTCGTATGGCCAGAAGCGGATCTTGCCGAGGTTTGGGAAGGAGGCCGAGGTTGCGGGCGGGCTAAACTGCGAGGAGGATTGCCAGAGTCGAGCTATTGCTCCTTGGTGCGGCGGGGTTGGCCAGTAGGGTGCGAGAGGACGAAGGTGAGGCTGCTTGAGTAGCTCGCGATTGATGAGTTTTTCATGAAGCTCATCAAACGATATGGGAGTATCCCGTCCTTCAACCACATTCACGATGTGACGGTAGTCATCATCCAAACCACCGAGGATGGTCTCAATGAGATCCTCGTGGTCAAGAGGTTTGCCCAGAGCATCGAGTTCATCAGCCCGACCTTTAACAGACTGCATGTAGTCGGAAATAGACTGAGTGCCTTTGGAAGCTCGCTTTAGAGAATCCTTGATCTACTTGATATGGCCACGAGTGGGGCGAGCATAGGTGTGAGCAAGGGTTTGCCAAGCTTTACGGGTAGTGGCGGCCTGTTGGATTAAGGGGACCAAAGGTGCAGAGAGGAAGCCGACAAGAGCACCAAACAGAAGTTTGTCTTGCCGGATCCATGGTTGGTAATGCGGGTTGGGTGTGGGAACATCCTTGGATGTTTGAGCATCCTTGGTGAGGACATTGGGAGGCGGACATGGATGTGAGCCGTCTACAAATTTGTAGAGGTCATAGCCGATGAGAGTGGCCTCAACTTGGAGTTTCCATGCTATATAGTTGGTGGAGGTGAGTTTGGTGATATTGTGGTGAGAGATGTTAATGAGGTCGAAGGTTTGTGTGGGATCAAGAGGGTTTTTAATGGTGAGAGAGTGATTTCCGTTAGCCATGGTTAAGAAGGGTTAAGGGCGGCGGCTAGAGGAAGAAGACGAGGTTTTAGGAGCAAGGCTCTGATACCATGTGGAAACTAATAAAGTTTTGGAATAATGGCATAGTCTTTCCATTGATTTAATCACCTATTTATAGGGAGATATACAATTAGAGTTACGCTTGGAGTAGGTAACAAGAAACCTATACAAGAAAGGAAAATTAATAATGAAAGAACTCTACAAGGTAATTGCCACTAATTACTAATTACAAATCAACAAGAATAAGGAAAAGATATTATTCTCTAACACCCACACCTTAGGATGACAATTGTGTTGGAGTACTTTAGTCATATTTTAATTAGGCTTCCTAATTTAATCGATATCTAAATCTAAATATATATAATGGCAATGGTATATTTTTCCCTCCAAAATTTCATTTCTTAATTATTAACTTTTCAGTTACCATTTCACAATTTCTCTTTTCTATCTTCTTTGGTTATATCTCTCTTTCTCTCTCCCATCATCTCCTTATTTTCTCTCTCATCACCACAATCTCCTCTTTTAATTATATTTAAACATTTTTTCTCTCTTTAAATATAAAAAATAGTAACTAAAGCAAAAAATAATAGCTTCGGAGTTAAGAAAACAAAAATATAAGAGGTTAGTAAAATAAAAATAATTTATGGAACAAGCCACTATAAAAATAAAAGTTACAGAATCAACAAAACAAAAATAATTTAATGCGAAGGTTAGTTAGTAAAATAAAATAATTTTCGGAACAAAAGTTTAAAACAAATTCTTAAAAATATATATGTAAAACAAAAATACGTTAGTAAAATAAAAATATTTGATGGAACAAAAATAATAGTTACATAATCAATAAAAACAAAAACAATTTAAACTGAGGTTACTAAAATAATAAAAAAAATTACGGAACAAGATTTTAAAACAAATTCTTAAAAATAGCTATGTAAAACAAAAATACATTGGTTAAATAAAAATATTTGATAGAGCAAAAATAATAGTTACGGAATCAATAAAACAAAAATAATTAAAACCGAGGTCAATAAAATTATAAAAATAATTTACTGAACAAAAGTTTAAAACAAATTCTTAAAAATAGTTATGTAAAACAAAAATATGTTAGTGAAATAAAAATATTTGATGGAACAAAAATAGCAGTTGCAGAGTCAATAAAACTAAAACAATTTAAATTGAGGTTAGCAAAATAATAATAAAAAATTACGGAACAAATTTTTTTTTGTAAAACTAATTCTTAAAAATAAAACAAAAATAATAGTTACGAAGTCAATAAAACAAAAAAAATAATGGAAGTTATTAAAATCAAAATAATTTACAAAACAAAAATAATAGTTAACGGTAAAAAAAAATTCGTTATTTTGATTTTAGCTTATTTTCTTCTCGGAAATTTCTTTATTCATAAAATGAAAATATAATTTATTAAAAGTAATCATTTAAAAGGAAGAACTTATTTGAATTCATATTCTATTTGAAGGGCGGAAAAAATTCAAATTTGTTCAAAAACATTTATTATACAGAGTTTTTGAATAGTTTAAAGTGTTCGGGGTTGTCAGGCCATGAATTGACACTTAAAATTAGTGTTCCGGTAATGCTATTGAGAAACATTGGACATGCTGCAGGGTTGTGTAATGGAACAAGACTAATCATCATAAATCTTGGAGATCATATTGTTGAAACAAATTTTTTGAAAGGATGCAATGTTTGAGAAAATGTTTTTATCCCAAGATTGTCATTAACTATATCCGATGTAAGATTATGTTTCATGTTCCAGAGAAGATAATTTATATTGATGGTATCATATGCAATGACAATTAACAAGTGCCAAAGTCAATAATTGCACGTAAGTCTCTATTTGAAAAAAAAACAGTATTTAGCTATGGACAGTTATATATCGTAGTTTCTAGAGTAACAAATTATTTTAGTTTGAAGATATTAATATGCGGTGAAGATAAAAAACCAACTAATAACACTACTAGAAAATCGGTCATCAGTGACGGAAATTTCCGTCACTAAAATCGAATTCGAATCAGCGATTTGACATCGGCGGAATAACGAAATCAAGCTTGTCGGATGGGCAGGCCAATTTCCGTCGCTAATCAGTGACGGAAAAAAAAATTCCGTCACTAATTAGTGACGGAGATTCCGTCACTTTATTCCGTCACTAAATGTCCTCCGTCACTAATTTGCTACGGAAGTTCCGCCGCTAAAAGAATTTAAAATATATATGGAATATTGTGTAGAGACGAACATCCGTCGCCGATAAAGTCCCTCCGTCACTAATTAGTGACGGAATCTCCGTCATTGAATGAATTTAAAATATATATGGAATATTGTGTAGAGACGGAATATCCGTCGCTAATAAAAGACCCTCCGTCACTAATTAGTGACTCGAATCTCATCGAATTAAAAAAATTAAAAAATTAAAATAATTTTTTATATTTTAAAATTTTAATATTTTTGTACTTGATATATAAAAAAATTATTTTAGTGTTCATTTCAATGCATTAAATTTGAATTCAATAAATATTCAAATTATATAAAATTTAAATAACACAAAATTTTCCATTAATATCATGACAATTTTATTATTTTGGTACTATGTAAAATTCAATTGTAATTATATATTATAGCTAAATAAATTTTTATTAGTATATAAAATATGTAGTTTAATGTTATAAATTAATTTTATAAAATTAAAGTATTTAAAATTCTAACTCAATTCTCATTCTAAATTTTAACAATATCATCAAACAATAGAACTAGTTTAAAAGACACTAATTCTAAGTCCATAATTCCAATTCCAAGTCTAAATTTTAACATTATTTGAAACAACCAAACTAGTTTACAAAATGAACAAAACCAAATGATGATGTTGTGTTGCCGGGAAGTGGACCGCCGGTAGTTAACTCCATTGGAGGACGCAATTTCCGTTAAGTCATAATTGTTGGAGAGGCCAATTTACAAAATGAGCAATTCCGGGCGTTTAGATGTCAAAATTGCAAACTTGGAGGGGAGGAGAAGGAAATTTTGTAACCCTTTATACAGGGCACGCCGGAGACAGATCGACCCAGATCTGTTCTCCTTCTTCCCCGGTGATTCCTCCTTCTCTTCTTCTCCAAATTTCTTCCATTTCTCACTCAAATCAACCACATTTCTAAGCTCTCTCTCCCTGATTCTATGAGCAAGTGGATATCCTTGGCATGAATTGCACAAAGGTTTGTGTCTTCAAACAATCCCATCGATAAGCCTCTACCGCTTCTTGCAGAGCAGCAGCATGAGCTTTGAAATCTTGTACGATTTCCTAACCACTGAATGGAAGCTTACGGATCAACAACTCGGTGCTCTTCGGTATTTCTTGATCTCCCTCAACGCCACCGCCTCTGGCCTAAATCGTGTGGCTTCTTCACTCCTCCGCCGGGCCGATTTCCCGCCTTGGTTGCCCGCTTCCTTGGCGCCTTCCCACCGGTAGATTTCCTTGCGTTCTGCTTGGTACGAGCCATCGTTCTAGAGAGATCGAGATTGTGTGTTTGTTTATTTTAGAGAGAGAGAGAGAGGGAGTTTGGGCTGTTAGGAATAATGAATTGAATTTGGGGATTTGGTTGCTATTTAAAGTCGAGGATTTTCATAGAGCAAGTTTTGAGGATTTTAAGTTTTGAGGATTTTCATAGAGCAAATTTTGTGCCAAAATTCTCAAGAAAGAAGAAACAGGACCGTTAGATTGAGGATATAATCAATGGTTGGCACGCTTTAAAGTAATTGACGAGGATTATGATCTGTTACAAGGTATGAGGAACCAATGACGAGCCTCTTTGCCTGGAATAGAGGGATTAATTAATAATGGGGTATACTTAATACAACATCAATAAAATGCTTAATATAGCACTTTTATAAAATATTTGATCAAAATACCCTTTACATAATTTATTTTTTTCGTTTTTTGTTTAAATTTAATTTAACAAATTTTAAATTTATAAATATTTTAAGCACAATTAATTTATTAATTAATTTGGTTACTAAACACAATTAAATTACTAATTAATTTGATTTAGTTATACTAAGTGAAAAATTATCTTTGAGTTAGATTTAAATTAAAAAAAATTAATTTGATTTGAGTTAGGTTTAAATAAAAAAAACAAGTTTTGGGTAATTTATTTATTTATTTTAATTAAATTTAAATTAGCTAAAATTTAATTTTTTGTTTTTTATTAAATTTAAATTAGATAATTTAAAATTTAATAATTAATTTTTTGAATTGGGTAAGTTGGTTTTGTTTTTAACCCAAAATTAAATTACCCAAAAAATGTTTTTTTAACCCAAAACTTGTTTTTTTTAATTTAAACCTAATTCAAATCAAATTAATTATTAAATTTTAAATTAGCTAATTTAAATTTAATAAAAAACAAAAAATAAAATTTTAATTAATTTAAATTTAATTAAAAAAACAAAAAAATTAAATTACCCAAAAAATGTTTTTTTAACATGTTTTTTTAAACCCAAAACTTGTTTTTTTTTAATTTAAACCTAATTCAAATCAAATTAATTATTAAATTTTAAATTAGCTAATTTAAATTTAATTAAAAAAACAAAAAAAATTAAATTACGTAAAGGGCATTTTGGTTAAAAAAAATTTAAAAGTGATGTATTAAGCATTTTATAGGTGCTGTATTAAGTACATATGTTAATAATTTGTATACGAAATTGTGGGCGGAACAAAACGGGCCGGACAAAAATTAAATTGCTTAAGTTAATTACGATAACAGTTAAAAAGAAAAAAATTCAAATTACAAAACTTACGTTTTTTTAATTTTTTAATTTTTATACGAAATTATTGCAATTCGGAAAAAATTTAATATCTAAGTTAATATCTCAATTAAAAAGAGTAACTAATTTTCGCAAATTTAAAAAAAAAAAAATATATATATATATATATATATATATATATATATATATATATATATATATATATATATATATATATACAAGCGGCTTTTGAAACATGATACTTGATTTTTTTAGATTCTGGTTAGCCATATGTCATTATCTAAATGTTACTTCTGTAAAAATATTTTACATCGCCAATGAATGAAATTTTAATTAAAAAAATCTTTTCCAAATCTCTAATATATTTCATTCATCCCAAAATTATTATCCTCACCACCCACGTATTAAGGAATTTCCAAATTATGGTACTTTCAAAAATACTAATGATATAAAGGTACCAAGGTGGACCAAACCGATCGACGAGTGGTTGGGTTACTGGGATCTAAGAAAAATGTTGAGTCAAGTGGTGGTCGAGGTGATAGACAAAATATAGAATGTGGGTGCCGGTACATAAAAACTAGTATCAAGTGGGTGGTCAAAGGAAGAACTTTCTAGATCCACCGGTTGGGAGGAACTAAATCGCGAAAGATATTGATCGGCTCGGGTCAAGTACTTCTTGGGGAAGAAAACCCCGAGGAACTAAATTGCGAAAGATAATAATCGAAAATTATTATCCATCACCATACAGATTAAGGAATTTCCAAATTATGGTACTTTCAAAAATACTAATGATATAAAGGTACCAAGGTGGACCAAACCGATCGACAGTGGTTGGGTTACAATGGGATCTAAGAAAAATGTTGAGTCAAGTGGCTGGGAGCGGGTGATAGACAAAATACGAATGTGGGTGGTACATAAAAACTAGTATCAAGTGGGTGGTCAAAGGAAGAAGTTACGTTAAGTTACGTTACGTTAAGTTAAGTTACGTTAAAACTAGTATTGTTGAGCCAAATAAGTTTACGCTACGCCACGTTAAGTTAAGTTAAGTTGCCACGCCACGCTACGCTAAATTGCTGCCACGCCACGTTACGCTAATTGTTGCTAAGTTGTTAAGTTAAGCCACGCCACGCTAGTTAATTGCGTTGCCACGCTACTTTAAGCCACGCTGTTGCTAAGTTAAGTTAGCCAAGTTGCTGCCACGACGCCTGCGTTGCTGTTGCTAAGCTGCTGCTGCTAAGTTAAAGTTGTTGCCACGCCACGCTAAGTTAAGCTGCTGCTGTTGCCACGCCACGCCACGCTAAGCCACGTTACGCTAAATTGCAAGCCACGCTATTAATTACGCTAAGTTGCCACAGTTAAGTTGCCACGCCACGCTAAGCCACGCCACGCTAAGTTGCTGCTGCTAAGAAAAGTTAAAGTTGCCAAGTTGCCTGGTAAGTTAAAGTTGCTGCGTTAAGTTACGCCACGTTGCTAAGTTGCCACGCCACGCCACGCTAAATTGTTAAGCCACGTTACACGCTAAGTTACGTTAAGTTAAGCCACGCTAAGTTTGCTGCCACGTTGTTGCCACGCCACGCCACGCTAAGTTGCACGCCACGCCACGCTAAATTAAGTTAAGTTAAGCCACGCTACATTACGCTAAGTTAAGTGCTAAGTTAAGTTAAGTTAAGTTAATTTAAGCTGCCAAGTTAAGCTTTGCTGGTTAACGCCACGCCACGCTAAGTTGCTGCTGCTGCCACGCCACGTGCTAAGTTGCCACGCCACGCCACGCTAAATTGCGTTAAGCGTTGCTGCCGTTAAATTAAGTTAAGTTAAGTTACGCCACGCCACGCCACGCCACGCTAAGTTGCTGCGTTGCGTTGCCACGCTAAGTTAAGTTACGTTACGTTACGTTACATTAAATTAAGTTAAGTTACGTTACATTACATTATATTACGTTAAGTTAAATTAAGTTAAGTTAAGTTACATTACATTACGTTAAGTTAAGATAAGTTAAGTTAAATTAAGTTGTAATGTGAATATTTTGATTTTTGTAATTATATTGATGCTAATCATTTTAATTATTGATATTATATTTTTAAATTAACGTTTCAAATATTAATTTAATAATAAAATATCATTCTTAGAAATCGGAGCTAGAACCAGAGATGGCGGCTAGATTTGGTGCGGCTTGGAGACGGAGATGAAACCAGGAGAAGATTGAATGAGGCGGCGCTTGGGTTGCTTTACCGATCCGCCGGAAGCGAGAAGGAAGAGAAGTGATGATGGAGTGCGTTGAGAGCGGTATGGAGTGGGTGCCGTGAGGTGTGTGAGATTAGGGTTTAGATAAAAAGTCTGAGTTGTATTTATACTTAGGATTTTTGTTTTTGTTTTTTTAATTATCAGCTTATAAATACACACAATTTATATTGACTTTGTTTTACTTGAATTTAATTTATTAAATAGACAAAACAATTTTATTTGAATATTTTCTTAATTTATACTTTCAATTTATAGTCTTTATTTTTCTTTAATTTAATTTAATAAAAAAAGTGTGAGCACGTTCTATGCACGGTGTATAACTAGTTAAATATTATTATATTTTATAATATAATATTATTAAATTACTAAATCCAATTTATGCATCGTGATCTGCCAAAAATGTTGAGTGATCGACAAGGTGGACCGAAGCGATCGAGAAGTGATTGGGATACGGTGGGATCTAAGAAAAATGTTGAGTGAAGTGGTGGCTGGGAGCAAGTGATAGACAAAATGCAGAATGTGGGTTGAGAATCACAGTAGTGGATACGGTGGAGCTCGATTGGGTGAATGTCGAACTAGGGCAAAGGCTGCGTTGGAATTGGGTTGTCGCCGCTTGGATGGTGGCGACGGGAAGTCGGAGAAAGAAAGGTGCACCGCGGTGGCGCTAGTTGATGATGGAGCTCGGCTATGAAACTGAATCTGGGGTGGAGAAGCCAGAGTGAGTGGCTGGCGAAGGAGGCGGATTGGACGGATAGAGTTGAAGGGGAACAGAGGAGGTGAATTGGACATATGGAATACAATTATTTTTAAAAATAATTTTAATTATTTAAAAAAATTATAATTCAAAATTATTTTAAAAATCAAAAGATTAACTAAATGTATACACATCCCATATATGCAAGTTCAATTAATGATAAAAATTCATTATATTGTTTTTAATTTTTTTTAAATAATATAATTTTTCAAAAAAATTATTTTGATTGTTATAAAACCATTTTTCACTTAAAATATCCAAAATATCAACTAAATGATGAACTATAAATTGATAAAATATCATTCATTAAAATGATTATAATATTTTTCTACTAAAAAACAATTATAATTTATTTACCAAAAAATAATTAATTTTTATAATAGTGACGAGAAAACCGTCGATCGGATGTGTATTCCGTCACTAATCAGTGACGGAATAAATCAATTAGTGACGGAATCTCCGTCACTAAATCTGGCATGAAACAATTATAATTTATTTAACAAAAAATCATTAATTTTTTATAATAGCGACGGAGAAAACCGTCATGACGGTGTATTCCGTCACTAATCAGTGACGGAATAAATCAATTAGTGACGGAAATTCCGTCGCTAAATCTGGCACGAATTTTTAGAACGTTCAGCGACGGAAGGAAAAGGAATATTCTAAAAAGATGCTTATTTAGTGACGGAAATTAGTGACGGATGAATTTCCGTCACTAAAAGGAAAGCCCGCCAAAACAGTGACAAACTATCCGTCTCTAAAGTGGTTTTTCCGTCACTGATCAGTGACGGAGGGTTCCGTTACTAATTTTCCGTCACTGATTATCAGTTTTCTAGTAGTGTAAGACAACAAATGTTGTATATAAGGAATTTTTTTAGAATCTATAATGATTAGTTATATACTTATGTGTAATTGTTAATAAACCAATCCTCCTTATTTTGTTTATGTACGATTTAAGTGAAATGCGTTTAAGGTACATGTTAAAAAAACTAGTTATATAATTGAATGTGAATGATATAAGAACAACATAAAATTGAATCCACAATTGCATTGGTGATGCTCCTATTTGTAATTTTGTTGGCTTTACTTTTAAATTTATAATGGAGCATTTAAGATATCACATCATTTTGTATATAAAATTAAATACTATCAACACATAATGAATCAGGTAAATATGATCCGTCTTATAAAAAATATCCGTAAAACCATGTTTATCCAAATATTTGGCCATTTATAATTACTCCCATACGCATACCGTGTGTACTGTGTAAGGTTGAAATTGTTACCAGACCTGCTATATATAGTTACAAAATAACGGCCACACATTGAAACCATTTGAAATTCCAGCAAAGCAAGTAATGCATCCTAGTACGTGTTTAGTTTGATAAAAAATTATCATTTGACATTATTAGTAAATAAGATAATCAAATAAATCTTAAATAAAATTTCAAGCTCGATTCCGTTAACGTACTCGTAGATCACATTATTTTTCTTGAAAATATCAATGATTAAAAGACACTTAAAAAAAATCTACAAAAAGGTCGTCAAACTTGAGCATCTTTATGAGGAGTACTTACTTAGCACCGCATCGCATCTGTAAAATTACAAAACGCAACACATTTTTAAAATAATTCTCTCTGTCACTGACCCAAAAAAAAAAAAGTTTTTTTTATGGTCACCGCACCCAAGTAGGCCTCCCCCTTCAATAGCCACCCCAACCAAGTGCCCCTCCCCTCGATGACCACCCATCCAACCGGCCTCTCCCATTCACCACCACCAACCACCCAAAATCCACCAATTTATCCATCCATCTATAAAGTTTTTGACTTTTTGTATGGTCATCCCACCCAATAGCTCCCCCGCCCCCAATGGCCACCCCATCCAATTGACACCCTAAACGCAACATTTTTTTAACAAAAAATCATAAAAATTAAAAGATTTGCAATTCAAAAATTGGAAATGAAGATCATTGTATGCAATATAATACATGTCTATCAGAACAAAGCATTGTTGTTCGCATCCATATTTCGAAGAGAAGTTTTAAATTTAGAATGAGGAAAGTGAATTTTTCAAGAGAGCTCCACCAACGAAAGGAACTTGAAAAACATCGATACAGTCTCACCTTTTTATATTGACATCGTTTCATACTGACGCTGTGTCATAAGCACGAACACAAAATTTAATATATATATATTATACTTCGACTCACATTATTGTAATATTGATGTTTTTTAATAAATATTTTATTATTACTTTCAAAATGATTTTAGTTTATTTAATAAAAAACTTGGACAAGTGACAGTTTAGTCAAGTCCATAAATACATATTACGTTTAGTATACAGTACTAGCTTCCTTTAGCATTTATATTTATAATTCACTTAAATTTGACAATTTAGGTAAGACGGCCTTACGAATATTTTTTTGTAAGACGGTTTTTCCTTATTCGACCTATCATGTGTTAATAGGTTGAGTTGTAAGAGAGTATGACTATGTCTTATATCTTATAAATTAAGATATGTAAGATCATCATATTGAAAACTTACTTCTTAAATTATGAAACAATGATTCGACTCGATGTGACTCTTTTTTTTTACCCCTATCTTAGTTCAAACCCTACAAAAATAACATGTATTGTAATTGATGCTCATACTTGTTACAGATTGTCTAAGCTTAGTTTTTGCGGAATTGGTAGTGAGTCATATTTCTTAAAGGGTGAGTCTATTGTAAGATTGTTATTCGTAAGACGAAATTTCACTCTCTTACAGCTCAATCCACCAACGTACGATAAGTCGAATAAAAAAGATTTGTGTTACAAAAAATATCTGTAAAACCGTCTTATACTCCCTCCGTCCCTAAATAATTGTCCTGTTTGACCCGACGCACAGTTTAAGAAAAAGTAATTGACTTGATTATTTATATTGGTTTAATGTGTAGTTTCCATTAATGTCCATGTATATGTGGCCCATAATTAAAGTAGAGTGAAAAAGTAAGGGTAAAGTGGTAAAAGTGATGTTCTAAAAAGGTAAGTTTCAAAGTGGACAATTATTTTGGGACGGACGAAAAAGGAAAGTGAGACGATAATTTAGGGACGGAGGGAGTATATGTTTTTATCTTTCTTAAATGCATAGAAACTAGGCTAATTTCTGTTTATTTACTAATTACAACCCCACCCTGCAATTTTTGTGGGGTTAGTGGGACTGCATAATTAAAAGGGATGAAAGATGGACATCACGTCCGTTGGCACGTACAATCTTTTGGACGTGGTGGGACATCCTTAGCCTTCCACTTCAAGCCTAATTCCGTGATTTTAGGAATACTTAAATATTTGTTTATTTTCCATGCAATTATATAGTTTTGTTTCTTTTTTTAGGAATGTGATTATATAGTTTATGAGCTTCAAGATGGATTCGGCTCAACTGTACGCGGTCGTACCTACTTGTATCAGCAAATAAATTATAAAACACACACACTACTGCGAGTTACGTGTTACTCTCTCCGTTTTCAAACAATTATCGTCTTTAACCCGATATTTTTTTACTCTCTCCGTTTTCAAGCAATTATCGTCTTTAACCTGATACGGAGTATTTTTTTTTAAAAAAGTAATTTACTATATTATATTGAAGTAATGTGTGGTTTAATTTCTTTTAATATCCTTAAATGTGTGACCATAATTAAAGTAGGTTAAAAAATAAAAATAAAGTGGTAAAAGTGTTTTCATTAAAATGAAAGTTTTGAAATAAGATAATATTTTGGGCACGAACAAAAAAAAAATAGAACAATTATTTAGAAACAAATGGAGTATATAATTTTGAAAATATATATATATATAAAATATGCAATAAATTTTCTTTTGATAAACAATCGGTTTGACTCAAAATAGCCGAACGGAGCAATAATTTAGGAACATAAAGGGTAAGTTCTAAGATGTTTGATTGTTTGGATTTAGGTTTTCCCGAAATCAAACTATATTATTGTGTATATTGTGCACTTTTAAAAGTAAATGTATGTAGCACGGAGTTTATGTGCTTGTGATATAAGCTCAATAAAAACTAATTTTGAAAAGTTTTGCTCTCTCAGTTTCAAAATAATTTTTTTTCCTTAACTAATGCTTAATTACATATTACTAATATAAGTGTCGTGTTAGAGACTATGTAGGTTGAAGAGTATACCATTATTAACTCCGATCAATTTTTCTATTAGAGTAGTTGGAAAGATAAATTAAAAGATGATACTTACTATAAAATATTTAATAATAAAGAGGATAATCGATTTTTCTGCTATGAACAATATCAATTTATGTTAGGCTTTTTATAGAATGTTTTTTATTTTATTTTTTGTTAGACATAAGACCCCTTAATTGGTCCTTGTTTATTTTTTCTCATTTATTTATAGAAATAGTTGGGGGAAAAAAGAGGAAAATTGACATTTAGGTTGATATATATATATATATATATATATATATATATATATATATATATATATATATATATTATTTATTATTTATTTATTTTATTTTATTTTTTTGCTAAAACAACATTGATTTTGGAATGGAGAGAGTAAGAAGGTAATTTACCCTTATTAGGTGTGCTAGGAGTAGTTGGCATGATAAATTAGTATTCCCTCTGAACCTATATATAAGCAAAAAATATCAAATTTTGGTGAACTTAAATATAAGCAAAAATCACCATATTAAACTCTACTCACAACTTCTAACAAGTTTGGTACCAAAAATACCCATTATTAATTTTTTTGTTTTTTAAGATGTGTACACATTCCCTATACACAAAGAGCCACTAATTATAAAAGGAGTTATAATGAATTGATGACAATGAGTTAATATTGCATTAATTATCATTATTTTTGAGTGGGATACTTAAGGGTATTTTAGTAAGTATATTTTTGTTTTATATAAAATCAAAACAATTTAACTAATTTAACTTACTTTCTTAGTCTGTATAAAATTGATTAGTTTTGCTTATATATAGGTCCGTAGTAATACTCATATCCTATGAGATGCATATCGGGAAAAGAGGCACTCCTATTTAATGATATGATGATTGATGAATATTAATTGCTGAGACTTGGGAGGATAGAAGGATAATTAGGAAAATTATCCATTAAAATTCTAAAACGATATTTATTTTAAATCAAAAATATTACTCCTTTCGTCCCTAAATAATTGTCCTGTTTGACCCGACGCACAGTTTAAGAAAAAGTAATTGACTTAATTATTTATATTGATTTAATGTGTAGTTTCCATTAATGTCCATGTATACGTGGCTCATAATTAAAGTAGAGTGAAAAAGTAAGGGTAAAGTGGTAAAAGTGATGTTCTAAAAATGTAAGTTTCAAAGTGGACAATTATTTTGGGACGGACGAAAAAGGAAAGGAGAACGATAATTTAGGGACGGAGGGAGTACTAAAAAGGACACTTAGTTTAAAATATATGATGTTGTTTGGTAGTCAGGATTAATGTCAGATAAGATTAATAAGTCAAATTATCTTATGTTTGGTACACAATAAGTAGTCGTGACTAATAGCACGAGTTACCTGGATAAAATCATTATTCTCTCATTATTAATACTAAGGGAAAGAGTGATATTATTAACACTTTCATTAAAAACAAATTGGGATTAACATTATTTATCTCAAAACTATCCTCGATATACAAGTAAGGATTAATAGCGAGGGTAATAATGGTCCTGAGATTAATAATACTACTTATCCTTACCCGACTACCAAACAAGCCCTAGGAGTAATATTATGAACAACAACTAACTTTTCAAACATTTGAGCTTTTTCATAACAATTTCTTAAAATTTTCTATTATCCACCAAAAAAGTCATTCTTTGTTACAATGACAAAATTAACCATTTTTTCACGAAGTAAACTCGGAAAATACATTTTATGTTTTTTTTTATTCACAAGTTATGAACAGAGACTGAGCTCGTTCTTTATAAAGTCTTAAAAACGACCTTCAATACTACTTGACTACAAACACAGTGATACCTTTACAATTTGAAGTAAGTCTCTAGTTTTGCTAGCTTAGACCTTCATTTCCTCCTAAAGATGAAAAGAAAATCAAACTAGAATTATGTCTTAATTAATCATTATGAAATGTCAAGCTCTTTAGTTAATGCAATAACCATATTACATATTGTTTGATTATTTTAAAGACAAATGATATTACGAGCTAGAGCTTGCGATATTATTACAAGCTTTAGTGTTAAAGTTGTTAGATGATTAAGTTGGTGATGATTTGGAATGTTCGTATCATTACTTAAAAAAAAACATATTTAATCTAACGGTGTAGAGATCTTAGGAAATTTGATCTAACAATATCAACACTAAAGCTTGTAATAATACAACAAACTCTAACTCGTAATATCATACCTCTATTTTAAATATGCAATATGTTGTAGTATAACAATAAGAATGTAAAAGACTGAATTAGTTATGAATTTGGTACATGTGAAAGCTTTAAATAAATAAACTCATCAACCACATGTGAGCTTTGATAGAATTATTCTCTTTTATGGGTTGGCTAGCTAAGGTATTGACAATAGAATTTAGAAGAAACTAGTTGTTGTGTATCAATAATTAAATGAAAATATATTATATATTCATCTAAAAATTGATCAAATTGATTTTAAAAAATCAATACACTTATTTTAGACTAACAAAAGTAGTGAATATGAATAAAAATGACTTCTATTTCCGTGTTTTTACCACGTTATTCCTTATTTCGCTAATTATATTATTTCATTAGATCGTTTCAATAGTTCCAAAAAAAGTTCAAAAGACGGAGCCACAATAATCTAGTCCTTCAATTCCACCAAAATAGTTCATATTTGAAAAGTCTAATTATTAAGAGATATATAATTAGCATTAAAGTTAGTTATATTTAAAAAATACTTGAGCATATATAATCAATATGTAATATCAAATGTGAATGGTAAAGTAGAAATGTTATAGAGATGGTAACCATAAATTTCTGAAAGTAGATTCTTAAAGTGAAATATCACAAAATAGTATAATAAACTCTTTTCCCGAAGCAATGAAAGTATTTTCCTATCAAATTGTCCATGTGCAAGTGAGACTCATCATTAATATAGCTCAAAAGGAAAATACTTGGGTAAAACGGTTTTACATGTATTTTTGTAAAATGAATATTCTTTACCCGAACTATCGTATATTGATGGATTGAGTTGTGAGCATGTGAGAGTGTGGTTTCATCTTACGAATTAAGATCTGTAACACGGTTTTACAGGAGGCCTACTTATAGCAAAATAAGCATTAAAATGATTTTTAAAAAAAATAACTTTCTAAAAACATATTCGAAAGTGGGGTTTTAGAGTAGGTTTCATGTAAGACCATCTTAGGGATCTTAATTCGTAAGACGGAGTTTCACGCTCTTATAGCTCAACCCACCAACACATGGTGAGTCATATATGAAGATTCGTCTTACAAAAAATATTCGTAAAACCGTTTTACACATGTTTTTACCATTTTTTTTAAATCTATGAAAAAGGAAAAGTTTTTTTAGAACAAATGGAGTATTGAAAACTTGGACTAGTTCGGTTTACAGTTTAACATATACTCCCTCTGTTCCACCTAAAGAGTCCAAATTGGAAAAGTCTAATAATTAAGGTATATATTAATGTGATTGGAGTTGATCATAATTTCAAAAATATATAATAACAACCAATATACTTATAACATAAGTGGAGGGTAAAGATGAAATATTATGAAAGTTGTAAACATAATTTTTAAAAGTAGACTCTTTATGTGAAACATCTCAAAATAATATAGTGAACTCTTTGTCTGAAACGGATAGAGTATTAAAATAATTATGTGTAACATAAACATATGTTTATATCAATTCAATATTGAATTAAATAAATATTTATATTATACAATAATAGCTGTATGATGGTATATCACTTAAATATATTTTGGATACATTCTAAGCAATGTCCATAGTTTTATTTATCTATTGAAAGAGAATTTGTATGGTGGGAATGGAGAAAGATTACTAGATGGGAATGGATAATAAGAATTAATTAAGATAAGAGGAGTGATGTTAGTGCTTAATCAAAAGGGTTAGCATGACTAATAAATATAGAAGATGGGGCCTACACAATAATAATTGCCTTTTTGGGTGAGACATGAATGTCATCTTGACAATTAAGACCCTTACAGTTAGTGTGTCAAATTTACACATTTTTCTTAGCTGTAATCACTTATCCCCACATTAGGTTAATGTCAATTGTCAAAGTACACAAGTTTAGCTTCATTTGAGAAGACCCAAAAATAGAAAGTTAGTTAATACATCAACAACATGTTCAAACCATAGAAGATGTAATAACTTATTACCATAGTAATATCTTATTAATTGAAACTAATTTCATAGCGATACATTTAACTAGATCTAATGGTTTGTTATAAGTGCGAGCAAAGATAACAAAGCATTTCACGCTCACGATACAAGCAAAAGAAGAGGCATATGTGGCAATGAGTTGTGCAGTCACGTGAGACAAGTTCTATCAACGTGAATAAAAAGAACAACCGTCTAATCACGACGTTAATCTTACTTTTAATTATGTCGATTAAAATAATATAAGAATCAACTTAAAATTAAGTTTGCACTTCCAAAAGGCCTACCATGATGTTTCACGCATCACTTTTAATTACCACAATTAACCCAACTTAGAACATAATTCATGCATATCAATAGCTTCAATTCTAAATTTAGTTTGATGAAAATGTGAACTATCTTGTTAGTTCTCACACATTTTTAGCACAAGCGTATAATTCTATTTCACGATTCTATCTAACAGTGAATAATTGATATTCTAAGTAAGGGAAATCAATTTATGCCCGCTCATAGGCAAAACTACCCCTATGGTCATTTAATTTCTCAATTAAATAGTTTTTATTCACGGCAATAGTATTATATCACAAATTACAAATAAAGCGATAAAACTCCCTAATCAAATACCAATATCTTTTTTAAGCTTTAACATTCACAAAAAAAAAAAAAGACACAAAATAACCATCCTAAGAAGTGGAGAATACTTAAACCCTACCATCCATCCCAAAAAATAAAAGATCATCCATTGGTCTAGCCAATAGAGATATTACATGAGCAACCCTAGGTTTGTCTCAACAAGCATAATTGTATGAGAACATTGAGAATATCCTTTTGATACCAATTGATCATTAGGCTACAAAAATTATCATACTCTGAAATATCGAGTCACCGCCCTCTCAAAAATCGTGATCAAATCCTCTCTATATGTTCATCACTCACGTAATCAAGCATGTTCACAATAACGAATGTCATTGAGAACATAAATGGTATAAATAAAATACAAAAATTTAGGTGAGACGGTCTTATTAATATTTTATGTAAGACGAATTCTCCTTACTTAAACTAATCGTGTGTTGGTGAGTTTCAGTTATGAGACTTCATCTTATTAATTAAAATTAGTAAAATCGTCTTACAATAGAGTTACTAAAAACAAAACAAGTAATCGATGCATTTTTTTATTAACATATCCCTACTTCAAGCTAATTCAAATTTAAAATTTGATTCTTATAAAAGGTAATGTTTATTCAATTCAAAAAGATAAAAAAGAAGTTGTTGAGACTGTTTTACTTTATCAAGACTGGCTTTGTGAAAGCAAACAATGAAATGCCAAAATTCCACGACCCACAACCCAAGAAAAACAGTAAACAAATGAACCAAAATTCAAATCTTAATCCCCCCAAAGGCTACACTGTCATCAATTCATCGTAGTATTTTTTTTTTTTCAAAATCTTTAAATTAATTACCCCCCAAAAAGCCTACAAAGATTCCATACAACCAAAGACTTTCCCCGACTTTCCCGAATGTAAAATTCAAAATATGTCCCCAACGGCGGTAACTAAACGCCGTCAACATTGAACACTGTGCATATATATATAAATATTCACCTTGCAGACACAAACACTCGCACGTAGCTCCAGAAGTGAACCGCTTGATAAGGGAGAGAGAGAGAGAGAGAGGAGAGAGAGCACTGTACATGTTCTTGGCTTTTCCAGATCAAGCTCAGATTTTTGTAAGAAATTTCTCACATTTTCTTAGCTTTAAATTTTCCTTTTTTATTTCTTGATCTGCTATGTGAAGTTGTTAAGCATTATGTGATTGTGGGTATGTTTTAAACTTTAAATCATGTGTATAGATCTATATTGGGTATTGTGTTTTTGTTGGTTTTGGTTTTGGATCGATTTCTTGATGTTTGGTTTGATTTTTGGAGGTTTATGGGCTTTGTTTGATTTTTGTGTGTAATTAATTGGTTGATGGGAAGATTTAGGTAAAATGGTTGAAAAAATGGTGTTGAGAATTGTTAGTGACGAGCTGCGTTTGGGATATATTTGAATTTTGAGAATAATGTGTGAAGTTGAAATTTTTTAAAAAAATGTTGTTGTCATTGTGCAAGTGTAGATTTTGTACTTTGATAGCGGTGGGTTTTGGAGATGTAGATTTCTGAAGCATTTGGTTTAGTTGTGAATTGGGGACGACTGTAAACGTGAAAGGTATCCACTTCCTAAGGTTCCTCGGCAATCGAATTGGGTGGGGGCGGAGACTCGGAGCGTTTTCCTCATAGATGCTTATTTGGGTGATTGGTAGTTTGATTATGAACTGTTTTCTTGTTGATTCGGTATATGAGGTTCAAGATTCAAGTGCTATTGATCTAGTGAGTTGTGTTTCTGTATGATTGCTTTTAAACGAGGTACAATTGCATTCCGGAACACCACAATTAATGATAAAAAAGATCTGTATCTTTTCAACATTCAGTAGCTTAAAATTTGTTTAAGTACTATACAGATTTTACGATAATATAGTAATATTTAATTGGTGATAAGGACAATTATTATCTTGAAAAATGTAGTCACTAGATTTTAGTGAGGCACTAATTAGTTACTCCATCCCTAAGATCCCTTAGCCCAAAGTGTCCTCATTTAAAAGTCAAACATTTTAAGAAATAAAATGTATTTTCATAAATTCCTTATGAATAAGGATAGATTTTGAAACCTGAAAAATTTATTAGTGTAGTTTTGATACTAGACTCTTTAAGTGGAATATCCCGAAATAGGAAATAGGACTCTTTGAGCTGAATGAATGTAGTATAGAGGTTTTAAGTAGTAACATAAAATATTAAGAATTTTGAGAATAGAAACAATCAAACAAAACATGATCTTGATCAAGCCTTAATATTAGATGCTACAACTGCATTTTTTTTACATAATTATTCTAGAATCACAAACTAACGTGGTTGTTTCTCCATTCTGGTGCAATTCGTGACTGACATTTGCATTCCCAATCCCATTAGAATGCCATTCCTTGACTAATACATTCTGGCATTTAAGTCTCATAATTACATTGGCATTGTTGAGAACAAGAGAAAATGGGGAAGATTTTCCACTTAAATACCTTCACAAAAGAATTAGACGTCTCTGATAGCCTATAAACATTCTGCATATTGGCGTGATTACCAGCTATTTTAAATATATTTAATCCCGTCAAGATATTCTTGCATTTGGCGTGATTACCAGCAAGTGAAAATGAGTTTGCTTGAAATTCTGTTGGCAACCGATTCAGTAGAATTAATTGATTGCATGTTTGATACATCATATGATGAGGACTTGCCGGAAGACCTGATAGTAGTACTTCTGTTTTTTTTTCTCTAAAGCTCAATGGGCATGGAGGTTGCTGATATCTGTATGGATAAGGAGCCAGATTGTGTAGTTATTTATGCTGATGGTGTTTCCAGTGATGCAAGTCATAAAACTTGCAGTAATCATGAAATTCTGCTGTCATATGAGCATGTCAATGGGGACTCAGAATCCAATATCCTGAATGGCAATGCCGAAGTTAAGGAATTTGAAGTGAAAGAATGCACAACTGAAGAGTCCTTAAACAAATCTCAACTCGGGCAGGATACAGTCAACTCGGAGGCTGGCTTGGTGAAGGATAGGTTGACATCTGACCCGCAGAAAGCAAAGGATGAAAGTAAGAAGTCAAGAACTTCTATCAGACCTGCAGCAAAATCTGCAGTTGGAAATTCTAAAACAAAGCACACTGTTCCGCAGCCATTTGCTCTGGCAACTGAAAAGCGCGCCCTATGTGGTATTCGTCCAGTTGGCAGTGAATCCGACATGGCATTTCCTGTCACTAAACTATCTCAAGCTAACAATTCTCCTGCTTTTGTTACTAAGAGACAAAATGAGGTAGTATCCCAGGTTCATAGCCATGATATTATGCTATGTTATCCCTATATGTTTTCTTGCATACGTTGTGTTATTCATGAATAATTGCAACACCACATTTTAATCTCGCCCGCAAGTGTATCAAGAGAACTGGTGGCACCTTATGCTGTGGTCTTTGACTAGACAGCCAATTGTGTCTAGAGCTGTTTAGTAACCTGAGCCAGCTTGAGCTTGGCTGGTTTGAAGTTTGACTTGTCTACATGTGCTGGGTTTGAGTTGAGCTCAAATATGATTATGTGATCGAGGTATAAACGAGACTAGATCGACTCAGGTTGAATAAACTCGGTAATTACAAAATATATGTTTCCTCCATTCGAAAATGAGTGTCTAATTATCTCTCCCTCTCTCTCTCTTTTATTATGATGAGTGTCTTCTTATTGAATGTACTAAATTCACCTTGAAAAACTATGTTCCAATTATATGCACTTGCAGTGTTATAATGTGAACACTAAGGACATTCTTGTGTATGTGCTAGTAGAAATGCTTAATAGTCAACTTTCTCAATTTATTAGAAAATCTAAAAATGGACACTCGTTTTTTTTTTTTTTTGGGGGGGACGGGTACAATTATGTTTTTTTGTGTGGTTTACTTAGGCTCAAGTAAAGCCCAAGATTGGATCGTTTATAGTCGTATTGTGAAGTAATCAAGTTGAGCTCTAATACGAGTTCCTTGACTAGACTTAGAGTAAAGCTCGAGCTTGAACACTTAAAGCTTGACTCAGCACGTTTACAACCCTAGTTGTGTCTCTGTAAAGGCCATAAAAGCTGTAGTAATTGATGCTTCATTGCATCCAAGTTCTCTCTTTCCTTAAAAGCTTTCATTGCCTGGGATAGTGAAAGCCTGCAATCGTCAACATTTTTACTTTCCTCCTACACAAAAAACTGTGCAGTATGCCTGTATTTACGGAACCTTTATTGTTTGATTACCCAGTCAATGGTTTACCATGATGATGAGGCTCCTATTTGTTATTAATCATGTAACTATTCCTTTTTCGCTTGCAGCAACTCACACCATCAATCGTAAGGAAGCCATTACAACCAGATAACAAGAAGCATCCTGATGAAGATGATTCCTGTTCAGTTGCTTCCTCGTATCCCTTTTTATGCGTTATAGAAGCACATGATTTTTGTGTCCCTTTTTCTTTTTTGTTTCATCTGTCTGACTCCGATTTGTAGTTAAATAATTCTTAACTATACTTAGAACTGCTGCATCAGCTAGAACTATGAAGTTCAGGCCAACTTCTGCATCCGCTCCAGTGTTCAGATGCAGCACGCGTGCAGAGAGACGGAAGGAGGTTGTGTTTCCATCAATCTCATGCACATTAACCTTTTAAAATGCTTCTGCATTGAGCCTTCTAAGATCATGCTAAAATAAGATCATACTTAATGCTAACCTTTTGTTGGTATTATTTCATAGTTTTATTCAAAATTAGAAGAGAAGCACCAGGCACTGGAGGCTGAAAAAAATCAATGTGAAGCACGGACCAAGGTTCTTATTTCAAAAACCATTTCGTTCTTATTATTTCTTTCAACTGTTGACTAGGAATAGTAGTCCCTTCTGGCCTTCTCTGACTATCCAAAAGTAGGTGTGTCTTTTGTGTTGTTCCAAGCTTAGCGTCTCTTTTGGATCTGAAATTAATTCTCTGTGCTTGTGTACTTCAATCCATTTTTAAACACTGAAGGAAGAAAAAGACGCAGCCATCAAGCAACTGCGAAAGAGTTTGTTGTTTAAGGCTAACCCGATGCCAAGCTTCTACAATGAGGGACCACCACCGAAAGTTGAACTGAAAAAGGTACCCAAAATAGTTATCTTGCTTCTGATAACCTTTGTTAGATAATGTTGAAGTGCAAAGTTTCTACAAATAAAAGTGAATTCAATGGCTGTAATATTCTGCAAGCTCTACACAAACTGAATTTTGTCATTTATCATTTGCAATTATTATCACTTATTGTACATGCGGGTCGTATATATTCGTTTGAATGATACTTCCCCATCACTGTGCATACCAGGATACAGTAGTTTATCGTGATTTACAATACCAAAATGAATGTAGTAAACATAGTATGTCCATAAGAGTAGCCTCAATAGGAGATCAAATGAACAAGATCTCATGAGATGGTTTGCACACAAACAACTTAGAACTAAATGCTAGTTTGGTACACAAAATTGTGATTCCTTTCCATGTTTTTTGAACTATTGGTTGAATGAAACCTTGACTAAAATACTAAAATAGCATGGAATGGAATGGCCAGTATTGAGTACCAAACGAGCACCAAGTGCATAGTATGGGTGATTGTGATTTCACTCGGTATCTTGCATTAGACCAAACCAAGTGGGGGGAAAAGATTCATGTAGATGAACTCAATTAATTGGGACAAAGATCAAGTTTAATTTAGAAGCATTGAATATAAAGCTGCAAGGTACAAGTTGTGTATTATTAGAGATTTTTGACTCTTCTTAAGTTTCTCGATGTCATGACCAAATTCATTTTATTATCATTAGAAAAGGATGAACTTATGCAGTAACTAACCATTCTAACACAATCAGCAAGACTTTGAACATATTCAAGAATATAGTAGCTATAATATTCTAAAGCATTACTCCTTCAATTCCAATATAAGTGTCCCGTATTGACTTTGCACGGTTTTAAAGAAAGGATTGACCGTGTAATTTTCCTTTAATGCCCTCAATGTATCTTTTACTGGTGTCAAATCAATGGGTTCCTCTTCTTTTTTCGTGTCACAAGTGATGGGGATATTATAGACAATTCGTTTAAGGAACGTTTCTAAAATTGAAAAGGGGACTATTGTTTTGGAACGTCTCAAAATGAAATAAGGGACACTTTTTTTGGAATGGAGAGAGGGTATTATTCAAGGTAGTCACATATAAGAAATAGTATACCAACAAATAAGGTCAATTATCCCCTATATTCATAGAGGAAAGATACTTTCTGATACAGTTGTTACCGGTAGAAACAAGCTTGTAACTTTTATGTGGTAGCACAGAGCAGTGGCTATTTCGCAACTGTTTTGTAGCTGCTGAATGCTGGCAAGTAAAGTATGGTATTCAAAACTCTGTTCACCGAAGTAAGACTTGTTAATCGTTTATTCTCCTGGATGACAGCCACCACCAACTCGTGCAAAATCACCCAAGTTAGGCAGAAGGAAAAGCTGCAGTGATACAGTTGGCTTGGACAAGGGACTTGGAACAAACGGTCGAGGAACCCGTCTCAGTCTTAACATTTACAGGGACCCTACATCTGTGGCTATGACAAACAAGAAGGATAATGCTACTTGCAAAATAAAAGATGAGATCGAACAAGCAATAGAGATAGACGAGTCAGTTTTGGCCAATACTAATGAACAGGTGAATGTCAACGTTTCTATTGAGTCTTAACTCCCCGGTGAGTTTCTGAATTCAAATGAGAGGGATGTCTTCATCTTCTCGTATTTATTTATTTCTTTTTCTTTTTCTTTTTTCTTGGAACTGCTTGAAGGAATGCGCATCTGATTTCCTTAACCTGCAAACGCTTGTTGCAGTGGGTTTGTGTAATGTTATACAGCAAGTGTAAATTTTTGTAAGTTATGCCCATATCTATGGCGTAAGAGTTCCCATTCTGTTGTAAATGCCATTCCTATATCCATGAACACGCTGATCTTTCTTTCGTATATCTTGTTTGTTATTTTCGATTAAACACCCATTTCTGCACCTGTATGTTATTATATGACACAGATGGCTGCATTATCGCAATAGACGAGATTTAGTACAACCTCTGACTATTGATGATCGCTAAGAAGCAATATTTCACGTAGGGTCCTGTTTGTTTCTGCATTATTGGGAGCAGAAACCACTGTCTTAGAATAATTATGGGAACTCTGATTATGATAAGATCTTTAATCCCGAAAGGATGCCTACAAAGCATAAAGTGTGTAATTGTAAAGTGTTTTCTTTAAGTATTGGGTGAAAGGAGGCTTTGGAAGCAGAATCTGCTCCATATTTGGGAGCAAAATAGCTAGTCAAAAAGGTCTCTGGTTTTGAACCTGCCCTCAGTATTCAACTTATTGTATCTCCATTGTGTTCTTGATCTCAATTCATTATTTCCTAATGTTTTTTCATTGTTTTTTTTGCTCTTATAGCATTATCAATTTATCACCTATCGAACGACTACCATATTATGTTTTTTCATCTTCAAGGACACCATTGCCTGGCTTTGGGGAACTTGTCGTTGCCCACTTTTGGTGTGTGCGTGCGTGCGTTTTTTTCCTTCTTTTTGGTGTATGTGGGTGTTTGTGTGTTTTTCCTTGACCTTGCCCTGCATCGTGCCCGGCACTGAACCACTGGTTTATGAATGTTCGAGAGAGGGCATATGTGAAGTTGTGAACCCACCCATTCCCCTGTTTTCCCTCTTAGAAGTAGCTGGTGAACGTTCAAAGTTGTGGAAGTGAAATTGGTACTTGTATAACATGTTTAGGAGCAGGTCTCTTATAAGAACGTCTAACTTCACTCTCTCACGACTTAACCCCTAGCACGGTGAATCGGGTGAGAGGTTTTATCTTACAAAAAATATCCGTAAAATCGTTTTCTCAAAATCTTTAACTATATTAAGTGGTTCTACCATGTTATGTTATCGGTTGATGTACATCACAACTAATATCACAACTAATAAAAAAGTGATAAGACACTCTTTGAGAAGTTTAAAGTTTAAACCTTTGGAATTTAACAACTAAAAAAGTTGTTCACTGCCCAATCACAGCAGTTTTCTGATTATTAGTTTTGGACAAGATCACTGAGAAAACCCAAATTGCACACATCCCGATGCCCAATCACAGCACTAACTTCAAGGAAAATGCTTTAACCACTGGAATTTAGTAATAGGATGATGGTTGACGTCATGTAATGATGTTATACTCCGCCCGACCCAGAATTATTACACGAATATCTGCATGTATTCTAGTTTCACATCTGACAATTGGGTGTGTTAAATTTGGTATGAGAAGGGATGAGATGCGTAATGGGTCGAAATGAATTGGAGCCCATTAAAACTCGAATATCAAATTGGTTTGGTTAAATCGGATCAACCCGAATTTCCCTCTCTCAAAGAAAAATTCATACATTTAGAATAAAATCCATCGGGTTATAATGGGTAACGAATTTGACCCGTTTTAATCTGACCCGATCAATTAATATTTTTGGATTGCCTGTTTTGACCAAAAAATATTAACGGGTTGTGACAGGTCGGGTAATTTTCAGCTCGTTGCGGGTGGGTTAACGAGTTTCGGGTTATACACCCATTGACGACGGATTGATTGCCAGTTTCCATCAGCACTATTCACTAACACCAGTTGACCGCTGCCCGTCCGACTAGTTTCTCTAGCCACCACTAATGACACCCACAGTAAACCTAAATTCAAGAGAGGATGTATCTCATAACATCCATGGACTGGCCACATTTGGTTCAGGCCTCTTAGTCGTGGAAAATGCTCTAAGACTAACATGGATGATCGACACCATAAATACTGTTTCACACACTTAACATAGCTTGACGAAGAACTTAAAACTTCACTTTTTCTTGAATACCCACATCCCTTTCATCTTTACTCCTGTTGGCTTTGCTCAAAAGCTTTAACTAGACAACCTGTATTTACTTTGATTTCAAGCTTGGAATAACCTCCTACTAGGGACATCCCTTCCTCATTTATTAACACTTCCCCCACCTCTCAACTTCCCCCTTTTCCACTAGTGGGTTCCAAAAGAAACCCCCTTTAACCTCCATTTCTAAAGTAAATCCCCCTCAATAAAGAAAGAGTATGTTTCTGTAAGATCGTCTTATGGATCTTAATTCGTAAGACGGAGCCCCACTTTCTCTCAACTCAACCCACCAACACACGGTGATTCGGATCAAGAGGATTCGTCTTACCCAAGTTTTTGATATAAAGAAAAATACTCAAATTTTACGACGTACCTAATCATACATTTCCCTTGACTGTAACAAATGCTGAATCTCCGTTTACTGCGGCGCTACGCATAAATGGATGATTCGAGATCTTGATGGAATGGATAGAGGGATAGTAGCCATGAGATCATATCATTTGTACTTGAAAATTGTGGGCTAGTGATAGTGAATAAAGGGTTGTTACAAAGTGTTTAGGGTAGTCTATTATCAATCATACTCCTATTTAGTACTTAAAGAAGCTCTTGTGTTGACCATTATCAACAAGTAATTGTCTACCCTAATTTGGACTTCCATTAATATTCATCTGCCAAACTATCCCTAAAACCACATCCCTCAACTCTCAAAAGCAAGGATGTGTTTGGTTGGTTGTGTACCCTTTTGAAGAAAATTGTATTGGTGGTTGGGTCAGATGTGATCTGAGTGGCTAGTTCCAAACAGAGCCTTAGGGGAGTTTTTAGTGTGAAAAACATGATTAGGGGAAGGTAAAGAAATTAGAAAACAGCCATGTCAGATGATCTGACTGACTCACCAAAAGAAGTTCTTTTATTGCTTTCCTTCTTCTCACGTATATAAGAGGCCATGGAACATCAATGCATGCCCATATCAATATCAGTAGCAAATCAAACACCTTCCCACCTCCTACTCTTTCCTGCTCTATCGTTTTTCATCGATGAATAGTTGAGGGGAATGCTGTCTGGTTCGAGATCATTCGTTTGAATAATTAAGCCAGCAGATTTTCCATTAGTGTGGTCTCGGACCAGGCTTCATTCCCCCCAACTTGATGATTTTCCTTCCAAACGATTCTTTACTTGCTCTTTTCTAGCCTCGTAATTCATTCATTATATTAGCCTCAACACAGAGTATTCTTTGTATACTTTGAAGTACTGAATTCTTTCTTGTTCATGTTTTCGAATTGAACAGATAAAGTAAAGAAGTTGGGCCAGATGATCGGGAGGAAGCAATCATATACATCAATGTTCAGCAATCTCTGCAGGTAGGTTAATCATAAGTGTGTGTGTGTGTGTGTGTGTGTGTTATGAGTAAGTTTGAAGAAAGTTGATGAAGGACTTCACTGATGAGCATTGTGACCAGAATCTGATTTACTTCAGATAGATAGAGTTCTTTCTCATTATGATGAATTCTTCAGATTATTGAAACAATGTAATATCTAAAATTGGTTATTCGAATTTCCATCAAATTATTACTCAATTGAATTACCAAAGATTCTGTGAGAAACCTACTTCTTGTAAGAAGTTACAGTGAATTTTTTTTTTACATATCAGAAACAACAAACGGGTTGACAAATAGGCCAAGTAAAACGTTCTTACGAATATTTTTTGTAAGACAGATCATCTTTACTCGACCCACCGTGTGTCGGTGGGTTGAGCTGTGAGAGAGTGAATCTCCATCTTACGAATTAAGATCCGTAAGAAACCTACTCGAGAAAAAAAAATGTACTCTTGATTCCTCTGCTCCATTTTTGTCTGTTTTCAGGCATAGTTTCTTGAAAAATAGTGATTGGACTAATGTGAAAACATGACTAATGACTAACAAAAACTAAAAATGTTAAAATAACCAAAAGCTTTATAATAATTTTATTGAATGAATCTTTGTTATCATGTTGGACTTTGCTTGCAGGCAATTACAAAGAATATAAGGCAAAAGTCTAATGGAGATAGATTGAGCAAGTTCACTTTATTTAGTGTTTTTTTGCATGAGAAAAGTAGAAAAGAAAAGGGAGATATTGGTATTCTTGTGAAAATTACCAAAGCAAAGTGAAGCTTTGAATTTCAATCCCCTTTTTCACCTTGTGACTTGTGAGTACCATCATTACTTCTCCATTTGGGCCCTTGTAAATCTTTTTTGCAACTTGTTGGTCAGGTTTTACCCAATGTGGGCCCATATGTTAAACTACCATACAAAATCTTGCGTGTCTACATGTTTCTAGCCCAAACTCTTATTAGCTATGCTTCTCATTTTACAATTTACACCATGAGGGTAATATTGTCCATATTCATATCTGACTCTGGCATACTATTAACCTTTTGAGTGCACAAAAAAGACATGGGGTCATATGATATATTAAAGAAGTATGGTATAAATGAGTCGAGTCGAACTAATATATTTATATTGAGAAGGATAAGTTTTACGGATTTTAAGACGGACCTATTCATATTAAATATGTTAATATTTAAAAATTTTAATACAATCCCCTATCTTTTGAAATTATAGCATTATTTCTCACGTTTGAAAATGAAGAGTGTTACTTTTTAACAGAAAATATGTTACTTTTGGTCTTAAAAGTGTTACTTTGTATTTTTAATGAAAATTAACATTTTTTTTCTTTTTAAAAATATCACTTTTTGACCTTAAATGTGTCACTTTTGCTTTAAAATGATCGCTTTGCATTATAAATGAAAACCTTCACTTTTGACGTTTAATGTGTCCCTTTAGACCCTATAAGTGTCACTTTACATTATAAATAAAAACTGTCACAGTTGGCGTTAAATGTGTCAATTTTTAGAATTATGTTCCTTTTGACCTTAGAAGGGTCACTTTATAAATAAAAACCGTCACTGTTAGTCGTAAAAATATCATTTTTAACATTAAATGTGTCATTTTTATCATTAAAAGTGTCAATTTTAGTCCTAAATATGTCATTTTTATTTTAATAAAAATTGTTATTTTTTTGTACTTAAAAGTGTCACGTTTGTCCTTAACTATGTCACTTTTGATTGCAGAGTGACATTTTGCATTAAAAATGAAGTTAATTAAAGTTCTAAGTTGATTTTTTACTAAAATGCAAAGTTTGAAAAGATGAAAGGCACTTGTGCACAATTTGAAAATTGGAGGGCACCGGAGCAATTAATGAAAATATTCATTAATGTGTTGTCACATTTGCATGACCAGCGCCTTTTGAATGTGATTTTTGGTTCGGGTCATTTGATCCTGCCCAGATCATAACTATTCAACCTATTTCTCTCACCCATTTTAACCCGTTTTCTTTATGGGTAAACTGAGGTCTTTTTTGATGGGTTGCCTGCTTAAACCGCCTCCTATTTATCATTTTTGGGTCTCTGTCTTATGGATTTACGATCCGTAAGACCGCTTTACACAAGATTTTTTCCATATATATTTGTCTTATTTACTAAATAAGTTACAAAATATATTTTAAGCTTAGTTTCTTTACTAACCGAATTATTTTATAATATCATAAATAATAAAAAAAAATATTTACATGACTTGTCATGTAAAAGAAACCATCTAAAGTATATAGCTAAATATATCTCATAATTTCCATAAATAAAAAATATACTATATCATTGTATTAATTGTTATTTTATTTCTATTAAATAATAAACGAACCAAGCCAAGTTTCAAGATAGGGTATAAATATTTCATAATTTTGGACCAAAAGAAAAGGTATGGTATTATTTATTATTATTGGGTTGTTGGTATGGCTATGACCAACCTCTAATGATGAGAAGAAGTAGTATCTTGTGTGTTTAGCTTGATTATTTACCACTTTAGTAGTTTTTATTTCGGATTTTCGTTTTGTAATGATTAAAAAGTAAGAAAGAAACGGAAGTACCTCGAAAATGTTTCTTTCGTGGGCAATGACACGACTATGATGGTTGAAAAAAAACACACGGGACAATGCTTTGCTCTTTAATTTGTCCTTCTCATGGATTTTTGCAACCATTATCAAAAGTTAGGTTAGATAAAAAGAAATGAGATCATATATATTGATATAAGAGGTAGTTTGGCATACAAATATTCGGTATATGTGAGTCAATAAAAGAGAAAAAGTGGCATGTTGATTATGTAGGATAAAAAGGAGTTGTTCCATTGCACAATAAAGCCATCACAATATAGGAAAATGAGAGGTTTGCCCAAACACTTTAGTACTTCTTTTTGTGACTTGACTAAACTTTATAAAGCATTCAAAAGCAAAAATTTGGAAAAAAATTAAATTAAATTAAAGAGTGGGGAAAGTCTATGGAACCTTGAAAGAGAAATTTTGTTGGGTAATTCAAATTCACAATCAATAAAGTGATTCCTTATGCAAAAGTTTGTTTTAAGCTAAATCATACCTCCTTTACTTTCATTTATTGACATGGAATTATGGAAAGCATATTAATTATCTAACTCATCTAAAAGGTTAATATATTAGAGAGAGCATCAATAATTTATATCATATTTTATATTTTATGTTTTAACACTCTTTCTCATGTGCATATGTGAAAAGAGATGCACTTTTATATAGGGTCAATACGTAACTGTTGGATATTAGATTCTTTATAGGTGTAGTTTTCATTCTTTGTCGTGTCTTATCTTTAAGGGATATGTATTGTTATTACATTTCTAGTATATTTGACAAGTTGTTTGGTTATTGACTTGTTTAAGACTCTAATATGGTAATCTCTAACTTGTATAATTAGAGTTTTATTTCCTTAATAACTATTTTCTAATCCTAACATTACCTTGTTGAGTGGATTTCTTGGTTGACAAGTTTCCTAGGAGCTCTATAAAAGAAAGGATCAGCATTGGATGTTGTTGACCCAAGCGGAGAATTTTTAGAAAGGGTTTTGCACGAAGAAAAGTTGTCACGAAACCAGTGAGTCACCCAAATGATACATCATCAGAAGACTCATCAGTTTCGCAGTTCACTGTTTTGCCTTACACTCTTCGTAATCTTTTGATTTGCTATGTATTCAAGAGTGTTTAGCATATATTAGATACAACTTCTCACTTAGGAGTTTTGTAATGATTTCCACTCTCTAAACGATTTGTTTTCATATTGTAAGTAATTGCAATCTTTTAATCTTGTGGAAGTTTTGCCATGAGGTATCGTCAACAAGTGTTTTACTTGTAGACATAAATTATTGTTTGGTGTCACTCTGTTTGATTCGTTTATTATTTATTCCGCTGCTGTTTACACTAAATGACTCATGAAATGATGTATCATTGGATACATCATTGGTGACTGTTTCAGCAAGTATTGTTTTTCTATTTACAAATCCTAGCTACACATATAACATTTCATTACCCTTTGTAATATTTTTAGGATAAATGCAAGCAAAAAGATTTGAACTCTTATCCTTGCCAAACCATGAGTTCTGATACCATATTAAGTAACCAACTCATCTAATTAAAAGCTTAAACTATTAGAGACAACACCAATAATGTATATCATGTTTTATATTTTGTGCTTCAACGAGAAATATAATGAATTTTGTTGTAAACGGTATGACTCAATTACCTAGGTAATGGGCCAAGTCATCCTATGATCAATTTACTTACATATCTTAGTATTGGAAGAAAATATTGAGTGGTATAGGATCAGTACTTCATCCACCGAACTATTTGATCAAACATTGTTTGAAGTCCAATTCTACCTTCGGCACTTGTTGGACAAATAAGAATTGTATTAGTCTCGTTCGTTAGGATACACAGTTCACTTTGAATGGACAATCTCTTAAACCCGAGAAGGTTACTATCATCAATCACGTCCTCCTAAATCCTAATAATCACGATATTTCAAATTCACTTCCTTGATCCTCCTCTCGCGATCATCAAAGCAATGGATAGTCTCTTCGCCAAATTTTTTTTCTGGGGATCAGCGGCTGGAGCTGTGAAAGGAGACAAATCTAGGCATTTGAAGAAAAAAACTTACGAAATTGTCTTTTCTGGTTACAAAAAATAAGAAAGACTAAAGTGATTGAAAACTCTGAGAAGCATATTAGGTCATAATTTAGCCAACAAATAAAAGATTTTAAAGCTTACTAGGGGAGGTGTGGAACAAACGTATGTGATTGTTAATGTTAGTAAAAAATTATTATTAGTTTGAAAAGCTTAACCATGGAGGGGAGGGGAGGAGAGGACAATGCGTGTAAGCAAGTAGCTCCATCATGATTCATGATATGATATCTTCTTCTATCAAAAATTACAACCCGTTTGGTAAAGGTCATTTTATTGTGGTTTGGTTGTCCAAATTTGTCTTTATCTCTTGTTTTCACTGCATCCATTTTGTCCATATTCCATACTAAGCCCAACAAAGGGGTCTATGTCTACGTCTAGAACAAGATGCTTCTTAATTCTTATCAAGAGTGTCTCTCATTTATGATTTCTTGACATTTCTAGTATTTGAAAGCAACCTAAAATACAAACATAAGGGATGTTTATCCAAAGGGTAAAAAAAAAAAAAAAAACTTTACTTGTTTTATTAGCATAAGTGCTTTATTATGCTCTATTGCTTCACTAAAAAAGTTTATCTTTGAAAAATATACTCCCTCCGTCCCTAAATTATCGTCTTTCCGTCTCTTCAAAAAATTGTCCACTTTGAAACTTACTTTTTATTTGTCTTACTTTTCACTCTACTTTAATTATGGGTCACATATACATGAACATTAAAAAACTAATTAAAATAATCAAGTCAATTACTTTTTCTTAAACTGTGCGCCGGATCAACCCAGACGATTATTTAGGGACGGAGGGAGTAATATTTAAGAGCTATATCAGTATCTCTGAAATTGGTCGTAATTATAAAAATACTTCGCGTATAATCAATAAGTTATGGTAAAGTTGAAAGATTATTGAAATTGTAAGCATGATTTTTTAAAGTAAAATAATTTAACATGAGTTACCTGTCTTAACCCATTATGTTAATGGGTTAGGTTGGTCTTTTAACAAATTAAGTTGAGTGGGTTATTGAGTAATCGGTAATTTTTGGCAAGTTTTAGACTTAAATTGGACCCTCCTACCGAGATAATATCTCTTGGGCTCTGTTTGACTGTTAGAAAAGGTAACCAAGAAATAGACTTACACTGAACCCTCCTACCGGAGCAATATCTCATGGGCTTTGTTCGAATATTAGAAAGATTAATTGTAGGTCGGTCCCTTTTTATTAATGGGTGATAATCAGGTTGGTTTCTTACGGAGAAAATATAACTGTAAAAGATCATTATATTTATTTTAAGATGTTAAAGTATATTTTTGGTAGAGAAATGACGAAGATACCATTAATAAAAGAAAGACATGCGGACAAAGACACATCCCAAATTTGGGCTTGTAATGAAAAATATTGGGTATCGCTCAAATTTTTGGGTGTCGAATCGGGCATGCTCAAAAAGCGTTCAACGTGTATTGTGATTGCTACATTCCTACAATTTTAATTCATATTAAATTTGCTTTGGCACTCGCGTTCAAAACATTGCATGCAATTTCTCGTTCGCAATTCAATGTATTTTAGTGACTTGCATTTGTTACGCATTGTGATTGCATATCATTCATATCATACATTCATCATCATTGATGATCGTTTTTTTGTGGGATTCTAAAGCATTCAATTTCAAAAGCAATTGTTAGATTGTCACATTTGTTTCTATAATAAAGAAACAAAGAAAACGGAAAGGAAGGTTTCAATAAGCGTTTATTCATAAAAGTTTGAAGACTTTATGCGATCTTTGTAGCTCAAGCGGAGAAAGGAATGAAGGATGAAGGAAAAATCTCATAGAAAGAGAGTATTTTATGAACAATTTTATTAAAATTGACTTTAGTGATTGAATAAAAAAATAAGAGAGTAAATGGTTATAATTTCACAAAAGGGGACCGGCTCGTAATCATTCCTTTATTAATTTGTAACTGTCGAAGTACCATGTTTTTTTTTAACCACAAAAGTCCATTTTTATTTTTTTCTACCTAAAATGTCCCTCCGTCCCTGAATACGTTTCGTTGCCTACGCTACTCTTATTTTCGATTTTATATTCACGTACAAATTATTCAAGCACGGAGGAGTCTTGTTTCCCATCGATCATCTCATATCATTTTAATACGTGATTCTTTTATTTCATATTCGTCCTACTTCCGATGGATAAGCCTATTATACTTTTTCTTAAGTTTAGGAGAGATGTGATTGTTTTAAAAGTTTCAGATAATTTTTGTTTTAATGATTTGGTTCAATCCATAATAGGTTAATATTTCAATGTTGAATCTAGTAATTTAAGTTTTAACTATTTCGTGGGATCTTATTTCAATTGTTGTTTATCGAATGATGAAGATTGCAACAACATGGTTTTGTTGGCGGGATTGTTATTAGTAAGTGTTATACACATATATGTAATTGATTTTTTTTAATGTTTTAGGGTTCAGAATGAACAGATGAGCCGTGAAAGTGGATTCTATTTCGATGAATACTCGTGATGAATGTTTTGAATCAGGCTATGCAGCAAAGGTTACACATAATTTACTACGCGATGCATCCCATCATAGTTGCGATGCATCAGTATCTAATAATGATTCAAAGAATTCCAATTGCGATGCATCCTTTTGTAGTTTCGATGCATCATCGTCTCACCAAAGTAAGGTGGTGAAATTCTGCAAGTTTTGAAAGTGATGATGACAGTGTCTCATGCTATGACATACGTCCTACGCAATCTCGAAATGATCTGTTATCTTCTGATTAGACATCTCTTATTACTGGTAATGGGAAAATCTTTAAAGGGGGAATGGATGAATTTCGTAGGAATCTTATAAAGTATTCCTTTAAGATTGGATTTGATTTTTCTTTTGTGAAGAACATCAATCAAAGAATTATTGTTGAATGTGCTAAGAAATTCAGTGATCATTACAATTGGTTTGTCAAGGCACGTGTCTCTGTTATTGATAATTATGTTTGCATTTACAAGTCCAACCTTGCACATAGTTGTCATGTTTCTGCAATTGATGTAGCTGCTAACTCAAGAAGGATGGGCTCGGATGTTATTGTGGACTTGATTATTGTAAATATTCGTAATCGGCCAAGTTATTCCCCAACTGATGTAATTAATCATATGATGACCCATCATGGAATTGAGATGTCATACAGTAAGGCATGGAGCAGCGTCAACATTGCTCGTACGAATATTTTTTGTGGTTACGAAAAATCTTTTCAGGGGGAATGTTGACTCGCCATATCCACATCACTTATCCACGATTGCATTTAAGATTTTTTTTTTGTATATAATGTGTAAACCCTAGGTGGCACTCAATTTTTTTTCACATTCACATCTAAATTGTTGATGTTCTAATAGTTTACTTGTCATTCTTTCTTTATAGGTCAACGAACCAATAGGCATATAGCTTAGCTGAGAAATGGATGTTTTAGTTTAACCAAGGTATTTGGTCGAGACCTATGAGAACGCATTTGTGTTAAATAGTTCTTCTATCATCATTTTGTGGTCCTAGCTTGTGGATTAGTTTAGCCTTTTAGGCTTAGGAACACCTTTCGAAAACATTAATCTACATGAGTAACATTTATTATAAAAAAAAAAAAAAAAACCAACCCATTGAAAATAAACTTCGATGTTGCATTCTCGACCGACCTCTTTGTCTTGTGACAATCAGGTTATACTTCATATTGCAACTAATCTTGTTTTCATGAATGAATGAACGAAGCACATCAAGATTGATTGTTATTTTGTTCGCACAAATATTCAATCTAATCTTTTTGGTTCCACCATGATATCTTCTCTTAGTTTCGACCCAGTAAATATTTTCACTAAAGCTCTTGGTCGTGAGCGGTTTCATGAGTTGTTGGACAAGTTCGGCACTGTTGGAAATTGATTTGCTAAAACTTGGTACTGATCAATGTTTGACCAATTTTCTAGTATTCTGTTTGATGGAAATGGAAACAAGCTGAAAATGTAGAATCTACCATTCGAGTAGATGAAATTAATGTATTTACTCTCTCAAAACCTATTTCGGGTGAAATAGAAATTAATCTCTCTTACTATAAAAGTCAAGCTTGTTTCTTACAATTTAATTGATAGACAAAAATAACCTTTCACCAAATAAACTACCCACCATTTAATCAAGGACAAAACAAGTAAATTTACCATGACAAAAAGTAATGTTTGGACAAAAATAACCCTAACTATAATAAATCACTCACTATTAATTAAGGTTGAACAAGTAAATTTGTCATAGGCTAATTAATTCCATGAATAATTAAATAATAATTTGATCCCTTGACATGTACATATTTTAAAGTTAGGTCCTACATTATTGAATTCTATTCATTTCAACTTGTATTTTGATTTTGTTATCATTTTCCTCCTCCTACCATTATCGTTACAAATATCGTCCAATATATTCTAAAATGACAAAAATACATTTACTCAAAACACTAAAACTTTATTCGAAACTTAAAAAAATATTTGAAACTAAAAAAATAATATAGTTTTATTTCTTGATTTATATATGTTCGGGAAAGACATTATTAGATGTATATAGAAAATTGTAACTATAATAATAGATTTGTTAGTGAGTATCAAACTATTAAGCAAATCTATAACATGTTTAGTTATTACCCATGAATAAGCTAAAAGAAACGGGTTATGAAAATGTTTCATAATGTCCAGAAGATGAAGAAAATGAAGAACCAATTGATAAATCTATGCGTTTTATTAGAAAAAAAGCTAAAATATACTATTTACCTTTTTAAAATTTTCAGACTACTGCAACAACTTTTAAAACTATCAATTGTCCTTAACTTATAGATATTACAAACAAAACTATTGTTAGTAATCGCAAATAACTGGATTCAAAATATTTTACTCATTTTCATAACTAGGTTCCAAACCTCTAACCTCTTTTGGTCTTTAATTTGCTTGCTCCTCTTCATCGAACTCGAGGTAGTTACATGTGATAATCTTTATATTCTCTCCTCTGGCTATCGACTTTCTTTCTTCTACCGTAACTCTCTTTTTATTGAAATAGGTTGTCACCAACCGACATCATTTTAAGTAGTCTCATCCTAAAATTAGATTTTCTCCTTACTTAGTAATTTGTACAAAAAGTGTATTAGAACTAAGAAATGAGAGATGTTTAAAGAAAAAAGTTCGACTAAACGAAAGTTAAAGAGATTTTATGTCTCCATTTGTGCAAGACGAGGTGAGTGCATTTCTTGGTGATGGTAATAACGGCGTTGACGACTGCAAGGATAGTGGTGTTAGGGGCGGTGATGACAGGTGATTGTAGGGATGACAGTGGTGGTTTAGATGAAATACAACATTGTGAGATTTTCAAGTCATCAAATTTTTAAAGATCCATATGGGTTTCAGTTTCAATTTGAAAATTTAAAAAATTGAATTTGAGTTTGTAAAAAGTGAAATTTAAGGTTGTGGTGGTGGTGTGTCCATAAATGATGACTTTTGCAAATGAGTTACTTTGAAGGTAGGAGTAAGGAATTAGAAAATGAAATCATATCAAAAATTAATTTTTGTGCTAATGGTGAAATTTGAGGTAGTAGCAGTGGTGAGTCTATGAATAATGAGGTTGACGGAAGAAACTGAAGGATGAAATAATAAATTGAATAGAATCTAAATTTCATTTTTTGTTGGAGTAATGCATTTTTTTCGCCTTTAAATTTAAAATGAGAAAGTATAACTATTGAAATAATAATTTATTATTTCAATTAAAATATATTTTAAATATCAAATGAAAAACTAAATTATTAAAATATAATCAAATCTCACTTTGCGTCACAAGTAAAATATGACAAAAATAATCATAGCATGTATGATTTTTCATTACTGTTTTAACACCCATGAACGGGAGAGGGCAAAGTCGGACAAATATAAAAATTATGTATAAAAGTGAGACATCATAGGTTGGGAAAGACATTATTAGATGTATATGAAAAAAATGTAACTATAATATTACATTTGTTGGCGAGTATCAAGATATTAGACACTTATATAGCATGTTTAATAATTACTTGTGAATAATCTAAGAAAATGCGTTAAGACAAGGTGATATAATGTCAAGAAGATTAAAAAAATAAAGAACTTCGTTGACAAATCTTTGCGTTTTGTTAGAGAAGAACACTAGAATCTATAGGAGATACGTTTGAAGAAAGCATTTCAATTTAATGGAAGCTAAATATATTTTATTTTTTCATTTTATAAAGGCAAGGTGAACATATTTCTTGGTAGTGGTCATACCGGTGGTGGTAGTTGCAGGGATGCTGGTGGTGGTGGTTAGGGGTAGTGGTGGGGGCGATTGTAACCATGACAGTGGTGGTTTAGGTGTGGAATACGATATTGTTAGATTTCCAAATCATCAATTTTTCAAATCTTCATATGGGTTTGAGTTTCAAACATCAAAATTTAAAATTTCAAAAAATTGAATTTAGGTTTGTAAATAGTGAAATTTAAGGTTCTGATGGTGGTGGGTCTATAAATGATGAGTTTTGCATATGTGTTAATTTGAACGAAGGAGTAAGAAATTAGACAAATAAATACAATAAAAATAAAAAAAATTGATTTTTGGGTTAATGATGTTATTTGAGGTGGTAGTGGTGGTAATGGCAGTGGGTCTTTGAGAGATGAGGTTGATGGAAGAAAATGAAAGATAACAAAATAAATTAAATAACTTCTAAATTTCACTTTTTTTAGAGTAATGTATTTTTTTAAACTTTAGATTTAAATATGATACAAATTATAACTACAACATTGCTAGTCTTACAACTAATTTTATAATTTTCCTTACAACTACTAAGTCTTGTAAGGATAGTATTTTTCATATAATTATACTAAATTACAATCTCTCCCCCCCAAAGTATCCACCAAATCACATAGTGCACCCCAATCTAAGGTTTGTCTCATAATGATATATGACGTTATATTTTTTCATATTTTCCACCCTACCTGCGACAACGGTTAGAAAAGTCACGTTAAATAGCACGTGGTCTTCCACGATGTTAACTCAAGGGAAATATTAGGAATTCGATGTAAACTTTTGGGTACTTAAATTTCAAATGTTAAAATGGAGTGGGGTCCACAATTCCATTTTTTCCTACTAAAGGAAAATCTAGAGAAAAGACCAACCATTTTTTTCCGATCTTCACTTTCCACAACAAAAATTAACCCATAACCCGATCTTGGTTTTGTCCACTCCTTCTAAATTTTCTTTTAAATTTCTCTCTTAACCCATATGATAGATATGCATTTTTCCATTTCATTGTCAATTTTCTTATCTTGATAATGAAAACAAAGTAAACGAAAGATGTGGAAAAAAAAAAAACTCTTACCCATAGTTACACGTCTCCGTCTTCAATTTCATGTATGAAATTGGATCCATATACCCACATTTTCTGGTGAAACCCATCCACCACCGAAATCAATTAATTTCTCATCCCCCTTCATCCTCTTACATGACTTTACATTTACTTTAACTCTCATAATTCTTTAAATAAACCAACCTGACTGCCATGACAACTTTTATGAGATCAAAATCATCTAAAGTCATAGTTTCTTCAACATCTTCTCAATTTTGATACTTTGTTTTAAACCATATCGGTCGTATGCCCAATTTTCCCCTACAAAATTGAAGAGTATTTCAATAAAACTCATAATTATTTCTTTTTATTCAAGTCCGTCTCTCTCTCTTTGATGAACTCGTCAATAAGGTTTATGAGTTTTCTGTCAATTGCATGTTTTTTCAAGGGTTTTTAGTAAGTATACTCTATAATCTTTGATTTCTACTTTAAGCACGACTTTTGCAGGCGAGAAAATGAGGGAAATCAGAGATGGAGCTTGGCTAGAATCGAAGGAAGACGACGCTAGAGTTATGATAGGCGTGACCAGAGTGGGAAGGGTTTGGACCAGATATGCGAACTTGTACCCAGAGATGATGGTGGCTATGATGGGGCTAACTGGAGATTGCGGCTATTACGGTGGATCTGGAGATGAGAACTTAAACCGGGAGAAGAGAGAAGGAGAGAGTGTGAGATTATGATTTGTACTTTTATTACATTTACTTCTTAACAATGACATTTTCGCCCCGTACGTGGAAGACCACATGCTATTTAACGTGAATTTTCTAACGTCCGTCAGTGGTAGGGTGGAAAACGGGGGGTCGGGGGAAGTAAAGTCAGATACCATTATGAGACAAACTTTACATAAGGGTAAACTATACGATTTTGTGGATACTTTGGGGGGAAATTGCAATTTGGCCCTATAATTATTTTTGAATTATTAAAATAATTATTTTTATTTTTATTTAAAAACATATTGTAAATACTAAATGGTTAATTAAATACTAAATTTATAGTCAATTCACATTTTGTGCACCAAGCAAAATGACCAAAATAATCTTCATGTGACATGCACATGTCATTTTCCGTTATTATTTTTAACGCCCATAGACGGGAGGGGGCAAAGTCGGACAAATAGCTAAATAAGTTATGAAAGTGAGACACTTCGTAGGTTGGGGTGCAATGTGAGATTTGATATGTAATTTTGGGAGCTAATCATATTTTATCCCCATCGAAAATTAGTCCAAAATACAAATTTCCCCCTAAACTATCCACCAAATCCACTTTGACCCACAATCTAATTTTTTAGCATTTTCATATTCCATGTCAAATTTGGTTATGAGATGTCATGTCTGGTAATCGTAGTGATAAACATGGTGTGGCGAATAATGTTTAAAATCGAGAATTCGCTCCAATCAAACCATAAACAATATTAACGGTGTCGATGGGAAATTTGTTGGAGTTGAAGCTATGGACGATGAAAACGGATTAAAGTATGATTTGTCTCATCATTGTCGTAAACGTATGTGATGGATTCAAATATGAGATTTGAAATCCTTGATGTATGCTTGTGTATTATGTTGTACGAGAGAGAAAAAAAGAAATTCTTGGTGTATGCTTGGTGTATGCTTGTGTGTTATGTTGTACGTCTTTAATTTTTTGGTGGGTTCTTATTCGTGGCAGCCTTGACACATAAGTGTGATTATCTGATCTTGAGTTCAATATCTCTGATATGATTCCGCTCTATTTTTATTTACTTTTCTATATAATAATTTGAATAAAACATTAATACACTTTTAAGTTTTATCTCACTTAAAATTTACATGCGAGGTCATTGTCGAAGAAGACGTAGAGAAAGCGTTGCTGGAGAAAAAGAAAATGAAGTTTCTCTTTGGGTAATAAAAGCAGAGAAAGCATTGCAAAAAATGACTAAAATGCCCTACACGTGAAATACCATGTGTACATTAACGTCAGATTGGTAACCTTTGTCGTGGCTAGGGGGATAACTAGAAAAGAATTATAAAATGAAATATGAAAATGATACAAAACTTAGGTTGGGTGGTAAAGTGGGGCTTTATATATACTTTGAGAGAATTTAGTATTTTTAGTATAAGTATATATACTTTGGGGTTGAAAGTTTGATTTCTCTAACATAATATATCATTTTCTATAGGGAGTCATAAATTTCATAAACGACATAAACAAAATCTCCAATAATAATGTGTTTATCTAAGATAATAAGTTTGAATTATTTTCAATTCACACACTCATAAAAGTGAATGAATTCATGTTTGGTAATAAGAAAAGATAATGAAAATAACCAACATAAAAAACAAATTTGTAGGATAAGTTGCTATACAATGACTAAAAGTATACATTATAAATGATTGGAAAACAAAGTATCAAAAAAGTTAAAAGCACAACAAGACAATTTATAAGTTTCAAAAATTGTAATGATTAAAATACAAAAAAAAATCCAATAATTAAAAGTAAACAGAAAAATGAAAAAACTAACAAATCATTTTTTAAAAATCATTAACACCATGTGCAACGCACGTGAACCTTACTAGTACCTAAAATATGGAACTTGACATAGAAATTTAATAGTTTGGAGTGTGGGAATCTCATATCGCACATTAGATAAATAAGGTGAGGTCAAACGCTTTATTAGGAGGTTCACTTTAGGAATGAGCAATCAAGTGAATTCTTCCAAGATGCAATGTGTTAACCTTTGGCTAACCCAAGATGCTACAAGGATGGTCCAAAGCACCATCTGAACCTGCATTCGCACAAGTCACATTTTAAAGGTGCACTTTGAATTTCGTATCGTCGTTGAGCCTTAAAATTTTGACCAACAAGATGGTTGGATGGCGACGGCGCGATTGGATGTGTTATGACGGAGAAATTCACCAGATCTGAAAATGTGTCTATTCCCAAAATGACACCACCAACTCTTCACAAAGTATAAATAGACCCCCCGGGATTGCCAATTCCTTACACCAAAATACATTTGATCAATCATGTAATACCATCTAGCTACATATTGTTTAGATTATATTTACGAGTCTTGGAAGTTTTGAAACATGGAATTTGCGTTTTAAAATGACGCTAACATAAATTTAAAAATTGTTGCATCTTAAGGACGATTTGTCGACAACAGTGAGCATCAGTATGGGAAATTCACCTTGCAGAGATTGCGTCTAACACAAACCTCGACTTATTCATTTCATCTCTAATTTTGAGTTTTCATTTTTGAGAAAACCACACAAATTTTTATACATGCATTTCAAGAATTCTTGCTCCAACTTGAGGGTGAGAAAAGAAGGTTTTCAAGTGACCCACTATCGTCTGAGTGCATCCAAGAGCATGTTCTAGAGTTAAGTGTATTATAGCACGCAGCTCAGCATGGCTTTGTCAATTTGAAAAAACAAAATTGAGCTCTAGAACACACGTTTCCAGTGTCCACATGCACCTTAGCACTTGCTCGATACACTTTGGTGTTGCGCAAAGTTCAACGGACTAATACTTCGGTTCGTAACTGCTAAATACAACAAATAATAAATTTCAATACTCCATACAAAGATTACAAAAAAACATTCCGGAAAAGTAAAACGTTAAAAATACGATCTAGTTCACAAAAGAAAGAAAAAAATAAAGATAATACACTTCACAATTAAAAAAGTTTGAAGTAATAGCATTGCAATCTAGTTCATAAGACAGAAACAAAAATAAGGAAAAAGTATATATGTAAATGAACACATGAATACTTCAGAGTATGAAAAGAGTTTTTCGATTAAAAAAACATGTAAAACTCCAAATTATTAATTTGTGTGTGTGTATATGTGTGCGTGTGTGTGTGTGTAATAGAAAAATGCACTATGTTTTCATTCATAAAAAAATTATCTAACAAAAGACTTAACGGTCAACTTTACAAAGGCTGGGAAGAACAATTAACTCAAATAAAATGAACGATATGAATTTAAAAATATGTATATAATTATATTAAATATTATAGCAATTGTTCCGGTATTGTTTTAGAATCAACTTACAAGTTTCAAAACCAGGACTGAACCAATTGACCAGTTCTACTAAAATTCATAACCAAGATCAAGCCAGGAAATTGGTTAGATTCATTTTTTATTGCTTCAATCCGATTTTATGGTCTAGTCCAATTTTGAAATAATTTTGCTCACCCTTGTGATATTTTGAACATGTAATATAAATAGGTTAGGTTTTTGGTATTTTGGAAGAATTTTCAATGTCTTATTGCCGATGGAATTTCTTAATAGAGTTTATGGTTGTTCTTGCCCATGAACGAATTTTCATAGAGAGTAGTAGCTAATGGCTTTGGGGGTCTTCATAGCTAAGTTCTTTGAGCTCTAACCACAATAGCACCATTGAAAGAAGTCATTAAGAGTTCAAGTACGATTTATATATACACATACGTGTTTGTGTGTGTGTCTATGTGTCTATGTGTGTGTGTGTGTGTGTGTGTGTGTGTATACACACTAAGCTAGGAATGCACATGATGTTTATCATCCTTGAATTTTAGCATGTTAAAGTACTGCTAGATTTTCTGAAACATCTCCTCATTGTCTTCCAGCATCTAGAAACTATTAGACAGCATTCCCCTCATAGAACTACTGGCAATAGATAATGTGAAGGTCTTATGTTTAGACTTCTTAATCTCCAGAGATAAAAGCTAGTATTTCTTTATCAAGTGGATCCAATCATACAAGAATACACAAATCGTCAGGAAAAAAAAGGAAAAGATATATGACCTTTTTTAACTGTTAGACTGAGGAAAGTCAAAGAAGATGTTTATCTTGTATCAGGATGTGAATCAACCAAATTGTGCTCTAAAAGGACCTTCCAAGAGGTTTTCATCAGAAGCCTGAAGGCTGGAAGTGTGTCATTACTGACCAAGAAGCATGAAACTTGGTCTTTTATATTTTTACCTATGAACTGGTAAATATTGGCATCTTAAACAAAATCTCTACCAGAAGTTCAATCATTTACATGGCTGCTTTGGCACGCTCAAAAAATTCATTTAATGAACTTGAAATGATTAATGAACTTTGCACTTTTCAAAGCTTAATCGAATAAGCCTACAAATTGGTGATTCATATGTTATTTGTTAATCCCTCATCATATAGCTAATTATCAGAACTTAAAAGGTCGGCCTGACAGACCATAACCTGAGTACTTATTTTCCTAAAAACCAAGAATACAACGGTCAATTAGCCTAGTTTCTCTATCTCATTCCCCATACCCATCTAGTTAAAAACATATTTCCTTCTCTCTAACTACATCACAGTGAACAGTGGCCGGAACATAAGATTCCACAAATGATGTTCAGATCAAGGTTACCTGTGTGCATGGGACGAGTCCTTGTTTTCATTCTTTCTGCTAAAAAGTAAAAAATAATCAGCCTGGCAAACAGTGATAGACCATGTGTAATATACTTAGTAACAGTATACACACACACATATATACACATAGATATCATGTGTAATATTCTAATATTCCTCCAAAAATGTGGTAGAAAGGTGGCAGATCAATAGCTTTCAAACTTCCATTTGATGTGCGATCTAACCGATCTTGCAACCAATCTTTCTAAGCCACGCTGAAAAAGGGGACATGTAACGTTTGGTAGTGTTTCGCTCGCACCCCCCATGATCCTCTTCAATCATACCTAAAATCTTGCTTTTCTACGAGGGTAAACTAACAGTATAAAACCCATATACTCTGCTTCACAGTATATCTCCAACTGCTATCTGGTACTTCCCCTAAGGGCTCTAACCCTGTAATTACTATCAGCGAAGTGCCCAAGATATAAATTATACTCTTAACATTGCTTTTGTTTATCGGCCATTGGTATAGATATGCAAGTAGGAAACAGATTTGATACCTTTTCATACTTCTAAATCGTATATATGCAGCTCTTTCCCATAGGCAAGCCTAGGCACAACAGCGTGGTTGCTCCATTACCACAAAATTTATACTGGCAGGGGTAAATATGAACATCATTTCACCCTTCGTGGAGAGAACCTCATGCACGGGACCCTCCATATATACATGACAGCAATTCTATTTTACTTCTTTACATGGGATTGTTGAAGAGTGAAGACCCGTCGCTTACTCGCTTAAGCCCCTTGAGTTGGAGTCACTAAGGACACATGAATAGAAGATCCTGGCTTCAAAAACTGTTGCTGCATTTTGTTCTTGATCACCATTCCGCAACATCTATTTTGACAATAATAATAAATCTAATTACCAATACCACCAAATATGTCAGCAATTTATGTGGGATTTCTGAGAATAGATACAGAAAACTGTTACATAAGGCTTACAGAACATGGTCTAATTCTCTGTTTTGAAATTGCACGACCAAGTTGCTTAATGGTGTAGAGTTAATTTGGTCGGTTTGGTGATCTCAGCAATCAATGGTTAACTGTTCAGGTGCTTCTAATAAAAAAATACAGGCATTGAAAAGAATAACATGGGCAAAGCCCAACACCAAGGCGAACTACATTTCATTACTACTTTGTCAGCCTTAAGCATAAAAGACGCTAATTTCTGAAATCATAGTCATTTGGAGATTACGGAATAACTCGTCATACCACTAAACAAGATCATGACTGGCCGTAGTAAAAAGAAAACTGAAGAAAGAATAAAGGAGAGAAAAAAAAAGCTATGATGTGTGTATGTGTGTGTGTGAGAGAGAGAGAGAGACCGAAAATTATTCCCCCCATTCCTAAATAATTTTCTTGCGTTCTTTTTTGGTCCATTCCAAAATAATTGTCCAATTTCCAAACTTTCCCTTTTAGAAAAACACTTTTACCACTTTAATCTTAATTTTTCTTCTTACTTTAATTATGGCAACATGCACAAGGGTTTAAAGAAAACTACATATTATACCAATATTTATATTAGAGTCAGTTACTTTTCTCCTCATATGCGTGTAAAATCAAAGGGGAACATTATTTTAGAACAGAGGGAGTACTTGATACTGGAAACGGAACTGCTAACAAACACACAGGCACCACCATGGGCCTTAAGTCACACCCAAAGTCACAGTGGACTATGATATTCAGGTACAATCTGAATGGTCTCACGAATCAACAGCCCATGGCACATAACTCAGATTTAGTGCATAATTTCCCTTAATCGAGTGGGATAGCAATTTCCTACCACTCTACCAGCTTAGTAACTGCTGCAAAACGTTCTGGAAATGTGTATAATGCATCTCTTACTTATAAAAAAAAATGATTGAAGTAAGACTCTTATAAAAAAAATGATTGAAGTACGACTCTTACAATGAAACATCCCCAGAGAAAAGTAGAGCTCTTTACGTGGATCAGGGAGTATCATTTTCTAGTTTCAATTACAATTCCGAATTCTGACAACAAATCCAATCAAACCCAAGTGAATAAAGCTAAAAAGAACCCTAAAACTCATCCAAACATCCATTTTTTGCAGTTCATAAAATTCATCCGCCACCAGCATTTCTTCCGCACACATATATTCACATAGCGACATAGAGGGAGGGGGGAGGGGGGAGAGAGAGAGGGGACTAACGTGTTACCACCCTTCTCACTAACGCGGTTGCCGAAATGAATGTGGCGGCCGGCGTAAAGGCCGCGGTGAGCCCTACCCATGACGACCTTGCTGTCTGGCAAGCATTTCTTAATAAACTATTTGGTGCCTGGCATCAAGTTCTTCTCTCCTCCCAGCGACAATCTTCTTCACCATTTGCTGCGATCTGAACGACATTTTCTTTCAGCCCCAAATCCAATTTCGGATGAATTTTTTCAATTAGGTGTTTGGCAGTTGATTTCAGGGTTTTAGAGTGCGACGAACCTTCACAGAAAGAGGACGAAGACTGGAGATGGAGGCAATGGACGAAGGAGGGAGGAAGATGGAGCACGAATGGCGAGAGGGAGATGGAGATGGAGGAATCACTTCATGGCGAGAGGGAGGGAGAACCAGAGGACTGAGGCGAGACTGATTCATAGGTACGAGAGTAACGAGAGGGCTTAAGGCTTTGTGATGTTTTGATGTTATAAGGATGTTTTGGAGAGTATCACTCTTTTTCTTTTTTTTTTGTCAAAGGGCCATAAAAGGAACGTAACCGGTTTTAACTTTTAATGGCTCTACTCGATGATAACCACCTGTGTTCATATACGAAGAAGTGGTGTGCCGAAGTTTTTTAGAATCGGATTACACCGATCAAAATTAGATTAGATCAATATTTTGTTTAGGTCATGGATCCAAATTTTCATAAAATTAGATATTTTGGTCAGTCCTGATTCTCGAGCCAAAAAAACACGGAACGGGACCGAACCAATCCAATTAAAAAAATTATTGGGGAAAATTCTAATTGGTTCAGTTTCTAATCCAAAAAGCAGTGTTCTAAAACGCGCCCTAGGCGCCGGCTAGTCGCTGGACGTCGTCTTCACGCCGCGATTTATGCCAAATCGGACAAAAAAGTCGCCGGAGTAGAAAATCGCCGACTAGACGCCCAATCGCCGGCTAGTCGCTGTAGGTGCCGACTTATTGAGTTCGAGGAGTGGGCAACCCAAAAGAGAAGAGGAACGAGAGGTCTACGGTGGTTTTGGAGAGGAAGGACTTAGGGATAAGATGGAGATCTCGTGCGTTGCCGCAGAGGGTAAGAGATTTACCGGTGGTTAGTTCAAGATAGAGCCATTTCCGGCAGACGAGGATTTCCGGCAGACAAGGACGGTGTCGTTAATGGTGATTGTTGTAGAGAGGACGGTGTCGTTACTTGTTATCGTAACTTTTATTGATTGTTGATGGAAGAGGCGGAGAGAGGCGGAGAGAGAGAGATCAATAATGGTGATTGTTGTAGAGAAAAGGAAGAATGAAGAAAAAACTCAATTAAAACGGTAAGAGCAACCACAACAACACCAACTACAAAACTCTCCAAAACCTACTTTAAACATTTTAGGAATAATTACAAGCCGGTACATTTTTTAAAATATGTTTTCAAATCAATCCAGCTATTTTTTAGACATATCTTTTAAATACATTTTTGGGGTAAAAATACATCACTACCCCCAATTAATACCATTCAATCTTCCCAACGAGATTTACAAATCGAAGGCCGAGAAACAAAAGGTTGAGATCATTTGTCAAGACTCTCTCTACCCTTATTTTACTTCTTCTCACTTATACCAAGAAACCATGGCCAGAGAGGCGGCGGCGGTTTGGAAGGGCTTCGGCGGTGGCCGGAGGCCGAGGCGGCAGAGGCGAGGAGATTCTGAAAAGCGAGTATCTGCAATGACAAGAGCTAACCACAACTTTGTGAGGGAAAATGGAAGCGGCGAGGCCATTTTGCGGCCGGATCTCAGCCCGGCCTCGGCGGAGGCCACGGGACGGGAGGATGGCATGCGTGGTGAGGAGAAGGTTGCGGTGAATCGAGGAAGCCGGTCTTGGGACATTTCTCCGGCGGCGAGAACTCTAGCCATGGCGGGACCTTTCTGGGAGAAAATGGCGGCTTTCATGCGCTCGGACTTGCCTCTGCCAGATTCTGAAACACCATGACTCCTTTAAAACCCCATTTTTTTAAGTGAACCGTTCAGAAGTTGAGAATTCTCGAATCAGGTGACTCATTGTTTAAATCTATTATGTATACGTCTTTGTCGGTATGTATATAGATATAGTTGTGACGTTTTAGCTCCAGGCGAGGCTTAAAATGTTGAAACTAACGGTGCTAATAAATGGTGTATTTTAGAGAAAGAGAAAAGAGAAATAACGTCGAGAGAGAGAGAGGACGAAGCTCATGAAATGGCGTAAAGAGGGAGCGGGTGTATCGATTATAAAAATGAAAGAAAATGGGAAATTTCGGACTTGTGCATGCAGGTTTCAGTTGTGTGCGTGATTCGAGTAGAGTGTCTCTGTGTCAAGCTGTGAAGAGTGAAACACAGGAAAGTATATACTATATACTGACTTCGTGACCATTCGACGAGGTTAGGGTTAGGGTTAGGGTTAGGGTTAGCTCTTGTCATTGCGTATTTTGAGTTGCAGAAGGATGAGAGATACAGAGAGTGGGCGGAGTAACTGGTTCATCACCTGATGTCAAATCTTGGCATCGGCAATAGGCATCGACATTTCATCGATTTAATCAGCAACAATTGTAGGCATCGGCATTTCACGATGCCAAGATTTGGCATCGGCATTTTGGCATCGAAAATTTTTGGCATCAACAACAATTGTAGGCATCGGCATTTCACGATGCCAAGATTTGGCATCGGCATTTTTGGCATCAATAATATTTTTGGCATCGAGTTTGGCCGATCGGAATTAATTATCCTGATGCTTGAAATTAATCATCCTGATGTCAAGGCTTGGCATCAGAGTTTTCATTAATGGCATTTTTGTCATTTGGCAAACAATTTGTAGTTATATGAAATGTCCAAAAAATTAATGGTCCTAGATGAAAAGATGTTTTCAAAATTGTACCCACTTGAAATTCCCCCAAGATTTTTAGCTCCAATTAAGCCTACAATGGGAGCCCAAACCAACTCTCTATCTCCAAAGTCAAGTAAACAACTCTTCTAATTTGAAGAGTTATTTAGCTTGAATAGTAACATATATCTCTCTCCAAATACAAGGTTGCTAGCATTTTCTAATTAATATTTAACCATGTTAAAATTTATTTTATTAAAAATTAATTACGTCATTCATTCCGGGCAAAGAGTTCCCGTTTGAAAGTCAATTTTTTAAAATAAAATGACACTTTTAGTAGTCTATAAGTAATAAAATGATATTTGTATGCCTTCATTTTTTAAAGTAAACTTTTTAACTGAAACATTTCAAAATGGAATAGTGGACTCTTTACCCAAAACGGAGTGAGTATATCACTTTCTTTTTCTTTATGTTTTTTTTTTCGTTGCAAGCAATTGAAACATCCCAAAAATAATTCTTTTTGTTACTACATTATCATAAAATTTTATTTATCAATTATATAGATCTAAAGAGATACATATTTTATTTACTCCTTCCATTCCGGGCAAAGAGTCAACTAATTCACTTTTGGATGTTTCACTGAAAGAGTTTATTTTCAAAAATTAAGGCATAACAAAGTCATTTTATTACTAATGAATTATTAAAAGTGACATTTTCTTAAAAAGTTTGACTTTCAAACGAGAAATCTTTGTCCGGAACGGAATGAGTATATTTTATAAATTTAAAATATAAAACATTTCATCAAATTGTGTTGGAAAAATAGAAATAAAAATGATGAAAAATATATTTGTAATTAGGTTTATTAGTTGATATTTGAGAGATTTTAAATTTTAGAGAAATATAGAGACTACTTATTGGAGTGGATTCTTTTTTGGAGTGTTGAAAAAATGTAATTGACACAGAAAACAAGGTGTTTGAAGAGTGGTTTAGAGATCCACCATTGTGGATGCTCTAAGGAGCTTTAGTACTCGTCGGGACTGGAGACTAGAAATAGACTAGAGAGAGAGAGATAGAAAGGACGGAGGTGGGGGGAGGAAAGTCAAGAAACATATTTTGAAATAATATGTTGTTCACGTGGACCTATGATTTATTGATTTGATGTGTCCAGTCCAACACAAGGTAAATATCTTTTTTTTTCTTTTTTGAACAAAAAGTCCATTTAGAGTATTTGTCATTTCAAAATTCAAAAATAAAAGGAAAATGTATTTGGAGTATTAGTTTTAGATTCTTTTGTAATAATTTTTTTGATAAGTAAATTATTTTTAATGATTATTAATATTATTATTAGTATATGTGAAATTTTTAATGATTGTTAATTGGATTATATTAGAAAAATAAAAAATTATTGTAATTATTCCTTAATTTTTAATCTTGTAAATTGTAAGTATTTGATGTATTTTTAAAATTTACATTAAAAATTTGAGAAATATTGTAATTATGTTTTAATTTTTAGGCCCCGCCTAGGCCCCGATTAGTCCCCGACTAGTCCCTTAGGCGCTAGGCGTTGGTGTACCGCCTAGCGGACGCCTAGCGATTTTTAGAACCTTGTCAAAAAGTCCATTTTTTTTCAACCGCAAAAAACTAAAATTTTCAAAATATTGTTTCAAAAATGACATCCTCTTCTTCAATAGTTTCGGCAACACATTTTGAATTCGAAAATCACGATTGTGTGTAACGAAACGGGGATCGACCTGCCCAGTCAAATCATGGGGGTCAAGGGGGCAACACCCCTTCGTAGGGGTTCGGGGGCAACGCCCCTGAAAGATAAACGAGTTTTTTTATTCATGAAATACGAAAATGTAATAGATCTGTACTAGGTTGAAAGATTTTTCAGTTGGGACGAATACAAAGAATGATGAGGAAGAAGAAGGTTTACGACTGAAAAGATTGAAGAAGAACATGAAGGACATAAACTGGTTTTTTATGCTATTGTATCGCGGTGCAAAAATTTCAATACATTATTTTTGCACCGCGGTTTAAAAGTTTGATTCGTGTAAAATTGTTGCACCGTAATAATTTGGGAATCGCTCAAAAATTTGAGCGTCACTAAAGCTATCAAAACGGGCTTGCAGGGCGGGTTTACCCATGGGCCTAAAAAGCCCGCTACAAGACAGGTCGGGACGGGTTTTCCGGCAAACATGTCGGCCCCTGAAAACCTTGGCCCAGCCCACCCTGCGTAGGACCGTGGACAAACCAGGCATGCCCACAAAAAATAAAATAAAATAAATTTATTTTTTATATTATTAAAATATTTATGATTTACGCAATGTAAAAAAAGTAAAATTTAGAATTGTTAAAGCAAATATATACTTATCTCGCAATTAAAGTATTAAACACCATCACCATCCGATAGAATTAAAAAGAAATTGAAATTTCTATATAATTATAGAATCATATTCATCTTAGTACGGGAAAGAAAGACGAGCCACAACCTCAAGTAGGTGTGTTCCTCATTGCATCACATGGTAACTTCGGAAGCATTCATAGACCTGAGTTCAAATTTCTAAATCCAAATATAACTCAAATTTCCAGATCCAAGGTAGTTTCAGAATCTAGATTGAGCGAAGGTGGGAGCAGAGTGATACGCCGATACCTGTGAGGGTCGTGAGTCCGTGAGATCGTGTGGTTGTGACAGAGAGCCAGAGACTATGCCTCCGTGCCAGATCTTGAAGTAGGATGGCTTGATTAAGTTGATTTTTGAGAGAGAAAGAGAGCACGAAGAGTCTTAGAGAAAGACGAGAAGAGCCGGAGATGGCAAGCCGTAGTTAGTAGAGACAAAGACGAAAGCGTCGAAAGGTCTGGAAGAAACTAGTAAGTGTGTTAAATCTCGTTCTCGGGTGCCAGATTCGTGAAGTAGAAACACCGAAAGCCCAAAGCAGGGAGAGAGAAAGAGAGCGTGAGATGAGAGTTGACTATTGAGAGTTTGAGACTAACTGCTAAAAAAGTAACGGTGAGACCGCAAGAGCGAGAGAGGTCGGCGCTGGATCAGTAAGATGGAGGCGCATAGCCGAAAGCCGAGAGGCGGCGCAATAGCTGAAGGAAGGCATTCGTCGTGCATGAGAGAGAAAGTGAGACTGTGAGAGTATTTCAATTTTGATTTTTGATGAGATAGAGAGGTTGAAAGAGTGAGTACCAAGGGCCATTTTTCGTCTTAGGGTTAGTAGATACTCCCTCCGTCCCTAAATAATCGTCCTAGTTGACCCGGCGCACAGTTTAAGAAAAAACAATTGACTTGATTATTTATATTAGTTTAATGTATAGTTTCCTTTAATATTCATGTGTATGTGGCTCATAATTAAAGTAGAGTGAAAAAGTAAGGGTAAAGTGGTAAAATTGATGTTCTAAAAAGGTAAGTTTCAAAGTTGACAATTATTTTGGGACGGACGATAATTTAGGGACGGAGGGAGTACTAGTTAGTAGTAATGGGCTTGGCAGTTAGGCCCCTTAATTAAATGTGCAATCTTTTAAAACTTTTAAGAATTATAACTTCTAAGTCAGAGTCCATAAAGCGTGGGCTGCCCATCCCTCGCCTTGCAAAAGTCCGCAGCCCGTGCGGGCAAAGCTTGAAAAGCCCGCATCCAAATGGTCATCTAATACCTAGCCAAACCCGCCCCTAATAGGTGGCGGGGCAGGCATGCCCGTGGGCTTTTGCCCTATTTGACACCCCTAGGCGTCGCAAACTCGCAATGCAAAAGCTTACTGCCCAAATTTGGGCATCGTTCAAAATTTTGGGCGCCGTTCAAAATTTTGGTCATCATTCAAAATTGGGAGTCGTTCAAAATGTTGGCCATCGAAATGCAAAAGTCACTGCCCAAAATTTTGAATGATGCCCAAATTTCGAAAGGTACGATGATAGAAAGAGGGAAAATAAATGAAGAATAAAGAAAACGCATTAACCTCACAAATCAGATCTGTATTGGTCCCACCAATTTATTCAACAACAGTATCAAAACAACATTGGTAATGCAAGCAATCTGTGCAACAAGGATTGAAATTAAAAAACAAGAAAATAGCATAGATTTTGGGAAGGATCGGAGTCTATGACGCCGAAACTTAGTATTCTACCTGTAACAATTAAAGATGAGGTGAAGAAGAAGCTGGATGGTGCCAGTCCTCATGAAGTGTCGAGAAAAAGCAATGAGGCTCAGCCGAATGTGAAGAAGACGAACAATATTGGAAAAAAAAATTTATAAAAGAGGACTTAAACAATTTTAAAAAAATGGTAGTGGAGCAGTTACAAATCTATTTTGCTGTCAAAACTCAAAGCGAGAGAGAGAGACTGAGAGATTGTATCAGAAAATGTGAACTGGGGGAAGAGAAAAATGGTAGAAAAGAAAAAAAAAAATTGAGTAGAAGAAGAGGTGAATGGCGATAGTGACGATAGAAGAAGGAAAATGGGTGTTGTGTGGGCTGGAGAGAAAAAAAAAGACAATTCTCTAAAATCTTTGTTATTTTGGTTCATGTTGTTAGCTTTCTGTCTGTATGTTTATCTTTATTCATCTTTGTTTTTTCTTTAGCTTAATCAAATTGTTTCTTTAGCTTGCTAGGTGCTTAACAAAATATTTTAAAGAATTGAGACTCTGTAAAAATCATAGTATTGGTATGGTTCTGGTTTTCGTACATTTTCAGTTGGTTCTGGACCGGACAAATGTATTGGTTCTCATACATATTGGGTTGGTTCTGTGTCTAAATTTTTTGAGAATCTAACTATTGGTCTGGCTTCAGTTTTCTCTTTTATTTCCAAAAAATTGGACCGAACCGTACCAACCTCACCCCTAATACGAAGTGGTTGATTTACACATGAAATCCAATTAGTTCTTGTAGTTGTGGTTAATTATGTTTTTCTTTTAAAAAAAATTTCTTGGAATGATTTATCAAACATTGTATCACAATTATATATCTAAGAACATCATAAATGCAATCATGATTTTAATTTTGTTGTGGGTTATGAGCCTCTTCAATCATATGCAGGGCCGGCCCTGGGCTTAGGCATGAGGGGCAACCGCCCTGGGCCTTCATAATTTAGGGGCCCAAAGTTTAATAGATATCCATAGTATATATATTTATCATTAAATTAATTTTGGAGAATGGGCCAGGCGTGATATGTGAAGCAGGGCAGTCACCGAGTCACGAGACCCAAACCCAATTCGGCAATTCCAAATACCCAATCGGCAGACATCCAGCCTAGCGCTCGATTCTTCGCCTCAAGGACCTTGAAAGTTGAATCGTGATTGATGGCGTGACTGCGTGAAGATCGGCTCAACCATCAAAAAAAAGCGAACGCAACGAACAGAGACATACACACTCTCTCTTTCTCTCTCAGACTCTCAGTCTCTCTTTCCCTAATTCTCCCTCTAGTCAACGAGACGACGACTCAACGGAACGCCGGAACGGACAACGGGCAACGGCTGTTAAGGCTCAAGCCAGCATCAATCAAAACGCCTCCAGACTCCGGTGAGTGACTATGACTCTCCAAGTCTCCAGTCGCCCAGTCCCTTCGGCCTTCCTTAATCCTTACCTGTTCGGCATTCAGTTCACTTCAGTCGTTCAGGTACTTAATTTGTAAATTTGTAATTTGTTTGTTTCGATTTCGATTCGTAATTTGTTTGATTTCTTCGAAACTATTAAGGTAATATTGTAATAATTTCCTATTCATTTTTTAAGTTTTAACCATTCAATTTGGGGATAAATCGAGTCTATCGAGATTTTATATGAATTAATGAATATTATCGATTTATTTGTTTAATGGAAGACTTTTGCAAGTTGATGGAAATTTTTATTTGAAATTCGATGTATTTTTTAGATTTGTAACAAAAACACACTAAATTTTGTTAAATGCAATTAAACGCGTCTTTTGAAGTATTAAATTTATATTATAGGCATTCATATTTGGGTATTATCAATTTTTTGTGGCCCTTATTTGTTCATTCGCCCCGAGCCTATAAAATATCAGGAACGGCCCTGATCATATGTTACATTTCTTCTTCTCTTTATTTACATTTTACTAGAAATAACATTTTCAATACAACTATAAATTAGATCTTACGTGAGATGCTTCTAACCACTAATGGTAAACATTGGTCAGAACGCAATATTCCACAAATTATGTCCAGATCAAGGTAACCAGTGTGCATGGAACGAGTCCTTGTTTTCATTCTTTCAGCTAAAAAGTAAAAAATAAGCAACATGGCAAACAGTGATAGACCATGTGTAATATACTAATCTTTCTTTGTAACAGTATACATACGTACACACATATATAGACATATAGATACAGGGTCGGTTCTGACATTTTGAGGGCCCTATCTCAAATTATAGATTAGGTCCTAAATTGATAAAAAATAAATATAAATTATAAATGCTACCAAATTACTTATTTTCAAAACAATCAAATCAAAACTCCAACATACAATGACAAACTCACATATTCAAATGTCACGTTGTCACAAAAAATATCAAAATCGAAATAAATATTTTTAAAATTTTTAGTGAAAAGTGCATCAAAATATTTTTAAAAATTTTTTTGAATGAATATTTTTTTGGGATGAAGGGAATACAATTACTAAATTACCAACAAAATGTCAAAAACTATTTAGAAATTGAAGAGAATCAAAAGAAACCCAATAACTTAGCATAGCAAAATGCAGTAGGCCAAATTTGAAGGGTTACCCGAATAAAGTTTTAGACGGAATATCCATTAAAACAAAACTAATGGATTCAAAAAGTTGAGAAAACTAGTCATATACACCCCTAGCCTAGAGAAATCATGTACCTCTACAAAGTTTAATCAATTAAATATGTGAATAGATAAATTTTCGAGATTATGGATGTTGATATTCTCGTACGGTAACTATATTTTATTTACTAATTGGACCAAGTTCTAATGAATTTTCAATGTATAATATTTAGATTTAAAAGTATTTTGAGAAAAATAGAAATAAGATGCATAAGGAAGATGGTTAGTCAAAATGTTGTCACGTTTTCAAGAGTTTTTTTTTTTTTTTAAAGACTTCCAAAAAGAACTTGCGAAGGGAAGAAAAACCCACGACCTCACTTTTGGTGTAACATAAACTCTACCACTAATTCACCCCATAAAATCAATATTATTAAAAACAAGATAATATAAATAAACAATTAAAGTTGAACTATATATAGCAATTTTTTATTATAATTGGGCCCCTAATTTTGGGGGTCCTGTTCGATCGCTCACCTCACACACTCCAATGACCGGCCCGCATAGATATCATGCGTAATATACTAGTATTCCTCCAAAAATGTGACCACCTTCTTTTTAAAATATTTCAAGTTTTTCATTCAACAATCTAACATTTGGTGTATAAGCACAATCCTTAAGCCTTGAATAACTCAAATAAGATTTACCTTTATACATATCTCTTAAATTACAATACATGTGCACCAAACAGAAAAAATGTTTGGCCAAACTCCCAAAAACATCAAGCATTGCTTCAATTAGCCCAACATTTCAATCGGATACAAACAGAATATCTCTCCCGATCATCGATAGCTTCTTTTATATTTGAAAGAAATCAAAACCATTTATCTCGGTTTTTTTGCGCTTACAGCCGCAAATGCAAACGGGAACATGTCTGCATAAAAACAATATGAATCTAATAAAACAATATAATCATTCAAGTTACAACATTAAAACTACGATGCAACTAATTATAAATCTTGATGCATCTTATTGTAATGACTGAACAGCTCAATTAAATTTTGATGCAAGAATTGTGATTGCAATGCATCCTATTTTATATATTTACTGAAATGCGATGCATGAATTTTAATTATGATGCATGAATACATTTACTAAATGAATACATATACTGAAATGTGATGCCTGGATTTTCATTTCGATGCATCTACACATTATAAAACTTTCAGACAAACAACAAAAGAAAAATAAAAGGTACCTTGATATCTCAATTCCATAATGGGTCATCATATGATCAATTACATCAGTTGGGAAACAACTTGGTCGATTACGAACATTTTCAATAATCAAGTCCGCAATAACACCAGAGCACATCCTTCTTGAGTTAACAACTACATCAATCGTGAAAACATGACAACTATGAGCAAGGTTAGACTTGTAAATGCAAACAAAATTATCAACAACAGAGACACTTGTCTTGACAAACCAATTGCAATGATCGCTGAATTTCTTAACACATTCAACAATAATTCCTTGACCGGTGTTATACATAAAAGAAAAATAAAATCCAATCTTAAAGGAATATTTTATAAGATTTCTATAAAATTCATTTATTCCATCTTTAAATATTATCCCAATACCAGTAATAAGAGATGCCCAACCAAAAAGATAACAAATCATTTCAAGATTGCGCAGGACATATGTCATAGCATAGGACATTGTCATCGTCACTTTTTCTAAACTTGCATAATTCACAACCTTACCTTGGTGAGACGATGATGCATCGGAACTACAAATAGATGCATCGCGATTGGAATTCGTTAAATCATGATTAGAGATTAATGCATCGTAACTATGTTGGGTTGCATCGCGTTGTAAATTTTGTCCAACTTTTTCTGCATAGCCTGAATCAAAACATTCATCACGAATATTCATCGAAATAGAATCAACTTGCAAGGCTCATATGTTCATTCTGAACCCTAAAACATTAGAAATTTCAATTACATCGATGGGTATAACAATTACTAATTAATAACAATCCCACCAACAAAACCATGTTGTTGCAGTCTTCATCATGGTGAGGGACAAGGCTTAGAAAAAGATGCTCGTGATCGTGACCCGTTGAGCATAAATAAATGACCCATGACTAGAGCCCGAGCTAAGGAGGTTCAAGAGGCCTTAATGACACTTGTGGAAGAGAGATAAATGGCAAAACAACAAACAAGGATGTTCAAGACCAAGAAATAAGACCCATTTGCTTATTGGAGTGTCAACAAAAGGCCTGAATTCCAAACAATTTGTTGCTTTGGATCAGCTCAAAAATATAAGAAATAAGGTCCAATTGAAGTGCAAAAGCAAGACTCATGGTGATGGTATCCTAGCCCCACAAAAAAAAAACACATTTTGAGCCCAAAACAAAACTCAAAATCAACAACGGAGACATCCAAAATTTCTTTATTATTCTAGAAAATTCCGTTGAAAATAATGTTGGTACATCCATCTTGGTCATTCATGAACTTGGTGAACTCAAGAGCCTTTGATAGCTTATCATGATAACTAGTAAAACTTATATTATAAGTGGTTTACCTTATCGCTTACATCATCGGTGACATCATGAACATTGCATTCTTCACCACATTAGCCTTGATGTGGCAAAGTCACAACTTGGGTCGTCCTTGAGTTGAGTAGGATATCTGGGCTTAGAATCACCTTCCTTGAGCCTGCTAAGATCACAAGAAAACCTGAGTGGAAATGCAAGACAGGGCCTCGCGAAACCCTTCCGGCGTGAGAGTAAGTCTCGTGTGTAAGCTTGAAAGCAAATTGATAGAGTGTCGAGGCTCAAGAAAAGTGTGTCTACCTTGTTAAGGATTATGGAGAGGTATTTATAGGCCCCCAAAGTGGTTGAATCCGCCTAGGATTCAGTTTCCATAGTTACCAAATCAATCAATGAGTAAATCCCTTGATTTTAGGCATGATAGGCGGCAGACCGCGTAGATGTAGGAGCAGATAAGATAAGTATCCTGCTCAAGTATGGAAACATTTGACTTGTCTTGCAGAGCAAGCCTCCGGTACTTCCTGCTTGTTATGTACATGGGCGAGCGGGGCTCTGCCCGGCTATTCCATGTGCATTGTTTCTGAACTTGTTAGATAGATCGGCCAGCCAGCGGGGCCAATGCTCGGCCAGGTTTGGACGGGATGAATCTGGTTCCTTTACTCGGTATGAATGCGGTGTCCGGGTATGGCCCCTGGTCTGACAGGCAAGGCCTATGCCCGGCCAGGTTTGGGCGGGAGTTACACTGCTCGCTGCTTGATACTTCCATTGCTTTGCTCGCTAGGCCTGTGGGTCCCATATGCATTGTGCTCGTGACCGTCACGTGAGGATAGCTCGTGCCTTGCTCGTGACCGGGTTTGGGCCGGGCATATCAAGTCTATAAATAGGCATGATCAGAATTGTAATTGGCATTCAAGATATAAAGTATTAAAGTATATTTCATTCTCCATTTTGAGAAATGATTGTGAGTTTGTGAGGTTCTTGAGAGTAGAATTCTCCAAACACTTGAACTTATCAAGCTTACAGAGTCGCAAACTTGTGGCGTTTCGTAAATGAGGTTCTTAGGCCATTGTGTCTAACGGGTTTCGCTTACACCCCGAGGTTCCTATTCAATCACGAATAGCGGGTCGAGAGAGACTCATCCTATCCTTTCATTTCCTTAGTTGCTGAATTCATTTTTCATTCAAGCTTGTTGGAACTTCTTCGATTCGATCTTGGTTGAGTTTTACATCACATCATTTGATAAACAACAATTGATCTGAGATCTCACGGAATACTTAAAACTTAAATTACGATATTCAACATTAGAATATTTAGCTATTACGGATTGAACCAAATCTTCAAAATGAAAATTATCTGAAACTTAAAAACAACATCTTTCCTAAATTTAAGCCAAAGCATAATAGGCTTATCCATTGGAAGGAGGAAGAATATGATAGAACTATAGCTGTCAATCAACTCCCATAAATCTCGTCCAGCCATCTTTGGCAAGATTAATTAGTGGACATTATATTTAATGCATTCCTTTTATTAGTCTTCTGTATATTTGGTAAAGATTAGACCATTGTATAGGCATCCTATATATACCAACCGTGGCTGTAAATGATGGTGATGTACAAAATATATACAATTGACTTTTCATCCATCTCCTTCTTTATGGTATCAGAGCACTGATCCAATCAACTTGTCAATTTCTTTCTTTTCTCCTTCCTGTTAACCATGGCCACCTCCGACAATCAAACCATAATCCCAAACTCCCTGGAACCCACCAAACCTCTTATCATGATCACGTTCCATAATTCCATCAAACTCTCCTCCCTCAACTATCTCTCTCCTGGCAACTTCATATCAAAGCCATACTCATCAGGTATGATCTTCTGAAGTTTGTCGATGGCTCTCACCCCACACCACCCGAAACGATCACCAAAAACAATCTTGAAGTACCCAATCCAGAATACACCACATGGGTTCGACAAGATAAACTAATTTTCGGTGCACTCATTGGAACTCTCTCTCCCACCATTGTCCCTCTCGTCACTCAATCCACAACTTGTCATCAACTTTGGACTGTGCTAGCCAACACCTATGCTCGACCCTTCCATGGCCATATTAAACAAATCAAAGACCAACTAAAACACATCACCAAAGGTACCCAGTCCATAGCCGAGTACATGCAAGCCATCAAAACCCGAGCGGATGAGCTTGCAATCCTTGGAAAGCCTCTAGATTTGGAAGATCTCATCGAAACCACTCTCAATGGTCTCGGTGAAGACTATCAATCCATCATTGATACTATCAATGGTCGGGATACAATCATCTCCTTTGATGAACTCCATGAAAAATTAATTAACAAAGAGCTCACTCTTCACCAATTGTCTACCCCATCCTCCTTTCCAGCCACTGCCAACCCAACCCATACCCGGTTCACAAAACACCATACGACTAACAACCCCAGTCGTGCTTCCTCACCCTTTCCTAAAACTAGCAATAGCAATCATCAACCTAACCCATCTGCTCGTCCCTTCCTAGGCAAGTGCCAATGGTGCAATGAAAAAGGCCATGTCCTTGCTCACTGCCCTATCTTTTGTCAAAACCAACCAAACCTCAAACCACCCCTTCACTCTCGCAATCCTTGGCAGCCACGACCATCCACCCCATGGCAACCCCGCTCCAGCCCAGCCAGCCCATCCAACCCTCGTGCTAATGTTGCCACTGCCTCTAACCCCTCGGGTTGGCTCCTTGACAGTGGCGCGTCTCATCACGTTACATCTGACCTCCAAAATCTCTCCTTTCACACCCCTTATGAAGGCACCGATGATATTGTGATTGGTAATGGCAAAGGTCTCCCCATCTCCCATACTGGTTCTATCACTCTTCCCACTCCCTCTCACTCATTTACTCTATCCAATGTATTATGTGTACCAACTATGCAAAAGAATCTAATCTCTATTTCCAAATTTTGTCGCACAAATAATACTTCTATCGAATTCTCACCGTCTTCTTTTTCTGTGAAGGACCTACAGACCGGGGCAATTCTTTTGCAGGGTCCAACTAAGGGTGGAGTTTATGAGTGGCCAATGGCATCTTCCGCTTCCTCTTCACCACTTCTTGCCTTCTCTAGTGCCAAGACGTCTTCATCTGCTTGGCATCATCGGTTAGGTCACCCATCTGCAAACATTCTCAAACACATTGTAATTCATGTCATTGCAATAAAAGTATCAAGTTACCGTTCTCTGTTTCGACCATCTCTTCTTCCGCTCCTCTTCAAATATTATTTTCTGATGTATGGACTTCCCCACTTCATTCCACTGATGGTCACAAATATTATGTAATATTTGTTGATCATTTCACGAAATACACATGGTTGTACCCCCTCAAACGTAAATCAGATGTACTTGCGGTTTTCACTCGTTTCAAGGCCCTAGTTGAGAATCATTTCAAATCCAAAATTACTACACTTTATTCTGATAATGGGGGGAATATGAAGCTCTCAAAAATTTCTTGGCACTACATGGCATTGCTCATCTTACATCCCCCCTCACACGCCCGAACATAATGGGTATTCCGAACGGCGACACCGCCATATCGTAGAAACCGGGTTATCTCTCTTAACCCACGCCTCCATGCCTCTCACCCATTGGCCTTATGCTCTATCCACTGCCGTTTATCTTATCAACCGCCTCCCCACCCCGACTCTCAACCTTCTCTCCCCGTATCACAAACTCTTTGCAAAACCTCCCAACTACCTCAAACTTCGTAGCTTTGGGTGTCTATGTTACCCATGGTGCGCGACCAGTATGCTCCTCACAAACTTACCCCCCGATCAACACCATGTGTCTTCATCGGTTACTCCCTCACCCAAAGTGCATACCTTTGTCTCGACACATCATCTTCTCGCATATATACATCACGCCATGTCAAATTTGTTGAGTCAGTTTTCCCATTCCTCTCACTACCCACCCACCGCACCTCCCCCCTTTCCATCTCTCCATCTGAATGGTGTCATCTCACTCTTCCTGTTCACACATCTATTCCCACTACTGACCCCATCCCCTCTCCAACCATCGAAGCATTCCCTAACCCCACTCTCATTCCTACTCTTTCCCCACCCGACACATCTATCCGTCATCCCTCCCACTGAACCCCCTCCTAACCCGTCAACTACCCCACCTCACGAACCCTCTTCCAGTCCTTCCCCACCCAATCCCACTACCAATCCTTCCTTAACCGAACCCTCATTAGTCATCCCTCCAACTGAATCACCTCCACTCTCTTCATCTCATCCCATGACCACTAGGTCCAAGAAAAACATCCACAAGCCCCTCACCAAGCTCAACCTCACTGCCCAACTACATGTTTCTGAAAGTTCCCGTGAACCCTCCACAATCTCCCAGGCCCTGAAAGATCCTAAATGGCGCCAAGCGTTATCAAATGAATTTGACACTCTTGTTCATAATGGAACATGAGACTTAGTTCCCCCCGTTCCCACTCAAAATATCGTCGGGTGCAAATGGATCTTTCGCACAAAATTTTTACCTGACGGTTCCATCGACAAATATAAAGCCCGTCTAGTTGCAAAGGGCTTTCACCAACGTCCCGACATTGATTTTCATGATACCTATAGTTCGGTTGTCAAACCTACCACCGTTCGCTTGGTTCTCAGTATTGCTGTGACCAACAACTAGCCCCTTCGACAACTTGATGTCAACAATGCCTTCCTTCAAGGCACCCTCTCGGAGGATGTCTACATGCAACAACCCCAAGGTTTCATTGATCGTGACTTTCCCACTTACGTTTGCAAGCTCCGTAAAGCCATCTACAAACTTAAACAAGCTCCCCGTGCGTGGTACCAAGAAGCTGCGTCAATTTCTTCTCTCGACCAACTTTGTCAACTCCACTGATACTTCTCTTTTATACTCCACACTCACAATACTATCATCTATTTTCTCATTTATGTGGATGATATAATTGTTATGTGTGATATACTCTTGAAGTTGTCAATCGGTTCATTCAAAGTTTCTCTCAACGGTTCAAAGCCTCAAGACAGGTCCACTCATATTTCCTAGGTGTTGAGGTACTGCCCCATAATGATGGACTGTTCCTAAGCCAACGAAAATACATCCTTGATCTACTTGACAAGTATCATATGACCACTGCAAAACATGTTACGACTCCCATTGCTACTACCCCAACACTCACTCTCCACACACCGGCACTCCTCTCAACAATCCCACAGAATATCGAACTCTTATTGGCGCCTACAATATCTCTCTCTCTAACTCGCCCGACATAGCCTACATCGTCAATAAACTCTCACAATTTATGCATAAACCCACCACCGCCATTGGCAAGTGCAAAGAAACTCTTACGATACCTATGCGGCTCACTCACGCAACCATGGCATTATGCTTACATCGCGGCTCCCAACCGCGACTTCATGCCTTTTCCGATGCAGATGGGCGGTGGGCGGGGCAATAAGGACGACTACACTTCCACTTCGGCTATATTATCTACCTTGGTCGTAACATCATCTCTTGAGCTCCAAAGCAACGAACTTGCTCGCTTCCTCCACCGAAGTGAATATCGCTCGGCTCGCAAAGCAACCTCTCCGAACTTCGTTGGATCTGTTCCTTACTTCTTCGAACCGGGTGTCTCCATTCCACATCAACCGGTAATTTATTGTGATAATGTCGGGGCTACCAACTGTGTGCCAACCCCATTTTTCACTCCCGAATGAAACATGTCGCCTCGACTATCACTTCATTATGAACAAGTTCAAAATGGCTTACTCGGGTTGCTCACGTCTCCTCCCGCCGATCAACTTGCCGATGCTCACCAAGCCTCTCTCTCGTTCTCGATTCCAACTTCTTCGGTTCAAGATTGGACTTACCTCTCGGCCGTCCATCTTGCGGGGGCATGATAGAACTATAGCTGTCAATCAACTCCCATAAATCTCGTCCAGCCATCTTTGGCAAGCTTAATTAGTGGACATTATATTTAATGCATTCCTTTTATTAGTCTTCTGTATATTTGGTAAAGATTAGACCATTGTATAGGCATCCTATATATACCAACCGTGGCTGTAAATGATGGTGATGTACAAAATATATACAATTGACTTTTCATCCATCTCCTTCTTTAGAATATGATTCAAAAATAAAAGAATCATGTATTAAAATGATATGAGATGATCGATTGGATGCAAGACTCCTCTGTGTTTGAATAATTTGTATGCAAATATAAAATCGAAAATAAGAGCCGCGTGAACACATTTAGGGACGAAATGAAATTTTAGGAAGAAAAAAACAAAAATAAACTTTTTCAGTTTAAAAAAAAACAGGGTACTTCGACGGTTACAACTTACAAATTAATAAAAAGAGACCGTCATGCAATTAATTCGAAAAAGTAAGCAAGAAAGTAGTTCTCAAAAAAATTGTGGTAAAGTGATGTGAATGAAAGGAAAATAACGAGAAAGATAGTTTTGAGTGTGTATTATCAACTAGCCCATTATAGTATAGTGTACACTTTGTCAAGAATAAAATGAGTATTAAACATTTGGCAATTATATCATTACAGTAACTTTTATTTCAAATAATATAGTCTCAAATAAATTACTCCATGTACCAAAAAAAGAAAATAATAAATAAATTACTTCCTCTATCTAATATAAATATATATATATATGCTTATTTAAAATAAATTAAGGAAGTTGACTTTGAAGCATTTCTGTAAATGCTTATACGTAAAGATAAATATTTGGATAAGATGATTTTACAGATATTTTTTATAAGATAGATTATCTTTATCCGATTCATTGTGTGTTGATGAGTTGAGTTGTAAAGAAAAGAAGTTCTGTCTTACAAATAAAAATCTATATAATGATTTTACAGGAGACCTACTCATACGTAAATACCCTAAGTATCTCTTACATCATTCAAATGGATTTTGGGGCATCATAGTTGACAATTTTTTTTGTGAATTTAATAATAATAATAATAATAATAATAATAATAATAATAATAATAATAATAATAATAATAATAATAACTTTACTAAAAGAGACGCATTTTTAAGAAATAAATGTTCAACTACTTTTCAAATGTCCCCGTAATAAATAGAGAGGATACATTTAGCCCTAATTGGCTGCTAAGAGCAGCTCCAATGTTGGATTCTTAATGGATTCTTCCATTAAGAATCCAACAATTGTTCCAATGTTGAATTCTTCAGCAATTCTCCACCAATTCCAAGAAAGAGAGAGAAAATCGGATTCTTCACTAAGAACACAAACAATTCAGAAGAATTCCAGCCGCATGAAAGAAAGTGGGGTGCACGGCTTCATTTGGTATGGCGCGTGCACCACACGCGCGGTCTTGGAGCGTGAATGGCATACGATGTGGGTCCCAGCTGTCACCACTTTGATTAAAAACGATTTTTTAATAATTTTTTTAAATCCTACTTTTTTTTAATCCTAGCGTTTTTTATAATTTTTTTAAAAAATCCTACCGTTTATCATTTTATGTATTATTTTTTAATTTTAACGTTTTATGTAATTTTCTATTTATGTTATTATACGAGTTATGTATAATATGTGTTTTATAGATAATTTATTAAATAAATTATAAGATATAAAATTTAAAAATAATAATGTAATTTATTATTTTTAAATTAATTTTTGTCTTAATTTATAAATTAATTATTTATACGAAATATTTAAATATGAAATATATAAAATAATGTGAAATAAATTTATTTGTTGAGAAGTATAAAAATAAGAATGAAATGTAAAGTTAATGAGGTGGCAGTGGGACCTAGTTAAGAATATGTTAAGAATCGTATACAATGGGAAGATGAATTCTTAGTAGAAAAAGAGAAAATAATGTATGTAGCGGTGGGACCCGTTAAGAATTTGTGGGAAGAATTCCCACATGGAGATGCTCTAAGAGCGGCTCAATGTTGAATTCTTAATGGATTCTTCCATTAAGAATCAACAATTGTTCCAATGTTGAATTCTTGGCAATTCTCCACCAATTCAAGAAAGAGAGAGAAAATCGGATTCTTCACTAAGAACACAAACAATTCGGAAAATTCGGCGCATGAAAGAAAGTGGGGTGCACGACTTCATTTGGTATGGCGCGTGCACCACAGCGATCTTGGAGCGTGAATGGCATACGATGTGGGTCCCAAATGTCACCACTTTGATTAAAAAGCGATTTTTAATAATTTTTTAAATCATTTTTTTAATCCTAGCATTTTTTATAATTTTTTTAAAAAATCCTACCGTTTTTATCATTTTATGTATTATTTTTAATTTTAACGTTTTTATGTAATTTTCTATTTATGTTATTATACGAGTTATGTATTGATCACGCAATATTTGTGGTGATCTTGTCTTGACGTCCACGTATCGCGGAGGATGAGGTGGCGCCTTCTTCTATGTCGGCGGTCAACTGCCGGTAAAAACAATAAACTCGTTAAGGTGTCGGGTTGGCCGACTATAACCCTCCTGTATGAATTAGTTCTCCAGTAAGTTTTGGTAATAAATGAGCCGTGATAATTGTTTGATAGAGAGCTGTGATAAGAGAGTTAGAATATCCTTGAAATTACATACCTTGCCCTGAATAAGGGCTCTCATATTTATACCTGATATTGATGGCGACGTGGCAGTTTGCTATTGGGGAACACAAAGCGGCCGTTATTAAATGCGTTGAGGGCGTTTGTCAGGAGTGGGTGAACTGCGTGTGTGTCAGAGAGTTGGTATTGGCGTGCAGCGGTTTTCTCGGGCCTAGGGAAATGGTTTGTCGGGGTGAATGATTGGTTTGAGGCCGAGGCCGAGCGGTCTCGGTGACAAAAGCTCTGGTTATTCGTCAAGGTTGGGGATTTCGAAGACCGATTTGGGGCGAGGCGGGGATCCGCGATCTGTTCGGTGAGTTCTTGTTGGGCTCGCGATTAGTGCCGAGGGTATCTATCTTAGAGGTGGAATCATTTATCTATTGGCGAGTGATCTTGTCCTCACAACGAGTGGTCCTGTGGGTGGGACCCTCTTCATGCCGAGGGTCGGATACTGTTCATGCCGAGGGTTAACCCCTCGATTTCAATCCCTTCATGTATAATATGTGTTTTATAGATAATTTATTAAATAAATTATAAGATATAAAATTTAAAAATAATAATGTAATTTATTATTTTTAAATTAATTTTTGTCTTAATTTATAAATTAATTATTTATACGAAATATTTAAATATGAAATATATAAAATAATGTGAAATAAATTTATTTGTTGAGAAGTATAAAAATAAGAATGAAATGTAAAGTTAATGAGGTGGCAGTGGGACCTAGTTAAGAATATGTTAAGAATCGTATACAATGGAAAGATGAATTCTTAAGTAGAGAAAAAGAGAAAAATGTGTATGTAGCAGTGGGACCCAGTTAAGAATTTGTGGGAAGAATTCCCACATTGGAGATGCTCTAAGGGGCAAGGTATAATGATGTACTTCTTTATTTCAGTCATTGAAACTTTAGTTTACCGATTGAGTTGACACAAAATATATGGTTAGAGGTACTTTAGTCATTGACACTTGACCGAGGGCATCCCCATTGTATTATTTGTTAACTTCTTAAATGATTGAAATTTGTACTAACCTGTCACGTAGGAAATTATTTTGGCTAACTAGGAAAGATTTCGTGAACCAACTTCCTCCTTAAAAACCTGCAAATTGACAGGGTGTGAGGGGACATCAAGCCGGGTGTGGGTGGGTGGGTGGGTGGGGGGGGGGGGGGGTTTTGCTTATATTAAATAATATTAAATTTAATATTTTTTTGTGTAAGAAGTTGTGTAAAAATAGTATATAATGAGAAGATATATTTTTAAGTGGGTAAAAAGATAAAAATGTGTAAGTGGCAGTGAAACCCAATTAAAAAGTTGTATTAAGAATATACACATTGAGGATGCTATGAGTTCTTATTGTTATTGGAACAACCGTACAATTAGCATCCACGATTATACTAAATTTATATATATATAAGTTTATGAAAGATGGTATTACGAGATTTTTTTAATGGTGAAATTCGGGTCAATTCACTTTGGATAATTTTTAATTGCTATAATACCTTATATTTTTTAAATCGGAAAAAAATATTTTTTGAGGTAAAAAGACTACGATACCCTTAATGAATCAAAGGTGCGATACGGATCACTTGCTGAGTACAACGCGCTGCATCGATTTTTGTAGAGCGATGCATCAATTTAAATTACTTAAGCTAATTTTGCATCGTGCTGCACCAAATTTATGCCCCGTGATGCATCAATTTAAATTACATAATCCAATTTATGCATTGCGTTGCACCAAATCAAACACCTAATTGATGCCTCTTGCTGTAAAATTATAATGAACCAGACATTCATATATCTTTTTTCTAGTATACAATCAACCAATGATTCAAATTGATCGATGTTTCCTGCATCTCAAATTCAAATCGATGCATCACGTTTCACAAATGTTGCAATGTGATTCGAAATTAATGCATCAAGAATCAAAAATGGTGTCCAATAACGAATAAATTTCTTTTCAGGTATTTCATTTAACAATTTACACGCATAACAACATAACATACAAAGTGAATTCATTTTGAATCAAACACACGAACACAATGAAACAAGAAGAAGAAGACACATGTAAAACTAAAGAGAGTGAGAAGTTAGGATGGTGGAGTAATCAAATTCAAGATGAAGAAGAACATCATCACCCGACCTCCCCACCCTCTTTGTTCTCCATCCCTGCAACATGCTGCCGTTCTTTCTCTTTTACATGCATTTTATGAACGATTTTACGAAAATGAACTTTAGCAGTTGAAAAAAAACCAAGGTACATAAGCAATTAAAAGTTTTGAAAAGGGGATCGACTTGTAATTTTTTTTGTAAGATGAATTCTCCTAACCTAACTTATTGTGTGTTGATAAAATAAATTATAAAAGAGTGAGATTTCGTTTTACAAATTAAAATTTATAAAACAATAAAATAAGTGATAAGAGACCTACTCTACATATATAGGGTGGCGTACTAGAGTTTGTAGTGAGGTGCACCAAAACATTTTTATTAAATTACTACTTAAATGTAAAATGATTACACCAATGATGTGCTTCGGAGAAATTGAAAATCGTCCCTCAAACAAATAAAACAAGTTTTATCTATATAAGTTTTCATAATGATATTTAGATAAGAAATATATCATAAATATTATGAGCCTTTATGTACAATAATTTTTAATCTTTTTGTCACTCGAAAAAAGTTGTGCAAAATAGAAATAACTATCCACCTTTAGAGGTTACCTATTTGGACCCATTCATACATATAAAACATATCATGGTTTAATTGGTGATCCTGGTCGAATTGTGTTAGACACAATTAACGGTTCAGATTGACTCGTAAGTATGTGAGTTACAAATGAACTCCTCAGTTATAAGTTATGTTTGAATTATCCCTCTACAATTACATATAAAACCTTCAGTTATGAATTTTGTTTGAATTACCTTATCAGTTATAAGTTTTGTTTATCCCAATCATTCATTGAACTGATCTCATACTGATACCGTGTCTATGACACATACACGTATACTAGTTCATACGTATCAAAGATCAAACAAGTGTTGAAGCTATCTTTTAGAGGTTGCTTCTAAACAGTTTGATATGATTAAATAATTGATTTAGAGGTTAGATGTTTCATTTGTTAATTTTTTTTTTTTAATCTTAAGTAAGAATTTACTGCAGCGATATTTGTAACTTTTATCAAGGAAAATCATTTTGGATAAATGATTAAAAAACCAACTCACAGTTATCATTGGAATAATTGGTAATGTATCTAAATTAGTAAATTACGACCATATTTATCTCAAGAGATAAAGGAGATAATAACATCAAGCGGACAATAAGCTACGCTAATAGTGGATGAACTAGCGGCCTCAATCGAAATGAATGTCTATTACACATTTACACAAAATTTAAAGAAATAAAATATTTCAAGATTTATGATATTTTAGTTGTAGAAAAAAAAACTTATTTTTAGGATGATTAAATGAAAAAAAAATATCTCTGCTTCAAAATAAGTGTCTCATGTTGACTTTACATGTATTTCTAAATGGGTTTGACTATATACTACTGTAATTTTCTTTAATTTTTTAATATATTAATTAATGGTGTCAAATTAATAGGTCATTGTTTTTGGGGGAAAACACCAAAAATTCGCACTAAAAATTTCGCATATCCATAAAAAAAAAAATCAAGTATATTAACTATAGCATCAAACTTTTTGCTATTATTATTCATATTTCTTATTCATAATATTACTATAAATAATAATAAAAATTATTATTATTTCAAATTAATTATGATTTTAATTATTATATTATGTTATTGCTATTATTATTATCACTACTACTACTAATATTACAACCAAAGTTTCATAAGTGGGTTAATTATTTGAATTTTTAGTATGAAAAAATTAACTTTAGAATTTATGAATTGAATACTTGTTTTGGTCATTTGGAAATAAAATTTTAAATAGACTTTTGGTATTAATATTAATAATGTTGATGAAGATAATAATAATAATAATATTACTGTTATAATAATAATAAATATTAATAATAATAATATTATTATCATTATTAAATGTAAATTTATCATCATTGTTATAAATGACAGAAAATAAGTTTCCATTTAAATGAAATCTTTTAACATAACGACGTTCGTAGACACACTATGTTTTGGACTTTGTGGTATTAAAATTTAATTTTAGGACTTTTTAGATACAATAATTATTTTTGAGATTTGAGATTTTCTTAATGAGACTTTTTGGTATTTTTCCTTCATTTTTTTAATCTTCTAATTAATATAGGTATTATACTCCTACCACTCTAAGCGAAGAGTTTACGTTTATTAGTTTTATTAATATCATTAAAGTTCATCTTAATTAAATAAAAGTTCATTAAATTTATTATTAATTAGTATTTTTTTGGCCAATCATTGAATAAAATCAGCTTAAATAAAAGTGGTCACGCGATTTTGGTGGTGATCTTGTCTTGTTGTCCACGTATGAAACATGAATGGTCAGATCTTGGTACGTTCGTCCTTGTCACGGCTTCCAGATTACTGCACAAGATAAGCAAGAACAGATTAAGAGTCGGGGTAGTCCGACTGGAACTCTCCAACGTGTGAATTAGATTTCTGGTGGTAGTGAGTGATAAATACGCCGTAATAATAAATGATCCGATAAGGAGTTGTGATAAGAGAGTTTAGATATCTCAAAATTGACCTACCTTTACAATTAATGAATGTCTTCTATTTATACCTGATCTTCCCGATGACGTGGCGGCCGCTTATTGGGGAACATGTTGCGGCGGATATTAAATGCACGGATGGCCTCTGTCAGAAATAAGTGGGCTGAGCGCTTGTCAGGGGGTTGGTGGTTGCGTGTAGCGGTTTTACTGCCCTGGGAAGCTTCGTCGCACGGTGATCATTGATCTAGTCTTAGGCCGAAGCGGTAAGGTAGTGGCTATTGCCACCGAGGCCTGGAAGCCACTCAAGCTGCCGAGGCCGAGGATGTGTGGAAGCCACGGGTTTTGCTCGTCACTTGTCTCCAGTGAGCTCGCGTCATCTCGGGGGCGTATGCTCGGCGTTATCTCGGTGGCATGCACTGCGGTTTTCTTGAATCGCTAATAGTTTTCTTAGTGGGGGCGGTATGCCGAGGATGATTCCTTCGGTATCGTCCTTTTAGTGACCCCCTACTTTTTGGCCGTTCGTTGCCGTAAGGCCAAGAAGTACTCTCTTGAGTTTTCGGTGGTGAGAGCTTGGTGCCGAGGTTAATTTTAGGATTTAGGCCAAAGGCTAAGGAAGTTCAGGGGGCATTTTTGGGTGTCTGTCCGACCATGACGGTTTGTCTTTTCGGGCTGTCAGGGCATTAAATGCGGGGTTTGGCGGTTTTTCGAAATTTGTGTTGAGGCGGCTTTTCGAATTTCAAAATGTCTTTAATGCCGCCCTTTTTTCCCAAATCCAGAGGAATCCAGTACACATGATGTCGTTTCGGGTTTTGCTCAGAAAAAACATGCGGGTAGACCCGGTAGGCATAGGAGCCCCGCCTTAATGCGACGTCGTTGCAGGGGGTATAAGAGCTTTTTTCTCCTTTTTTCACTTTTCATCGTTTTCACTTTTCACTTTCATTGTTTCTGCTTACTGTATTCTGGGCGATTTCTGGCGATTTCTCCGGCTATACCTTCCGTTGAATCCTGTTTTACCTGGAGCCCGTAAGTTTGCTTTTCCTTTCCCTTTTCCACTTTTTTTTCGGGTGGCTTTTATTGTCACCGATTTGTATTTTCCACTTGCTACTCGTCCGTGTACCGTTTTTTCTTGTTTTACTTATTTTTCGCTTCTTTATGCTTTTTCAGGCGTGTTTCTGCTTCCTTTGTTGATTTCTCCGGCGTTCTTTCCAACTTCATCTTTTGGTACGGTTTTTCCTTCCTTTTTCTTATTTTTAGAGTATGTCTCGTAGAATCCCGTTTCCCATTTTTTTTTCTTTCTTCTTCTAGCGACTCTTCCATGGAGCGATAAATTCTTGGAATATGGTAATTCGTATACCCGTGTCGGTTAGGAGTCCTTCTTCCCCTTCTAGTGCGTGGCCGACTCGGCTTCGACTTCGGCCCGAGGATATTCGGGTGTGTCTCCTTGGGCCGGGATCTTTCTCGTGCCCTAGTACCTTATCAAGGTGTTACCCGCCTCTTCGCCGAGATTCCTTCCGAGGTTTCGGCCAATCGATGCCTTGAGAGGACGCTAATTTAGCCGAGTCTAGGGGCGATGAGTTTAGTGATGACGAGGCTGAGTCTGCCCCTTACGGCCCGTTTGGAGGGGCATCGAGGTGAGAGTTTGTTCGGCCTAGGAGAGAGTGGTAGACACCACTGTTCATGTGGAGACGACGTAGGAAATTTCCCCTCACGAGCTCGAGACTTCTTCGTCGTGCTCGATTTCCTCAAGAGATCTCGGATGACGAGGCCTGCCCTTGAGCCGGCTGAAGTATTTACGTGGGGTCCCATGCCGTGCAGTGAAATGCGTGGTATGTTACTCCCCAAGCGAGGTCTCCTCGCGAGCTTTGGAGTGAAGGTTAGCTCGCACCGAAGTTCGGTGACGAAGTGCTTTTTGCTCCAGACTATCCATCTAACACCCCTATGGGTGTTTTTCACCAAGATCAGTGCTAAGTCCGATTGCTCAATTTTTCACCAGGAGAGTCCCCGCATTTCAAGCAGATCGAGAGCCTCGCGACGTTCCAACTTGATAGAATGGGGCGAGTGAGCCGAGGCTTCGCTTCTCAAGGCCGAAATGATGGTGAGAAGGTGCCTTGCTACTGAGGCCTTTGAGAATAAGATAGGCCCGCTCGATGTAAGCACGGTCTCGAGCATACGCTCCAATTTTTTCGAGGTTTG
>CM028384.1:36021335-36108139 GCA_013146195.2 Codonopsis lanceolata | reverse complement strand
AATTAGTAACTTTGAAACAACCACATTTCAAAACTCAATTTATGTTTCTTTGTGGAGCCGACCCCGATTATTAGCCTAGGCCCTAGGGTAGACGCGGCGGGTGTTAGATTTGTTAGAATTTAGTTTTTTTTTTTAATTAAAAAAATAAAGAAAAAAAAAACCCACCACATGTCAGAATCCCATTAGTGGCAGTGACTTAACGCTCGAAGTTGTTCAAACCACCTACCTGATCCAAGAGAATATAGCGTCTTCACTCAGGCAAAACAAAAGGGGTATCTTAATTTATCCAACGGCTCGTATTAAACCCCCAACAGTTTATCCACCAACAGATTTTTACGTCAGGGGCTTATCCACTGTCATTAATTAACACCAACCTCAACGATACCCACTCTCCCACCCACGCGTGGATCCCACTCTCTTTCTGAACCAACGACCGAGATTAGATTACCTCTAACGCTCGTCAATCACACGTGAATCACATTTCAGACATTTCAACGGTTTCCATTTCGCCACGTCAAATCTCCTAACAACCAATTCACCCCCCCTCCTTCCATGCCCTCTAATTACTTTCTCTCTCCTCTTAATCTCATTTCTCTCTCTCTCTCTCTCTTTCTCTCTTCTCTTCTCCATTCTCCGGCACCGATCTATGTGAAAACTCCGGTGCCTTGAAACGCTAACGATCACATTTGCTGTATATGTATATAGATTATGAATAGAAGTGTGATCGGGAAATGGATGGTTACGTGATGGATTTCATTGATTTTGTGAACAAACCTGCCGTGATTGAAACATTTGTCGACATTTTGTTATGTGCAGTTCCGATTTGGGTTGCCGTCATGATCGGCCTCATGATTGGCTGGTCATGGAGGCCTCGTTGGACTGGTTTGATTTTTCTTGGTCTGAGGTCTAAGCTTCGGTTTGCCTGGACCGCGCCGCCTGGTTTTGGGGCTCGCCGACTCTGGCTGGCCTTCACCGCACTCTCCGCATTCTCCGTTTGTCGCAAGCTCTGGTTTGATTTTCGAGGTAGGAAACTTAAGGATTCGGTTGTTGCTGCTGCGGATGCTCCGGCCACCTCCGCTGCGGATTCCGGGTCGGTACGTGGTTTGGGTCAAGTTGCAGATGTTGGTGCTGGCGAGATCAAGTGAGTCTCTTTTATTCAATTTCTATCTCTTTCCTGTCTCCTGATATAATTTAGCTCGTAATTTGTATCCGTATTTTTTTATTGGTCTGGTAAATGTGAGTATGCTTGTTTTTAGGGTTTAATTATTGACTTATTTCACGGTGTGCGTGCGATTGAATGTTTCACGTTGGATGTTGAGATTTTAATATTTAATTTGGTTGATATGTTGAATTACCATTTGAAAAAATTGATTAACGAATTACATTTTTTGGATAGTTCTTGTGTAGAATGGATAATGCTTTTTAACCGTCTATATAATGATGTTGAGGTAGTTAGAGATACGAATGCACACGGTTGAATTGAGGTTATACCGTAAGAGTTTGAGAGGTATAGGAACATCTTGTCTTCTTTCGTAAGATTAGTCATTTCAGTTGATTAGCTATTATTCGCTTTGTAGCATTGCATGTGCCATCACTCTTTACTTGTCTTTAGGCATTTCAGAAGTAAAATGGTAAGAACCTAATGGTTACGTGACATGAAATGCGCGGTGTGAGGATCCCTCTTATCATTCCTATGCTATAAATAGGACTAGGAAGTGATTTCGTTATTCTCACACTTGATTTGGATTTATGTTACCTGAATCATTCACTTTCCCCACAATACCCATGTAGACCAAACAGGACATGGGTGTGAGTGAGGCAGTTTTATACTACATTTAGTGCAAAATCTTAATGTTTTGCGGATTCACGATTGGATCTACACCTTTATCCCATCCTCGTACCTGACCCCAGGTGACATAGGTGTGGATTACGTATACTCATCAAGCAAAAACCTTCCATTTCTTTCAAGTTTCTTAGTAGTTTTTTACTAAACTCAATCGAGAGGAGCTTATCTTCAAACTTCAGTATGCTCTATAGTCCATTTTTCATTTTGCCATCTTCTTGCGTAGGGTGTATCTATACTATCATAGAAGGCATCAGTGGCTTGGTATTACCAAATCTCTCTCTCTTTGTGTGCGTTTGTTCTCGAAGAATTTCTCATTGTTGAATCACTACTTTCATATTGAAAGCAAGTCAAATTAGAAAAACTTGTGGGGCCCAAATTAGCTCTGTGATAAACACATCTTATTGCCACGTTTAACTGCATCGAAACCCACTTTTTTTCTCCGCCTTTCTGTAAATTTTCCATCAACATGCAAAACTTTCTTTAAACTTCGCTCGTGCTATGAACTTCCATCTTTTTGGTTTCTACTACATTAGTTCTACAATTGTACATCAGTGATCCTATGTTTCTTCAGGAAGGTTCTTGACCTTTTTTTCTATGTTTCTCCGCCTTTTTTTTTTTTTCTTAATATGATTTAATTCATTGAATTATGTATTGATGAGAGTTATCGTATCTTACTAGATTGTATGTCTTCAATTGTGTTTGCTACTCATAAAAGTATATACCTTTTAGTGCAAAACTAGATTTCATACGCTTTTTCTCCTTTCCTTATTCTTCCTGGATTTTCTTTTACGAGGAAATACCTACTTACATTTGGGTGGTTCATGCTACACTAGTATCAACTTGCCTTGCATTACCTGCATGATTTGCACAAATGAGGCTTAGAAGTCTCCTTACATGTCACTTAGATATACAAAGAGAGTTATCTTTTCCAAGTGTACTTTCTCTCCAAAGCTATGAGAATAAGTTGCACAACAACTTTTTGAGATTTTAAAAGTTAAAAATCATTTTGTCCAAAAAATAAAAAGTTAAAAATCATGCATTAGGCGTTGTTAACTTGTTATATTGTTTTATACATGTTTATCAATGGGCCCTCAAATAAATTTTAGATGAGATGGTTGCTTCAATGGTATATGAGGTTCAGCACCACTAAGTCTTGGCTTCAAGTCTTCTAGCTAGTGTTCAGACCCTCGATCCTGTTAGACTGTTAATGCAATTGCACTTTGTTCTTGTTCACAAGTGCTCCGTTCTCTCTCTTTTTCTCTCCCTCTCTTTCTCCCCCCCTCTCTTTTTCTGATTGAGATTTGTATTTGTTAGTTTTACAGAATGAAATTCCTTGTCAGCAGCCTGCTTCCCGTTAAGCTGAAGACTGTGACTTAACGACTTAACGTACAAGAGAGGAATAATTAGATGATATTTAATTCCCTTCTTTTTCTATCCTTTGCTGCTGCATATATGAGTAAAAGAATACTTAAAATAAGGCTTCAGACCTTTCCCATATGATATAATGGATGAAATGATTCATATCGGTCCAAGTTTATTAGGTTTCTTACTTGGTAATGCCAAGGTGGGACGAATGGCAGCGGAAGTCATGAATGACATTACTTATTTTTAACCCAGCTTTTCCCTCTTGTTCATTTTTGATGCCGTGACCATCCTTAATCCCTAATAAAAGGGGTTCTGTATAATGGATGAAATGATTCATATTGGTTCAAGTCTAATAAGTTCTCTTTCTTGGTAATGTAGAGTGAGGTGAAATACGGAGGAAGTCTTGTTACCGATTTCCTCTTTTCACCCCACATTTTGTCTTCTTCATTTTGCTGTGTGGTGGTCATCCTTATTCCTCATTACGAGGGGTTTCATACATTCTAGCTGAGTTTTCTGTTGATTCTAGACCTCGTTGGATGTTTATGATGCATCGCAATATGTTTTGTTTTTCTGCTGGTTAGTATTATTTTACTTTGTATGGAAAGTGTTGGATAAATGTTGCTCCATTGGTGAGCCAGAACCATGGGAAACAGTATTACTTGGCAGGAATAAGGCTCTGTGCAAAATACCTTTTTAACAGACTCTGCAGTGGCTGGATCCCTCATGCTTAGGCTGTCTCTTTCCTTTGATTGTAAAATTTTTATTATTGAGAATCCTTTATCTGTTCATTTGATTTCCCTGGTTTGAGATAAGTAGTCAACTTTTATATAAACATGAATAGCGATTGAGATATTCATCTAGTTATTTCCTCTTTTACTAGTATCTATCGCCTATGACTTTTCTTTCTCTGGTTCTTCTGAAAAAGTGGTCTCTCTAAAGGGAAATATATGCATATCTTTTATTGAGGCAGCTCTTGCTGTTTTAGTTTGGTCGTTTGTCCCTTGAATCTTCTAGGAGGGGCTACGTGCTTTCTACCTCCTGGATTATATAAGATTTCTCTACTGTTCACACCTTCCTTTGCAGAAAGTTGTTTGTGCAGGTTCCTCATTACTGTCTCTAATGAGTTGTTGTGGGTTATGCATGCTTTGATTTTTGCTCGAGGCGTAAATGTACTAAGCTTAGTTGTGCATTCTGCCTCATGTAATTTATTGATATAGCTTCCATTAAAGGAAATATAGGTTCAATCTATGTAACGAGGAGTATCCATTTAACTCACCACACCACACCTGTGTTAGACATGATCTGTGCGGACATGGGTGTGGGATCTTGATTCTTCTTGGAAATAGACACTCCAGCTTATAACTTCAGTCAAGTTGTCTTAGAATTTGAAATAATCAGCTGTCAAACCCTTAACTATTCATAAATACACTACCAAAACGTTACTGTATTTCACCAATTCCCTTATTATAGTCAATTTTTATAATTTATTATCAAAACATAACAGATTGACTATAAACTAAATAGCCATTACCTGGGTCCAAGTATCTGCACCCTATTTTTGGATCCTTTTTAAGCCTATTCCACGTATCCTAAAATTCAGGCTTTTCCCGAATCTGACTTCTGGACAAGTACCTGCACCTGGCACCCCCACCTGAGTCCTCGTAACATTGGGTCCAATGTCCCATATGTAAGATGACTTGTCAAATCAGACTCATTTTATTTTATTTTTAAAAAAAAATTGGGACAGAGGGAGTATGATCCTGTTGGAGATTTTTGTCCTTTCTTCCTCATCAGGTTCATTTTGATGGACCTGTTCTGTAGTGTTTTAGATTCTTGATTATGCAACTAGATTGTTCAGACACCAAAATTTTATTTTGGAACTCTTTAAACTTCTAATTTCCATTCAAGCAATCTAATTAACTCTGCTTTCTTGCAATTGCAGCTCTGTGACCTCAGGAGCAGGCCTTGATATTGTCACGGAGAATGATCTAAAACACTTATTGCATCTACTAGATCGGAAGGATGGTGATGGAGCCTGGCAAAGTATGATGAAACGATCCACCTCAAACTTGGCTTGCCAAGCCTGGCGCTATGAGCCGGAGGTAAAACTCGACCTTGAATTTACTAAAGGATTCATGTAGCCAAACCCACGTAATTGGAACAATGGGTGAGTTGTGTTGATGCTATGAAAAGATATATATATATATATATATATATATATATATATATATACACACACACACCCTTTATTTCCTTCTTTTATATTGGGGGGTGGGGTTGAAATGGAAATATTTGTAATTTTGGCCATGCTTGAGATATCGTGCTTCATTTGTTGGGAATGGTAACAAGGGACAGTTCCTTCTTTTAACTAGAAAACGCGTAGGTAATTACTATCCCCTATTGAACTTTCTGGGAAGCATATAGAAATAAGAATATTTCCAAACATAAATATAAATCTTTCATGTATTGAAGGTTGTATATATAATTTATTTTCTCTATTATAAAAGGAAGGTTGAATTAATAACGACCTCAATATTGAAAGAATTTATGTTTTTTTATTCTTTTTTAAGTCTTATGTATTATCTTACCATGTCATTCAGGCAAAACTCTATGAGACTAAGGCAAGCTCCTTTTGGCTACAAATTTCCCTCTGTGTGTCCCTCCCAACTAGTCAATGTATTGTAATGCTCTAATGCTTGTCTGCTTATAATATGTAAACGTGGGACCCAGGTTTACTTGAGCTCTAGATACCGGTTATAATATATTGCTGCTAACATGGCTTAGCTTAGATGTTGATGGACTTGCTTTTGGGTCCAAATGGAGGCTTTGTTCTTGAACTTCGACTTCTCCCTATCAATCATTTAGTATATGAACTGTAAACTTCACCTAACTTCTTATGTACTTGTAACTTTAGTAATTTCTGAAAGTAAAGTATTTTGGTCCTTGTTGAAGGAAAAGGAAGAAGAATTGTATAAATGCAAGAGAGATGTAATGTTACGGGGTATAGACTTGGTTTGCTAATGGGATCATGTTTCCATTCACAAATTTATCTTTCGTCATCTTGTCCTGATTGCTAGTCCTAGTTTTTTCTCTAATAAGTTGTGATAAGGATCAATATATTGTGTCCAAATTTCTCATCTCAATCTAGGTGGCAAACATCGTGCTTGGTTAGAAATGACATCACTTAACAAATGATGTCACTTTTTAACCCATTACATGCTTACCACCTATATTGGGATGAGAAATTTGGATCAAAAAATTTGAAGTCATGTCATTTTCCTTTCTCTATTTATAGCAACACCACCATGTTAAGCATGTTTTGAAACTTTCCACCATTGTACGAATCAGGTTTCTATTTTTGTGTCATAATTTGATGATTGAGAGCATTAATACCTGGTTATGCATCTTGTTTGTCAGACGGGCCCTACAGTGTACTGCACGAGAACTGTCTTTGAGGATGCAACTCCAGAGCTGGTTAGAGATTTCTTCTGGGATGACGAAGTTTCGTCCGAAATGGGATCCCATGCTAACTTACATTAAAATATTGGAGGAGTGCCCTCGCATGGAGCTATGATAATCCACTGGATCAAAAAGGTTTGTTAAAACATATGCTTGCACTCTGTATAAGTGAGTGTTATTATTCATACCAGTTATTTTACTACAAAATTAATACCTTAACATTGCCTATGTATGCAGTTCCCATTTTTCTGCAGCGATCGAGAATACATCATTGGTCGAAGAATATGGGAAGCTGGGAAGACTTGTTATTGCGTGACAAAGGTATGAGTTCTTACTGAGCTCATTACGTCATGCTTTATCTTTTTGTCCGTCCAGAAGATTGCTTCTACAGTGGCATGAATAGTGGCAAATAGGGATTTACATCCCTTGTTTTTCAACATGTAGAGACTATTCCACACGAGGCTCTGGGTGGTAATAATATAGAGATTTCAGTGATTAAATCATTGGACGGATCTGTCGTATCATTTTCCTTCAAAGACAATCTAAAATCGATGATGTGGAGGGGTGGGGGTGTTGTTGGCAAGATTTTACCCAATAGCTGTAGATACTCATCCAGGCATCTGGGTGCTCAACTTATTGCTATTGGCCCTCACAGAAATGATTTCCCAATGACTGGCCTATGCGCAGCCACCCAGTTGCCAATTTCCCAGGGAGCCCACTACATTCAGACACCCTAGGTCTTGAGCACTGCACTGGTCACTGGAGTGGTGTCTCTGTGATGCCCATGACATCAATGATGTGAACATTTAAACCACTTTTGAGAGATTAAGATGTCATCTGTACCTACTAATCCAGGCGTGTGGTTGCCCAGCTGATTTTCTTATTGAGTCCTCACAAGTATGATTTCCAATGACCGGCCTATGCAACTTGGCAGTCTCCTAATTACCTATTTAGTAAAGTCCCACTACTCTGTCGCTCTATACCTTGAGAACTGCGCAGGTGTCTCAAACGCCGGTAGTAACGATGATATGAACTTAAACCAGCTTTAAAAAAAATTAAGATGGCATCATAAAAGACTGCCTTGTAATGCGACTACAAGATTTATTTTGATGAAACACTTTGGACTTGGAATCATTCTAGTCTTGTGCAGATTGTCTGTAGCTCTTCCTTTAGTACCTTTGTAACTGTTATGTACACAAATCTTCCAGTAAGTGAATTACTGAATAGAAAGATTCAGAAGTTCAAATTGATCACAAGTGGAGAACTGCTGAAACAGCTATGTGCCATTTGAGATATAATTAGAATCATTTCTATATATATTGAATTTGGCAAGAACCAAAACCTTAAACAGCACATATATATAATTAGACAATCCCAGGAAGTCAACTGCCTTGTTATGTGCAGCAGTTTAGTGGATTCTCTGTTTAATTGAAGTGCCAAATAATTATAGTAGTATTCAAAAGGCTGATGTGCATAACACATGTATAAAGAGTATAGGACTGATTGTTGATTAAGTTATTCTAGACGATATTTCTGATATAATCTGTTGTCCATGTCTACGACACAATCTTTGTATAAAAGAGGGGTAGGTCTTCATTTATGATGCTGAATTGCTGCAGGGAGTGCCTTATCCAGCTTTGCAGAGGCGTGACAAACCTAGGCGTGTTGATGATTACTTTTCAAGCTGGGTTATAAGGCCTGGTAAGTATTGCTGGATAACCATGTGATATGTACTCTAATGCCATATTATATCCAGTTACTCCCAAAAAATAAAGAGTCGCATTTAAACGTTCAAAGTCAACTTGACTACTTTTTCAAATGAAAATTTGATGTGGATTTACTTGTTTTTCCAAATGTTATAAAACTTGACGTTCATAGTACTTCTATTGTAATTTCCGTGGTTATAGTTTTATTCTCTACAACCAAGTAAACGTATGTTAATAATCGATTCAAAAAGTGGTCAAATTCTTATAAAAAAAGTGGTCAAATTGACTTGAAAAAGTCAAAAGTGCAGCTCTTCTATTGGGACGGAGGGAGTGCTAGCTTGAACCTTTTTGGGCAACTGAGTACTTTCCTATTGGGCAATGATGAAACTAGAAAAGAAATACTCTCTTCGCCCCGAAAAGGGAGTCCTACTTTCCATGTTAGTTTGTCCCGAAGAAAAAGAGTCTCCGAAACTTAAGCAATAAATTTCCATTATCTTTAAATCTTTCTCTTTCCTTCCAAAGATATGCTCGATCTCATGAAGATGATACTGTATAGTATTAGTGCAACTTAAGGAAATATATAAAAGTTTTACTTTTCAAATGGTCTCTCTTTCTCTCTCTCCCACTCTGAATTGGAGTGAACAAATTGTGAAAATAACGTGGCACTGAAAGTACCGAAAAATTATGTGCTGACTGGTGTCTTTTATTGGTTGCAGTGTTGTCCCGGAGAGAAGATGGACAATTATCTGCATGTGAAGTGATTCTCATACATTATGAAGACATGGGGATCCCTAAAGACGTGGCTAAAGTAGGTGTTCGACACGGGATGTGGGGAACGGTGAAGAAGTTACATGCAGGCCTCAGGGCATATCAGCATGCGAGGAAGGCGGAGGCCTCCCTTTCCAGATGTGCTCTGATGGCACGCATCTCTACAAAGATTTCACTCGATGGAAACGATGACTCTTCTGAGGCAGTATCAGGAGAAGAAGTGACAGTGGCTGCTGTTGATGTTGAGAGAGGCAGAGGCAGAGGTGATGGTGGAATAGACTGGAAGTGGATAGTTCTTGGTGGGACTGTTGCTATGGTTTTCGGACTTCATACTGGTGTGGTAGGAAAAGCTGTGTTATTTGGAGCAGGGCAAAGACTTGCTCGAAGGAGATAGACAGACGAGACAATATGTTTTTGTGAATTTGTGAAATCGTATTCAAGATAATATAGATCTATTTTCATCGATATTATTTATTGCACCTTTCAAATTTTTACACGTCATTCTCTCTGTAAAATTGTTTGATACAGTATTATTTTTGGTGTGAGCATTGAGCAACATGGAGGAATTTGTATTGTTTCAAATTACGAGGTTTATAGAGAAAGAAAGCTTTAGCAAAACTTAAGGAGAAATTTTCACAAACTTGAACGCAGCTTTAGTGCTTTACTCTTCGGGTGGAACGGATGGAGTATTATATACTACCCCTGAAATAGATGTTGCTGGAATACGCCACTACCCATGCCTTGTGCCCAAAATGCCAGTAGTGCCATATTTATTTTAAGAAGAAGTAAAGAAAAACCAAAAACAACCAGAGTTTGTAAAAGGGGTTCGGAGGCTAAGTTACGAGGTGAGAAGGTGTTAGGCACCCCAACTCGCCATTTCGGTCTCAAAAATAAATTTTTCACTAAAATATGCTTTTATTATATTTATTTATATAGCAAATGAAATAAAGAATTTAAACAGATATATTTGTATCTACATTATTACAAACTTGCAGCAGCCTCCTTCTAGGAATTACAAATATATTTATAAATATTTGGTCATAATAATGGCTCTTTTTAGTGCTATTTTCTATAGAAATCCGGGAAGCATAACTGCTTATATTTTTACATTGAGCCGGTTGAAAATAACATTTTTTTATAAAACTTCTTAAAGGCTTACCTTTAAGAGCGTGGAGTGTGCTCACTTTGTCCTTCCGGAAGAGGGAGTCTTTTTTGTTGTTGTTGTGGAGATTCGGGCAGAATAACTGCTTCCGAAAGTTGCTTTTAGGCCTCGGGAAACGGGCGGAGCAACTGTTTGCTTTTTGTTGTTGTTTGCTTGCTGCTGGTGGAAATCGGGCAGAGTAACTACTTGCTTCTGGCGGATTTGGTCTCTGGATTCGGACAGAGCAACTATTCTTTTTGGGATTTTTGGACAAATAGGGTGGAATCCTAGCTGGGAGGCTAAGGTTCACTTTGACCAGTTGAATTTGAGTTTGGAGGAGATTTGACTTTTTGCTTTGAGGCTTTTAGAGGGATATCTCTCAAGACGATCACTACTGAACTCTCGCCGGTGTTTTTAACTGGTGCCATGAAGTGTGAAGACGTGATGCAGTCCGGAGTGAGTGGAGTGGTTTCACCGCCGAACGCCTATTTATAGGTCGAGGAAGGGACTCCTTCGTCATTAAATTTCCTTTTCTTTCAGGTTGTCACCCGCTTTTAGAGAGATTGCTCAGACAAAATGTCAAACCGGAGAGTGCATAAACACTATTGGGCGCCACCCCCATAGGAAGTGGGCGCCGCGCCTGGATCTGCTATGGGTGGTGCCTGGGGGTACTTTTTAGGCCTTTTTTTGACACTTTGGCCCCTGCATTTCACTGTTTTACGCATCCTGCTTTTCCTTTTGCATTTTTAAACCTTGTAACTTGAAATTTGTTAAGTTTTAACAGGTCTTGATATCGCATGCATGTTACATACCAGGGGTACGAAATTGAGGTGTCTACAGAGCCCCTCAACGATGGAGTTTACGGGTAACCCGCAGCTTACCGAGTAAACGAACATCGTTGATAAGAAATAGACTCCCAAATTTCGTGGAAATTATAATGGGGAGCAATGCAATAGGTAGCAATTATAATGCAACAATTTATAATGCATTTCAAATCTTATATATCCTAGACATATTTAATCGGTTGTAGCAGGTTATCGTAGTTTTTAAGCAGATATTCAAATTAAATGCTCTGATGGTCGGACCTATCGAAATAGGCTGCCTACGTATCCCTTAATAAAAGGAATCAGACCAAACGTAGTTCGGTCCGATGCAAATAAACAACAGTTATACTAGTGGGATATCATCATAAAACATTACACCCTCAGGGATAGGTACCTCTCGTCGAATGGAATGGTGAGACCAATCTTTTCCTAAGTCACCCGGTATGCATCCCTTGCGTAAAAGATCCAACAACCAGGTGGAACACATTCATAAAACATTGTATCCTCAGGGATAGGCACCCTTCGTCGAACACAATGGTGTGACCAATCTTTTCCCTAAGTGACCTGGGGTATGCACCTGATACGATCTTCTCGGAAGGCTTCGTTGAAGAACGATTTACTAACGGAGGAAGCTAGGGATCGTAGGATGTTTGCGGGGGTGACACCTCGACCCAACAATTATACGGCAGGGAACCTTGGCATGTACGGCCCACGCAATCGTAGCAAGCGAAGAACCTAAGTATAGTGATAGGCATACAATTGATATGGATGAATCAATTGATAAGTCAAAGATGAACACACAAGCTTCACACCTGTATATTCTCAATAGTTCAAGAAGAACCAATAAGTTTTGATAAAACTCACAAAATAAAATACTCAAAAGCTGTCGTTCAATAGAAAGAAAACCCCAATTTATACCTAAACTAGGCTAAAAAGTCGTACTAAGGAATTAGGGTAAAGTTTAGCAGAAAACCCTAATTAACAAAAGCAAGTAAAATGGCGGTCGGGGGACCTTTAGGTCGCAAGTCAAGCCCTTGACACCTTGCGTCCCACAAGTCGCGTCGGCGAGAAAGTCGGCCGTAAATTGACACGCCTTGCGATTATGGCTTTGTGATGACCTTGCGACCTCGAAGCCTTCGAGAATGTTTGCTCGGCGTAATAACAAGGCACGTAATCATCCCTCTTGACTTGGATCACGTTCAGCAGCTTCCTTTGACCCTTTGTGGTCTTCTCTTCATGGCTCATTGCTCGTTCTTCCATCTCCATTGTCTCACGAACCATGCCATTGACTTCTTCACGTATTTTCTTGGCTCTAGCTCTTGTGACCGGTCCAATGGTTGTCGGCATCGGTGTTGAGTTGTTGTTGTTGTTGTTGGGGATGTCCTCATCATTCCCTCCCTCTTGAAAATGATTTGTCCTCAAATCACCTACATCATACGGACGCAAATCATCAACATTAAAAGTAGCACTAACATTATACTCACCTGGAAGATCCAATTTGTAGGCGTTGTCATTGATTTGTTCCAACACTTGAAACGGTCCATCGCCTCTTGGCATCAACTTTGACTTCCGTTGTTGGGGAAATATTTCTTTCCGCTTATGCAACCAAACCCAATCACCCGGTTCAAACACCAAGTGTTTCCTTCCCTTGTTGGCTTGTTTTGCGTATTGTTCCGTCCTTCGCTCAATGTTGAGCCTTGCCTTCTCATGCAACTTTATAACAGATTATGCTTTTGCTTTGCCATCTAAATTCACAAACTCAGAAACAGGTAATGGTGATAAATCCAAAGGGGTTAGCGGATTAAAACCATAAACAATTTCAAACGGAGAATATTTAGTGGCTGAATGAACAGTTCTATTATATGCAAATTCAATATGAGGAAAACAATCTTCCCACGCTTTTAAATTCTTAGAAAGTATAGAACGCAACAATGCAGATAATGTCCTATTAACAACTTCCGTTTGACCATCGGTTTGTGGGTGACATGTAGTAGAAAATAACAATTTTGTACCAAGCTTACCCCACAAGGTCTTCCAAAAGTAGCTAAGGAATTTGGAATCTCTATCAGACACGATAGTCCTAGGCATGACATGGAGTCTAACAATTTCACGAAAGAACAAATTCGCAATATGTGAAGCATCATCAGTTTTATGACAAGGTACGAAGTGTGCCATTTTCGAAAACCTATCAACTATCACAAATATAGAATCACTCCCATGTTTGGTTCTAGGCATCCCTAACACAAAGTCCATGGATATATCCACCCAAGGATGATACGGAATAGGTAGAGGCATGTACAACCCATGGGCTTGGACCATGACTTAGCTTAGCTTGTAAGCAAGTCACACACCTCCCACAAATTCTCTACATCTCGTTTCATGTGTGGCCAAAAGAAATGTTCTTCTGTAATTGACAAAGTCTTAGCCACCCCAAATGACCCATTAATCCCCCACCATGGGATTCTTTCACCAGCAAGTCTCTCAAGGAACAATGAGGTATACATAATTTATTCTATCTAAACAGAAAATCCTCACACCTATAATATTTTCCACATGCAGTTCGTTCACAATTTTTATATTCCTCACTAAAATCAAGGTCATCATGATACAATTGCTTAATATGTTCGAATCCTAGAACTCTAGCATCTAAAGCAGAAATTAAAGTGTACCTTCGAGAAAGGGCGTCGGCTACCGCATTCTCTTTACCTTTCTTGTACCGGATGACGTAAGGAAACGTTTCGATGAATTCCGTCCATCTTGCATGTCGTCGGTTCAGTTTGTGTTGTCCCTTTAAATGCTTCAATGTCTCATGATCCGTGTGAATGACAAACTCCTTAGGCCACAGGTAGTGTTGCCATGTCTCTAAAGCGCATACCAATGCATATAATTCCTTGTCGTAAGTAGGGTAGTTCAACGATGCCCCACTTAACTTCTCGCTGAAGAATGCAATTGGTCTGCCCTCTTGCATCAAGACTGCTCCTATCCCAATGCTGGATGCATCACACTCTATCTCAAATGCTTTCTCAAAATTTGGTAGGACAAGAAGTGGTGCATTTGTTAATCTCTCCTTGAGTGTCACGAATGCTTTCTCTTGTTCTTCTCCCCACTTAAATCCCACACTCTTCTTTATTACCTCGGTCAAGGGAGCAGCAATACTGCTGAAATCTTTCACGAACCTTCTATAAAAACTAGCAAGGCCATGAAAACTTCGAACTTCTCCAACATTCGTTGGGCTCTTCCATTCTTGTATAGTTCTCACCTTTTCTTCATCAACTTGAATTCCATGTGAACTAACAACAAAACCAAGGAAAACCAGACTATCCGTGCAAAAAGTACACTTTTTAAGATTAGTAAATAACCTTTCTTTTCGCAAAACATCTAAAACAAATTTCAAATTATTAACATGCTCATCCAAGTCTTTGCTATAAATTAAAATGTCATCAAAGTATACTACTACAAATATACCAATGTATGCACGTAAGATGTGGTTCATTAATCTCATGAAAGTACTAGGTGCGTTAATTAACCCAAAAGGCATGACTAACCATTCATACAATCCATGTTTAGTTTTAAAAGCAGTTTTCCACTCATCTCCCTCTTTAATCCTAATCTGATGGTATCCTTGTTTTAAATCAAGCTTTGTAAAATATCGAGCACCATGCAATTCATCAAGCATATCCTCTAATCTAGGAATAGGAAAGCGATACTTTACCGTGATGTTATTTATGGCTCGACAATCCACGCACATTCTCCAAGATCCATCTTTCTTTGGTACCAACAAGATTGGTACTTCTATATGCTAGTCGGTTAGGAATCGATGCGCCAGGTACAAAATCAATCTGATGTTCAATACCTCTAACTGGAGGTAACCCACTTGGAATCTCTTCGGGAAACACATCCTCATAAATCTGTATGACAGAAGATATACAACTAGGCAAAGTGTTAAGTAAATCATCGTTAGTACTCAAATATGCCTCTCGATACATTAGTACGATCATGGGCTTGTTAAAAAACATTGCCTTTTTTATCTCACTTGCCCTAGCATAGAAACTCTTATCTTTTCGCTCTTGGTTTTTCCCCTCATTTCTCTCTTTTATATTTTTATTGCTCACTTTGCTCTCCTTCTGCCCAGCTATCTCACTACTAGCTCTCATGGTTTCAGCCGGCCCCTCACTCTTGTTTTCTCTCAATCTCTCCTTTTGTTCAGCTTCTTTTATCTCTATGTTCTTTTCCTCACAAGCCGCACTCTTTTGTATACTAAGCTGATCTTCATACACTTGCTTTGGAGAAAGTGGTGCAAGTATAAAATGTTTGTTGTTGAAAACAAATGAGTACTTGTTCGTGTACCCGTCATGGTGAACTCTCCTATCAAATTGCCAAGGCCTCCCTAGCAACATATGACTCGCCTGCATAGGCACCACATCACATAACACCTCATCCTCATATCTTCCAATTCTGAATTGTACCATCACTTGCTTATTCACCTTCACCTCTCCACTATCATTCAACCATTGCAATTTGTATGGTCTCGGATGTCGAATCAAAGGTAACTCCAATTTTGTAACCATGGTAGTACTAGCCACATTAGTGCAACTACCCCCATCTATGATCACTCCACAATTTCTACCCTTTACTTGACAACGAGTATGAAATATGTTCTCCCTTTGCAAAGTCTCATCCTCCTCTCTAGCTTGTACATTCATTACCCTCCTAGTCACCAAACTCACCCTATCTACTATCTCTTCCTCAACCTCCTCTAAAGGTGGTATTTGTGAGCACGCCTCCTCTTCATCCTCAGATGAAAACTCTCCATTCTCCCTCATAACCAACACCTTCTTATTCACACACTCATTGGCAAAGTGCCCCATACCTTGACACTTGTAACATCGAATGTCTCTTGACTTATGGGGAGAAGCAGAAGTAGCAGCTTCTTCATCTTCTTTTTCTTCCTTCGACATTTTCCTTCCATTGTTGTTGACGACGAGTTTTCTTTGTCATTTCTCCGTCTTTTACCAAATTTCTTTTGCCAAATTGATTGTTTTTCTTGATAGATGGCTTCTTCCTCAAGATTTCGGAAGTGAAAGGCGCCGATGTACCCAGATCCGGGCGAGGAAAGACGGGAACTTCCTCCCTTGACCCGAAATCATGTCAAGTATCTCTTTTCGAATGATGACTAGGGAAATATCCTTCGTGATCGACGTACGCACGTGTCTAATCTTTCGATTCCCGCTGTGAGTTTCTTTTTCACAAACCCATTTGGTCGATTTTTTAGATTTGCTGAATTTCTTTGCTGTTTTGGACTTTTGGAGTATACTTACTCTTGATTTTGATGCTTATGCATGCAATTTATATGCTAAAATGATGCATTTGACAATTATTCATAGCAAAAATATTAAATTCGTACTATTTAATTTTGCGATGCATACTTGAGCAATTGACACTATTTGATTCTGCGATGCATATTTCATGTAACTGATATACTTTGACTATATGATGCATGCTTGAGCTTCAAAATATATTTTATGATGCATGCTCATGCAGCAGACTTTTCAGATACATGATGTATTTTTTTTTTCGGACATGCTTCTTTTTTCGAACATGCTTCTTTTTTCGGATACATGCACATACTACAGAGATATATTTTCATTTCAATGCTTGCAACAATTTTTATTCAAGTGAATACCAAAATGCAACTATCTGGAAATAAATGCATATGATAGATGTCTATGGCATGGATATATAATTTACCACATTTTATCATTATTATGCATGGAAATGCAAATGTAACATGGAAATATTTAAATGCCTGCTAAAATGTTACATGAATATTTTGTCTTGAACGCGTGCAAAAAATAAAATAAAATACAACATGTATTTTCTTTTAAATGCAGAAATGCAATACACACTTTCCTTTTTTTTGAATTACGAATGCAAGAATGCAACATTTTATTCTTCTTTTGAATGCAACTATGCGATATATATATATATATATATATATATATATATATATATATATATATATATATATATATATATATTGAATGCAAGAATACGATATGACATAATTTAATGGCATGCATAAGGGGCTTAATAAAAGATATGAATTTTATCTCATCCCTCTTTTCTGATGTTGAGATGATGTTGTTCCTATTTTTTTTTTCCCTTAGGCGCACAGGGCTTTGGCCAGGATTCGAGCAAGCCGTGATAAAGTTTCAACCATCTATAATTTAATGCCTACGCTGGCACAGATTTTGGTGGAGTCTTCCGGTTTCAGCGAGTTCTTGCAGGCTTTCCGTCCCTTTCACAGTTATATACCCATTTTGAGGTTTTGTGGGAGTACTGGTGGGACACCACCCATACCTTCCACTTTAGTTGGGGGGAGGCCACTTTGACCCCGTGTGATTTTACCGCAAGCACGGGTATTTCCACCAGCATTGGCAGGGCTTTGGAGCCAGATTACACCCTTCGACATCATCACGATGTGGTGGAGGACCTTTTGGGTTTTGAACCCGAGTATAAAACTGCAGATGAGATCCATATTGACAGTGTCAAGAGTTGGCTTTTAGCACACGCCGGGCAAGTTGATGAGAATAATAGTGAAGCCGTAGCTCGCGTTGCTAGGGCGTTTTTGTTCTTCTTTCTAGGGATGTCACTTTTTACCAACTCATCCACCACTTTGAGGGTTTCCCTCCTGGGATGTCTGCGGGATCTGGACCGCGTTATCGAGTATGACTGGGGGCAGGCAGGTCTGACCGAGCTTTATGCTTACATGGATCGGGCTAGCCGCAATGAGTCGCCGACCCTTAACGGTTTTGCTCCGGCTTGGGTGGTATCTTTTCTTTTTCCCTGTTTTTGATTTTTTTGTCAACATTTTTTTTTTGGCTGATTCTTTTTTTTTTCTTGTAGGTCTGGGCCTATAATGTCTTCCATTTTACACCGGGCCCACTGCGCAAACGCATTCACGAGCCACCATTTTTGGCTAAGTTTGTGAATACCAACTGAGTAGAGCAAGATCGGGATGGCCACTGCTTGGATGCGATCAGGATGCGAGACAGGATAGTAAGCTCGAGCTCGGGCACTGTGCATTTATTTCCCTGGAGAGGTCTGGTGGGGCCATATATGATCTCTTTGGAGATGAGCCGTTACCGAATTTTGATGGTGTCGATTATGGTCAACTCATTGTATATGGGTGAACGGGTCAATCGCCAGCATTCTATGCTTCCGGTGTCTCCAGTGACACCACCTGCACCTCCTCCCTGGGTGATTGTCCCAGACTTCTTGCCAAACAGGTATCTGTACCTTTCGAGATACCTCATGCCTCCGAGTGATTATCCTGTTATGGCATATGAGGAGTTCTTGAGGACAATGCTCCATCCTGCCCCCACTGCAGCTAGGCATGCATCTGACCTCTTTGATAGGCCAAGGCCTTCTTGTCCTACTCCTGACGTGCAGTCAAATTTATTTGTGCCTGTTGAGGATTTCTCCACCTTCCAGTATCGCCGTGATGGAAGACTTGTGGAGGAAGTTTTGCCCGATGTTGACATCCCTGAGCGGTATCAGATCCCAGAACGGGCCCGCATGGTATACTCTTTTCTCTTGCCTCATTCATTCATTCATTTCTTTTCTTTTTCTTTCCCTTTTTTTTCTTTTTTTTTCAAGGCTGACACATATTTTTTCTTTTCACACCTTTTCCCAGGTTGATGCGTCTTGGTACAAGAAGCTGTTGAGGAGGTTTTTTTTAGCATCAACAAATTGTATCAGCGGCTTCTGGACGAGTTCACTTGCCGAGGAAATGATGCTGTGAGGCAGACTAGGCGCCGAGGTGAGGATGATGATGCCGGTGGACCGAGTTGTGCTCGGTCGAGGGGACGAGAGTACACGATTGGCGGGACCGGCCCTCGAGTCATGGGTTGCAGCCTTGGCAGGAGCAGATCTTCTTGCGGTCATTAGCTCATTTGACATGCATTTATTAGCTTTTTTTTCTGTACCAGACTCTGTACACATTTCTAAATGCAATGCAATATTATTTTATGATGCATGAATTAAATGCAAAGACTCAATTATTCTAAGAATAAAAGAAATCTAGACCATTATCTAGGGGTAACGACACACTGCAGTTTATGGATGAAAATTTGGAGGGATACACCTTCAGATTTAAAATGGGCCTTTCTGGCATTCTGCGGGGAAGAAAAGATAGCCGCCTCTTCCTGTGTTTGATATTTTCAATTTGGCAGGCGAGGCTATGGCCTAGCTTCTACATTTTCTTCCATGTCTCGTGATCAAACAGAGTCGGTAGTGGAGCAGTCGGAGCCCGAAACAAGGATACCAGGTAGTTTTGGGGAACAGAGGTGGGGCTCTTAGGCGCCACCCATAGTGGAAGTGGGCGCCGCGCCTGGAGTGAATGTGGGTGGCACCCATGACTTTTACTATGCACTCTTGTTTCAGCCACTGTTCATGCACTGTGCTCAGAATTCGTCTATTTCTTTGTTTTTCAGTATAAAAGGAGGCAGAGGCAGCGTTCATTTTCACCATTCACTTGCTTTCCTTCTCTGCTTAATCCATTTGAGTTATCTCTTTGCTCGATCTCCCTCTTCTTTAATCAGATACAATTTTTTGTCCTTTTTCCATAGATGGCCGTATCCATTCACACGGCTCTGGAGATAGAGATTTATGAGAATGCTCTGGATTTTTGGGTACTTTCTTTGCGGGCAGAGGAGCGAGAGTGGTTTGAGCACATCTATGGGTATCGATGCCTGGTGTCATGGCGGACTCTTCGTATTAATTGGGATATGTTGAGGGGAGCTTCCAGGTTCTGGTCAGTACAGAGCCACCTTTTTAAAATGGGCCTTTCTGGCATTCTGCGGGGAAGAAAAGATAGCCGCCTCTTCCTGTGTTTGATATTTTCAATTTGGCAGGCGAGGCTATGGTCTAGCTTCTGCATTTTCTTCCATGTCTCGTGATCAAACAGAGTCGGTAGTGGAGCAGTCAGAGCTCGAAACAAGGATACCAGGTAGTTTTGGGGAACAGAGGTGGGGCTCCTGGGCACCACCCATAGTGGAAGTGGGCGCCACACCCGGAGTGAATGTGGGTGGCGCCCATGACTTTTACTATGCACTCTTGTTTCAGCCACTGTTCATGCACTGTGCTCAGAATTCGTCTATTTCTTTGTTTTTCAGTATAAAAGGAGGCAGAGGCAGCGTTCATTTTCACCATTCACTTGCTTTCCTTCTCTGCTTAATCCATTTGAGTTATCTCTTTGCTCGATCTCCCTCTTCTTTAATCAGATACAATTTTTTGTCCTTTTTCCATAAATGGCCGTATCCATTCACACGGCTCTGGAGATAGAGATTTATGAGAATGCTCTGGATTTTTGGTACTTTCTTTGCGGGCAGAGGAGCGAGAGTGGTTTGAGCACATCTATGGGTATCGATGCCTGGTGTCATGGCGGACTCTTCGTATTAATTGGGATATGTTGAGGGGAGCTTCCAGGTTCTGGTCAGTACAGAGCCACCTTTTTAAGTTTTGCCTGAACGAGATGTGCCCCACTTTTGAGGAATTTTGCGGTATGGTGGGGATGCCTACCACTGGACCCATTGCTGTACCTTCTGCGCAGAGGCGCCCTTTTATGGCAATACGGGAGTTATTCAGCTCGACCCGCGAGGCTGCTCCAGGCTTTTATAACGGAGTTAACTTTAATTTGATTGTCCTTCCCGATGCTTATATTGAGTATAGGGAAGATGACCTAGTCTACCTGTGGCACCGGCTGGCTGCTTTTTTTCTTTGCCTTATGGGACGGTACCTTCTGGTGGGCCGACCCAGATTTATAGATGTGCGGGTCGTGGACTTGGTGCTGCAAGCTCGGGACTACCGGGTAAATATTATCCCGGTCATTTTGATTGAAACCTTGTTTGGCCTGGATGCTTTTGCGTCTGGTGATGAGATGTTCCCTTCTGGAAGCCTTCTCTTGATTCATATGTGGCTGGAGGAGAACCTTAACTGGGTGATGGGCCCAGTGCTCATGGGAAGAATGTATGATCCCAGGAGCTATGGCTCTCGCGGCCATTATCACCAGACCAATTTTTCGGAGCATGATTGGATTAAGTACTTTTTGCGCATTGGCTCCATGGAGATTATCTGGGTAGTCAGCCATTGGCGAATCCGAAGCTTTTTTATGTTTTCCGGGGTCTATGCCCAGGTTATTTTACTGGGTCTCAAGCAGACCACTTTTATCTGGCGTACCGAGTCCTTCGCCAGTTTGGCAGGGAGCAGGTTATTCCAGATGTGAACCGTCCCCTAACTGAGGAGTTGGAGATGAATAAGGACGTGGGCAACCTTATTCGCGACATGTGGCAGCTCGACTTTCCTCTACGGGAGGTAGCTTACGCCTTTTCTAAGTATATGCTTTTATCCCATGAATATCTATCATGGGTGCTGGTGGCCGAGGACACTCTCATGTCATCGAGCATGTCGAGGCGGATCTGGGCCGGCGAGTGAGCAGTGGCATAGATGCTCGCCTAATGGAAATCGACAAGGATCTGGAAAGCTCGGGGCTGGTAGTTCCTCAAGCTCTACAGGAGGACATTTGGTGAGTGCATGGCCTTGGTGCCCGGATGACTCCTGATCCAAATGAGGCGGGTCCCAGTAATGCGCTTCCCCGATTGAGCAATGCAAGTCGGCGAAGCAATCCCCGGCAGGCAGATGAGGCTGATCCTCCTCAGGCTGGCAGACGAAGTACTGCCCATAGAGGTGATGGCGCTGGCCCAAGTCGTCCTGGTATCCAAGACAACGGCGATGTTGATGATGAGGAAGATGAGGACACTTCTGGAGGTTCTCACGCTAGTGAGACTGGAGCCTTTTCTGTACCTCGCAGAAGTATATGGTTACAGCTGGGATGTCGCTGACGCTGATGGACCGTTCCGAGGCTGAGCTGCATAAAAGGGATAGTTGGGGGGAATAGGGGATATATGTAGCATGTATATAGGCAAATGTACAGAAATAAATGCTAATCTTTACGTCTTAGACACTTATTCCTAAGTTGCACCTTATGAACTGCATTATATTATATTTTGATGTTTTATACGAGCTCTGTCGTGGTTTTTCTCTTTGGTCAGTCAAGACTACCTTTTCTGAATATTCTGAAGACTCTGGCAGGCCGGTGGTCAGATGCTGAGGATTTGGAAACTGCATTCCCTCTTCTTTTCTCCAGTTATATATATATATATATATATATATATATATATATATATATATATATATATATATATATATATATATATATATATATATATATTTTGTATCACACATAATACCTCTTGAGCTTGTCGAGGTTGAAGGGCTGAACAAGATCTTCCCCATCTTGATTGGTGAGGAGCACCGCACCTCCTGAACGGATCTGTTTGACAATGTATGGTCCCATCTAGGGTGACTTCCATTTTCCCCTAGTATCGACATAACTAGGGGGTTTCTCACGAAGTACCAGGTCTCCGACTTGGATGTCGCGGCCTTTAACTTTCTTGTTGAATACCCGAGCTATTCGCCTCTGATATGCTCGAGTATGTTCTAGAGCTAGCAGCCGTCGTTCGTCTATCAGGGCTAATTCTTCGTAGCGTTGTTTGACCCAGTCGATTTCAGCTACGTCTGATTCCATCATCACCCTCAATGATGGAATTTCTATTTCAATGGGCAACTGCCTCCATGCCATAGGCTAGAGAATAGAAGGTAGCCCAGTGGGTGTGCGGACTGAAGTGCGATAGCCCCAAAGGGCTAGCGGTAACTTTTCTGGCCAGTCTCTTCCTGTGTCAGCCATTTTTCTGATGATATTTTATAGCGTTTTGTTGGCTGCTTCAACGGCACCATTTGCTTGTGGTCGATATGGAGATGATTTATGCCTTTGGATTTTGAATTCGTTAAGTAGACAATTCATGTCCCCTTCGAAGTGTGTGTCGTTGTCAGAGATAATTTCGAAAGGCACCCCGTATCGATATATGATGTTAGTCCTGATGAATTCGGACACCTTTCGGGCATTCAGTATTTTGTAGGAAGAGGCTTCCACCCACTTTGTGAAATAGTCGACAGCCACCAAGACATATTCATGGCCATTAGATCCCTTCGGGTGGATTTGACCTATGACGTCAATTCCCCATGTCGAGAAGGGCCAGGGGGCTGTGGAGTTGTATAATATATGCGAGGGCACATGCTGTAGACTTGCGAAGAGCTGACATTTGTCGCAGTGACGTACCCACCGAATACAATCAGTTTCTAGTGTCTTCCAATAGTACCCCTGTCGGATGACTTTCTTTGACAGCATATGTCTGTTCATGTGTGGCCCACAAGTACCACCATGAAGCTGGTCCATGACTTGCTCAGCTTTGGCCTGATCGATGCATAATAGATTTAAGCCCTGGTAGTTCCTTTTGTATAGGTTGCCTTCGCTGACTACAAATTGTGATACCCATCTCCGTAGGGAGACTTTCCCTCTTTTGTCTAGGCTGGGCGGATAGATTCCTTTTTGAAGCAGATTCATGACGTTTGAATACCAGGGCTCGTTGTCCTTCTCAGGAGCAGCATTGATTCTGAAGCAATAGGCAGGAGTGACTTTTTTCCCAACTATAAATGGTTGGACATTAATTTCTGTGGGAATTTGAACCAATGATGCTAAAGTAGCCAAGGCATCGGTGAATTGATTTCTATCTCGCGGCAAGTAATGGAACGAGATATTATCAAATTCGCTTGCTAGTGCTGTCAGTTTGGCATGATAGAGATGCAGTCGGGGATCCTGGGTCTTCTACTTCCCTTCGACTTGGTTTATTATTAAAGCGGAGTCACCATAAACCTCCAAATCTTTGGCTTCTTTTCGGAGAGCCTCTTCTAGACCGGCAATACATGCCCCGTATTCAGTTGTGTTGTTTGAGCATTCAAACTCCAACCTTATGGCCAGCGGAGTGTGGGAATCTGTTGGATCGATTAGCAGAATTCCTATGCCAAAGCCTCTTTTGTTGACGGCTCCGTCAAAGAACATTTGCCATTTGGTGTCATGATTGGCGATTTCTAGGACACCTTCGTTTGGTAAGCTGTGCTCAGATGCATCTTCTGCTTCTAGAGGCAGATCAGCTAAATGGTCTGCAATCACGCTGCCTTTAATGGATTTGAGCGTGACATATGTGATGTCAAACTCGTTGAGGAAGAATGACCATTTGGCTAGTCGGCTGGAAAGTGATGGTTTGCCGAAGATGTATTTTATAAGATCCATTCTGGAGATAAGCTTGATGGATATAGCTTACAGATAAGTTTTGAGCCTTTGCGTTGCCCAGACTAGACCAGTGCAACTTTTCTCCAAAGCTGAGTAGTTGAGCTCGTTTGCTTGTAACTTTCTACTTATGAAGTAAATGACATTTTCGATGTAGGAGTTTTCTTTTTCTTGGGCGAGCATAGCCCCTACTGACGTATATGTGACGGTTAAATATAGAAGGATATGTTTATGTGTATGAGGAGGAGCTAGCACCGTGGATTGGCAAGGTAGGCTTTTATTTTTCGGCTAGTCGACATTTTTCGTCCTGTCAAGATTTTCTTTAGGAGTTTGAATAGGGGCTCACATATGAAGGTCAGCTGTCTGATGAAACGACTGATATATTACAATCGACCCAGGAAGCCCTTGACTTTTGTTGGAGTTTTGGCTGCAACATATTTATGATGGCTTTGATTTTGGCCGGCTTATTCTCGATGCCTTGCTCGGTCACCATGAATCCCAGGACCTTGCCCTTGGTAACCCCGAATGTGCATTTGGTAGGGTTCAGCTTCATTTGATGCTTTCTTAACCTTTCGAAAAAATTTCGAAGGTCTTTGATATAGGCACCGTCGGCGTCGTTGGAGTGCACGATCATGTCGTCCACGTACACCTCGACCTCTTTATGGATCATATCATGGAAGAGGGCGGTGGCATCTCTTTGATATGTAGCCCCAGCATTCTTCAGCCCAAATGGCATGACAGTGTAGCAGTAAGTTCCCCATAGGGTGGTGAATGATGTTTTTTCCTGGTCTTCTGCTGCTATTTTGATTTGGTTATAGCCCAACATGTCGTCCACGAAGGATCTTATTTTGTGAGAGGCCACGACGTCTACCACAATATCGATGTTGGGTAGAGGGAAGTCGTCTTTGGACGATGCCTTATTGAGATCACGGAAATCCACATAGATCCGAACCTTTCCGTTGGGCTTCGGAACGGTCACTATGTTTGACAGCCAGATCGGGTATTCAACTACTCGAATAAATTGACACGTAACTACTTCATGATTTCTTCTTTCACTTGTAGTGAGTAGTGACCATTCTCGTTTGATTCGGCGGAGTTTCTGCTTGACTGGCCGAGCATCAGGATAAGTGGGGATCCAGTGCTCAACAATGGCTGGATCCAACCCGGGCATGTCTTCGTAGAACCATGCAAAGATGTCCACGAATTCTTTGAGAAGGTTGATTAGTGCTGCCCTTTTAGAACCTTGCAGGTAGCTGCTGATTTTGACTTCTTTGATTTCATTGTTCAGCCCTAGATTAATGGCGGACAAGTCTTCATCTGCTGCTGCTGATTGGTGTTTTTCCTGGTGCTTGACTGACTTGGCGAGCTCAAATAGGTAACTTTTATCTTTTGAATCCACTTCATTAAACGACTCATTATTAAAGCTAATTAATGTATCTTTTAATGAAGGTGCAACTAAGGAATACGTGAAGACATCTAGATTATCATTATTATAAGCAAACTGTACATGATCGGTTACATTATTGAGAACCTGGGGTTTGAGATCCTTAACTTTAGGGAGCGGATCGGTAGATGACCAATTCGTAAGGCTAAAGGAAGGATGAGGAATAATATATTTGAAATGGTCCACCAGATCAGCGGTTGTCAAGAGCGGGCCGGTCGTAGTATACCAATTCTGCAGAGGCTTATCAGTAATAGACTCGAACTCAGCAGGGAGATTTTCATAGCTAGTGCCTCCATCTATCATTCCCAAGAAACTGTCTCCTAGACAATTATCAGAAACTCTTTTCTTTTATTGAAAGGGATATCTACAACACCCTTATTCTGGCTAAATAGATTTCTTCGCCCCTTAGACTTTCTTTGCTTAGTTGGCTTTCAAAATTCTCGTGTCTGCCACCGTGATTATTTCATTGTCGATGAGGTCCTGGATGGCATTTTTGAGCACGTAGCACTTATCGGTGAGATGACCACTGCAACGATGGTATTCACAAAACTGGGCGTGATTCCACGTACTAGGTAGTGGGTTGGGAGGCTGATAATTTGAAATGGGTTTAAGCATCCCATGAGCCCATAGTGTTTGGAAAATTTCGGATCTTGGGGCAGGTAGATCATCATAATGCCTTGGGATTGGTTCTTTCCTTCCTTTTGGTTTGGGTAGAATACCTGGCTGGGGTTTGGTCGAGTAACTGGGTTGGGTCTTTTTTTCGGGGAATATTATGCTAGGAATTGATTGCATGTGCTCATGTTTAATGGAGGTTATTCTTCATGTGCCCAAATCATCCCCGTTAGGGTTCCATGAGCCATTTGCTGGGAATAGGTATTTGAAGGATCAAGGGGAAGGTAGTTTTTCTGGTTATGGTAGCAGGCATTTAGGTGAAGGAGTTCAGGGTTGGTTTCTGAGGGAGGTGGTGGATTGAGATTATAAGTATTTGGAATAACACCACCTTGGGAAATAATTTTGGGTTTCGGCTGAAAGCTGGTGTTTGGTTGAGTTTTAGGGGCTTGGAAAAGGATGTTTTCTGTGGTATCAGGACAGTTTATACCAGGAAGGAAAGAAGTATCAGGAGCAAACTTTAGGCTTTTGACTTGCTGAGAGATAGTGGCGAGAGTTTCTGCAAAATTTGCCAAAAGATTACCAACCACTTGGTTTGTTACCTTTTCCACATGGACATCCAATTCTCTTTTTAGCTAGATTTCGAATCCAGAAGGAGGTGCATACTCAGGAGTTTCTTTTTCTGGTTCCAGACCGTTCTGCTCATTGCTGGTCCTAGTCATAGTTTGTTTGTTATTGGCAGCCATTCTGCTCAAATCTGTACCATCTGCACTGATTCTGCCCTTTTCTGATCTGTCCCCGATATTTTCTGATATGATCTCTGTGCCTGTATCCCGTATCAACTGACCAGTGCTATCTCTGTTTTTCCAAACTCGGGCCAGGTTTCTGAGGAAAAGGGGTTTGAAGGCATCAGAAAGGGTTGGCTGAAAGCTTTCTGGGTTTGGCGTACAACGTGCCTTTATTAATATTTATTATTATTATTATTATTCATTTTCCCTACAATTGATTGGACAAGCACCCGCTTTGTTTTGACGGTCTCAGAACTATTCATGGAATAGTGGATTCTTTCTCCAGAGTATAGGAACCCCGTATTCCACCTGCCTTTCGACTCCCCAAGATCGGACTGATCTCAGGCGAAGGACCTATACTCTTTTCAGGATCCACCATTCAAAATGGTCTAGGCCGAACACCAGAAAATTATTGGTCAGCCCCTGTGCATATTTTATTCGTATCTCTCTTTTTTTTGTTCCTTTTTTTGCTTATCTTTTTTTTGTTTCTTTTTTTTTTTGCACAGGGACTGGTCAATAATTTAGAGATATAAAAATCGATCGGTTCATGAAGTGTCATGAGAATTTATATGCAATTTAACGTTGACTGATGCAGGGGGGAGGCTGGCCATGATGTAGGGTAGCAGTTCGAAATATTTCAACATGCGTGTGCGTGTGTGCGGTATCTACAAAGCAGTAAATTTTTTTTCCAGATATAAAATAGTAAATAAAACAGATATGACATGTCTTGCTGTTCATTGTGGATTTTCTCGGCTTATTTAGTTTGAGCGTGAGCAAATAACCATTCAGATCAAGAAATAGAAAGAAAAATGAGGAATCTATCGATCTATTCATATTAATTACATATTGATCCTAATCCCTAAAATAAAATGACAGAATGAGATAATATTTACATATTTTGCGCGATAAAAATAAAGCAAGCAGAATAATAATATAAAGCAGAATAAAGTAATAATAAAATAAAGCCCTAGTCCTTTTGTTATACTGCCCGAAAATCTATTTTATATATATATATATATATATATATATATATATATATATATATATGTAACGGTACCCGGAACGAAAGTGCTGCAAGTAAATAGTTAAATGCACAATATATATATATATACAAATATATAAAAATACAATATTTAAAATGCTGAAGAAATATAATAAGCATATTTTAGCCAACAACTAAAGAAAACTTGTTTTTTTTTTTATTTTAAAAATGAAAATTGAGTCCAGCCCTCCATTTTTATTTAAAATAAAAACGACGTCCTCAACAGAGTCGCCACTGTGAGTGCCCCGGAGAGATCTCCCCGGATTGTGCGCTCCCTTTTTTAGGGGAACACGCGACTCGAGGAGGACATCACTCTTTTCATTCCGTCGTACCTTGTTTAGGGAAAACGAAATTAAAAGTGTAAAAAGAGTGTTGTCAAAAGCGCGTTGAATACGACTCGGTCACTGAGTGTGCTTTAATCCATTATGAGTGCTTTGGATTTTTCCGTATCTCATCCTCCCTTGTTTAGGGAAAAGCAGAATACAGAAAACGCATCACCCTTTTCAATCATATCTTCCCTTGTTTAGGGGAAAAGAGAAAAGTGCAAAAAAAGGATGTTGCGAAAGTGCGTGGGAACACGCCCTGGCTCACTATGGACTTAGATTCATTTTGGATCACTATGAGTGCTTTGGATTTCTCTGTATCTCATCCTCCCTTGTTTATGGGAAAACAAGATACAGAAAATGCATCACGCTTTTCATTCCCATCTTCCCTTGTTTAGAGGAAAACAAAAAAGTGCAAAAAAATGATGTTGTAAAGGCGCGTGGGAATACACCCTGCCTCATTGTGGTCCAAAATGTTGTAACAGAGTCGCCATCTTTATTTTAAGGAGAAATAAAGAAAAACAAAAAACAACCATAGTTTGTAAAAGGGGTTCGGAGGCTAAGTTACGTGGTGGGAAGGTGTTAGGCACTTAACTCGCCATTTCGGTCTCAAAAATAATTTTTGACTAAAATATGCTTTTATTATATTTATTTATCAAATGAAATAAAGTATTTAAACAGATATATCTGTATCTACATTATTACAAACTTGCAGCAGTCTCCTTCTATGAATTACAAATATATTTATAAATATTTGGTCATAATAATGACTCTTTTTAGTGCTATTTTTTATAGAAATTCGGGCAGTATAACTGCTTATATTTTTACATTGGGCCGGATGAAAATAATTTTTTTTTATAAAACCTCTTAAAGGTTTACCTTTAAGAGCGTAGGATGTGCTCGCTATGTCCTTCTGGGAGAGGGAGTTTTTTTTTTTTGTGTGTGGAGATTCTGGCAGAATAACTGCTTCCGAAAGTTGCTTTTAGGCCTCGGGAAACGGGCGGAGCAACTGCTTGCTTTTTGCTGTTGTTTGCTTGCTGCTGACGGAAATCGGGCAGAGCAACTGCTTGCTTCTGGCGGATTTGGCCTCTGGATTCGGGTAGAGCAACTGCTCTTTTTAGGATTTTTGGACCGGGAAAATAAGGTGGAAACCTAGCTGGGAGGCTAAGGTTCACTTTCACCGGTTGGATTTGAGTTTGGAGAAGATTTGACGGAGCTTTAAAGCTTTTTAGGAGGGATATCTCTCAGGACGATCACTCTGCGTAAATTCTCAGCTGTGTTTTTAACTGTGTGCGATGAAGTGTGAAGACTGTGTGCGAAGTATGGAGTGAGTGGAGTGGTTTCTCACTGTCGAACGCCTCTATTTATAGGCTGAGGAAGGGACTCATTCGTCATTAAATTTCCTTCTTTGTGCTTCACCAGCTTGTACCGCGCACTTGAGAGATTGTACAAAATGTCAAACCGGAGAGTGCATAAACACCATTGGGCGCCACCCCATAGGAAGTGGGCGTCGCGCCTGGATCTGCTATGGGTGGCGCCTGGGGTCTTTTTTAGGCTTCTTTTTGACACTTTGACCCCTGAATTTCACTGTGTTTACGCATCCTGTTTTTGCTTTTGTATTTTTTAACCCTGTAACTTGACATTTGTTAAATTTTAACAGGTCTTGATATCGCATGTCATGTTACATATCAGAGGTACGAAATTGAGGTGTCTACACCATGCTCAAAATCAATGCGAATAACTTCAACTTCAACTGGATCGAGGTGAGAAAGTTAAATTATGTTTGTGGGTTTGATGGGATCGATGAAAGAGGACGGGAAAGGTTTGGTGAATTAAATGGATGTGGTGTAGATAGAATTGTGGTGTAGAATTGGAGGAGTAAGGTGAGAAATCTTAAAGGGTATAATAGAAAGTTAGGATGTGGTGTAAAGTGTAAGGTAGGCAAAGTACTGGCTAAATGGGTGAGGTGTGAATAGAATTGAGGTGTAGAGAGTATAATTTGGTGTGTAGTTAGTCCGAATCACTAAAAAAATCATTATTCCTCCTTAGGCACAGTATGAATGGTTACATTTAAGTTTATAAGATTTTAAAACCATGAGTATAATTCTGCAATATTTAAAATTAGTTCATAGCTAAAGTTATGTGGAATAAATGTTGCAAATCATGATAAGTTAGAGAAAACATTAATCACTTTTCATACCCTGAACATGCTTCACAAGGTCTCCTAAGAAGGCTGAATCAGACTCTTGCATTTGCAGCATCGAGAGAAAAGTTTTAAGAAATACTCATAATTGATCTGTCTTCTTGTGACCGAACAATATAATGAGATCTTATTGCAAAATCATGAAACTCACCTAACTTGTTCCCCTCTATTCCCTAAAGAGAATGCGATTATATATGATAATTCTTGATGAAACCATGGATGTGATCGTGGTCGTGGCCAAGAGAAAAATTATGATGTTTATCATCCCTATATATAATGTTGAAAATCCTTCTTGCCACTAGAATTGGAATAAAGAGGATAATGAAAAATATACACCAAGGCACACAAAATGCGCTCTTGATGAAGTAGAACACTTATGTTGTCAGTATAATATGAAAGAACATTGATCGCGTCATCTGTCATACTCCAAAACATCTCCCCGAACTTTATGAAGCATTTATGAAAAAGAAAAGAAAAGATGTTTGAGACAAATTTGTCTAAGTCTGACGTGGATGTGTCAGATTTCCTCAACTTGGAAGGGGGTACTTCGAGTACCTTTTTAGTGCTTGTTTGTTGCAGTTTATTTGGAGTGACTTTTGACAAACTAAATTTAGAGTGTTTGTTTCAGTTTATAAGCCAAAAGCCAAAAAATAAGGTACAACACTCTTTATGCATTGACAAACCAAAACCAAAAAACCAAAATTTTAAGCTTTTTTGTTTTTTTTAAACATGAAAAGAACTATTCATTAATAAATATTTGATTATCTCCATTTCATCCTTTTATGAAATATACATAAAAATATGAATACTAATTTTCAAGTTTTTTAAACAAATAATTATAATAACTCATAAGCAACTTTTCAACAGCTGTAACAAACAGTCTATCATGCAATCAGCCACAAGTCATTCAGCCACCAGCTTAAGCTATCAGTCATAAGTCATAAGCTATCAACCACAACAAACGAGCCCTTAATGGAGTAGAAAAAGAGAAGCCCACAATTGTTGAACTTAATCAGTTTATAATGTTTTTCTTTGGCGTGTTTTTCCACATATTAATCTTCTTGTTATGTTTTTGCAATCGTAAGTAAAAATAAGTCATTTAATATATTGTATAGTACGGAGTATATAATATGTATGCATATTTTATATACCAAAATGAAAGCAAAAAAAAAAAAAAAAATATTTTGTGACAGGGCATAGAAAACAAAGAGAATAAAAATGGTCAATATCGTAAACCTTATCGGGAAACAAACCCAATTAATTCATGGATTCTTCATCATATCTCTACAACTACAACAAAGGGCGAGGCTATCCCCACCATATTTTCTGTAATATATAATAGGTAAATGATATTACGAGCTAGAGTTGTGATATTATTATAAGTTTTAATGTTAGAGCCGTTAGATGATTAAATTGGTGATGATTTGGAAAGTTCAAGTCATTACTTTAAAAAGAGCATATTTGATCTAGCTATATAAAGATCTAAATAGATTTGATCTAACGGCACTAACACTAAAGCTTGTAATAATATCATAAGCTCTAACTTGTAATATCATACCTCTATACAATATTATGTATAATATCTTTATGTAAAAAATAAAGTGTGATATAGTTAATTAATCTAAAAAACTGTTAAATTTCTTTTTGTGAAGATAGAATATCTAAAAACCTGTATAATTTTTGAGCAATGTAGAACTGAAATTGGTATTTACCGTTAGATATTCCTATAAAATCAATGGACCCAAACCCTATAACAAATGCATGGTTGACTGGCTGTTGTGTCATCGTCATCTATCTATATTCTATACGGTGGATGGGATGGACATTGCCCAAATTAATTTCAAAGTGAACCCAACCCAACCCCACCCACTTCCCCTTCTTGTGGGTGTGAGGGTGTTCTGGATATGATATTGGACCTAATCCTTTCAAATTTGTTGGTTCATATCTATTACTCCTTTTAAAACCAGAGTTTCATTTTTGCTTATAGAGTTGTCATTTTAAAGTCAATATTTTTTTTAAAAAAATAACATTTTTAATAGTTTATTAGTAATAAAATAACACTTATATGTCTTAATTTTTAAAAGTTGACTCTTTAAATAAAATATTTTAAAATAAAATACTGGACTCTTTACCCGAAACAAAGGGAGTATAATTTATGACAAAATAGATACTACATAATTTTAAAATTATGAATAAAAATAAACACTTATTATAGGACGGAGGAAAAACTTAGCTAGTTTGTTGTACATGGTAATATGTAGGTTCACAAAGAAGATGTTGATCTCCGTTTATTTTTTTATTAGAATATTTAATATTTTCTCTGTTCTTAAATAATTGTCATTTTTTTTCATTCCAATTTTTTTTTCTATTTATAAAATTTTTTATTTTAAGAAAACATTCTTACCACTTTACCCTTATTTTTTCCCTACTTTAATTATAAACACATACATAAAAATTGTAAAGGAAACATCATATTATACCAATATCCTCCATTTGAGAATCCACGTTTGAAAAGTCTAATAATTAAGAAATATATTAATATCATTGAAGTTTTTCATAATTACAAAAGAATACTTAAGTACAACCAATATACTTAAAACACAAGTGAAGGGTAAAGATAAAAAAAATATGAAAATTATAAGCATAATTTTATGTAAAATATCCCAAAATAGAATAATGAACTATTTATCTGAAAATTTGGATTGAAGGGACTATATTTTATATTCGAGTGAATTAGTAATTTTAAAATCTGTGCACAGTTTTTTTTTTTTTTTCCTCCTAACGGGGGCATGATGGAATGAAGTATAGTACTTTAATTTTATTGGACATTATGTTTGTAATGTAAAGTAGTGTAATTGATTTTTGGAGTAGTAATAACAAGTCCCAACTAATTGTAGATTTTTTAAGATTAAGATGTGGGAGGTTAACAATAAACCTTGGTTAGGTAGCCATCAAATTGCCAAATTGCTCACTAAAAGACGACTACTAGTCCCACTTGTTTTGAATTGGGACCAGCCTTGCATGGTAGTATCAATGTAATATCCCCAGTTGGTCCCCTCCATGGATGTCCTCATGTCCATAGCCCAAGGTGATCAAGGTCAGACTTTCAATCACACCTAAAACTCTCTCCAATTTCTTACCATTTCTCAGATTTTGGTTCTCATCTTTGTCCAAGCACACAAATAAAGATAAAGGGCTTTTTTATTGATCCATCCTATAGTTTACTCTTACACCAGAGGGTTTTTGATTGGCTTAAGCCCTGACGCTCACGATGTTTTCTTTTTTAATCACCGACACTCGGGTACTCAATTTAGATTCCAACACTGTCCCTCATTCCACCTTCATCCATTCAAGACCTAATATCCCATCTAATTCTCATTTATATTACTCCCGTTCCCAAATTATTGTACTGTTTTTATTTTTCGTTTAACCTAAAATAATTATCTTGTTTAAAACTTTTATTTTTAAAATAACATTTTTACTATTTTACCCTTATTTTTTAATTTTCCTTTAATTACTCCCATGTGTCTCCAATGTCCTAAGTTGTATAATTATTACGTTAGCCACCATTTAAACTTTAAATCAGTTTGGTTGTGAGTGGGGGCAATAAATGACCGTGAAATCCATGGAATTTTGGAATGATGGTCAAAAATGGAAAGTACGAACATTTGGTTCCCACTTCCGCCAATGATTTTCTGTTTACTTTGTGGGACCAACAACTAAAATGGAATGAATGCAAATGTTGACCGAGACCAAATCCATTGTTCTCTTTCTATTTTCATCATGTTTCCCTTGTCGGTGTCTTCCCAAAAAAAAAACAAACATAATTACTACATCCATCCTAAAATTATCTCACTTTCTTTTTATCCTAAAATAATTTCTTTTTGAAACTTTCTTTCTTAAAACAATGTTTTTATCACTTTATTATTACTTTTCATCATACTTTTATTATGTGTCACATACACATAATTTTTAAAATAAATTACATATCAAACTAATATTAATAATCCAATCAAATGTATTTTTTTAAAATTATACGTCAAGTCAACCAAGATGATAATTTTGAGACGAAGATAGTATCATTTTTATAACTTCTATTTTTAGTATAATATTTTTATTATTTTACTCTTACTTTACTTATTATTTTAATTATGAGTCACGGCATATGAGTTTTAAAAGAAATTAAACATTATACTAATATTAATAATTACTTCCTCCATCCCGGATAAATAATTATAGTGGACAAAACACAAGGATTAAGATATGTAATTAATGATGAGTTGTAAAATATGTTGTGACAATTATACTCATTATACACACTCTCTCTTTAGGATATACAATAATGATAATATTAAATGAAAAAATATATTAGGAAGAATTGTAGAAAAATTGTACACCAAATGTCTTTAGAAACATTATTTGAAACATCTAAAAATAGAAAGTAGGAATATTTATTTGGGACGTAGGGAATAAGTAAATTATTATTTTTAGTCCGTGTGGTGACTCAAACATGAAAATAATTTTGGGACCAAGAGATTCAAAAAAACTTTTATATTATTATTATTATTATTGTTGTTGTTGTTGTTTATTACTGCACACAGTTCTTAAAAAATAGTTTATCTTTCATTTTTAGGTCGTTAAAAAAATGTTACATCTTTTGATCCATTCAAATAGTTCATATTTAAAAAAGCTTATAATTAAAAGATATAATTAGCATTAGATAGTTCATAATTACAAGAGTAGGTTTCTTCTAAGACCATATTATGGATTAAGATCCGTAAAACAAAGTCACATTATCTCATAACTTCATCCCACCAACACACAATGAGTTGGATCAAGAAAATTCGTCTTACACAAAATACTCATAAGATCGTCTTTTCTAATTTTTTTGCATAATTAATTTTTTAAAACATAAGTAATATGTTAGGGTAAAGTTGAACTATTATGAAAATTGTAAACATAAATTTAAAAATGTATTTTTTAAGTAAAACATTCTAAAATAGTACGGTGAACTCTTTATTTGGAAGAGAGACTACTTTCTAATATTTTCTTTTTTTGAATATACGTCCACATTTCCACTATTTTATCTTTAATTTGATTCTCATTGTATAATTCATGGCCCCACACACATATGTATCATAAGAAAAAAACACGCTATATTACTCATTCCGTTATTAAATAATTATCATTTTTTTTTTATCCGTTTCAAAATTATTCTCTTTCAAAAATGTTATTTTTAAGAAAATATTTTTACCACTTTAAACATAATTTTTTACATACTTTAATTTTGAACATGCACAAAAACATTAAAGGAAACCTCACATTATACAAATATTTATAATACAATCAATTATTTTTCATAAACGATGTGTTGGATTAAATATAACGATTTCTCCCTTCGTCCCTAAAAAATGACACTTAAGAGGAAAAAAAGTTGTCCCAAAATAAATGATGTTATAGGATTTCAAGAAAAAAATGTTCATATTTTGCCAAAATTGCTTTTATTAATTACACTCTAATTGAATGTTATATTAAAAGGAAAGAGAAATTAATCATGTTATTTGTCAACAATAATTACAGTTAAATAAGTATACATGAGACTTTTTATAGGTTCCTTAATATGTGCGTAAATTTATAAATCATTATTTATTTTGAGACTTATGGAGTATTTAAAACGGAGGAAGTACTAGTTATGGTAAAATCAATTATTTTTTTCTTAATTTCTACACATTACACTAAGAGTGAAGGGAATATAATTTTATGATGGTGGAGGTAGTGGGGTGGTCCGGAAGAGTGGAGAAGGGGTAGTGGTGGTGGAATGTAGCTAGTGGTGGTGGAACCATGGTTATAAAGTGGTGGTGGAACCATGGTTATAAAGTGGTAGTGGGGTGGCGGGGGATTGTGGTCAAGATAATTGCTGACGCTGGGTATGATGTGTCACTTTGTGGAGCGGTCTTGATTAAAATGTGCATTTAAGACAGTTATTGTAAATTCTTACAAAATGGATAGAGTTTGAGTTGTGTTCAATATGGTTGAAACTTTGAAAGCTTGGATTAGATTACATACTAGCTTTGTAACTTTTCCAGCACTTTTCAAATTCCCAAAAAATATGTAACTGTCCACGTGGCACACCCACAACCACAATAAGGAAGTTGTGTGCCTAGTGTGAAGTTTGGGGAAGAGCTCCCCCACCTCACCTCCCCCTCAACATGGAACTGTAGTATAACGCCACCGCAATTCCTAATCACTCCAGGCCATCTCTCTCTCTCTCTCTCTCTCTCTCAGTGTGACAATATTGATGTTGACTCATTTTCTTGACTAGAAATCTTGGTATGTTTATAAATTTAGAGAACCAGCAGTGAGCTTAATTTTCAAGAATTGGGTTTTGCTGCAAAAGGTATGTGGGTCTTTGTTTAATTCTTGTTTCTCTTTTTTGTTTAGTGGGAATTCATAAAAAAATTGTTGGTTTGAATGTTTGATGTTGATGATGTTTTCTGTTTGAGTGTTTAATGGTGTTTTCTTTCCCATTTTGCTTCTGTTTGCTTGTCTGGTAATTGGAGTTCTTAATCTCTTTTGTCACTTCTTCAAGAAAAGAAAAGAAAAGAAAAGAAAAGGAAGATGAAATCTCAGCTATTTAATTTTCAAATGTTGAGTTAGTATCAATCTTTTATGCTCCCTCCCTCCATAAAGATATTATCTCACTTCTTTTTTGAAAAAAATAAATCCAAGTATGACTATTTAACATGCATTTTTCAATTGTTGATGCAACATTTACTATATTTTCGTCTATCAATAACAATATTTAGAATTTCGTAATGATTTGTTCAAAGTTTGATCAAGGTGGCAATTGTTTTGGGATGGAGGGGAGTGTTTGGAATCATGGAGAAAACTTTCTATTTATGTTTTGTTTTCGTTGAGTGCTTCATAGATCTTTGTTATGAATACTCTAAATAAAGAAGGGAAGGTTTTTTTTTTTTTTTTAAATTATTTTTTCCGGCGGCGAATCAGGAAGTCAAACTCTTGTTTAATAAAAGATGCTTGTTGTTTTGGTTGATTTCGATGTCAAGTATAGTATTATAAACCAGCAGGCCTAATGTTTTGTTTGATGTGGGATCCAAAAAGACTGTACCATCCCTTTTTGACAAATTTTGAAGTTATACATAGTGTTTAATTTAGAAAAATATGTGCCTACTTGAGCTCTGTGCAGCAGCAATTGCCAATGACGAATCAGTGACCTTACGTCAAGTAAGCTCCGTCCAGAGTCCTAGATTTGACCCTTCCTTGAACAAGAACTTGTTGGCTTCCGTCTTGTCTAGGATGTATAGCATTAAGGCAGCAAGATGGCTAGTGCATGTAGTTAGTTGAAAATCGTTGTAGGAGTGGTGAATGGGAATAGATGGGAGTTCTTCTGCAAGTTTTGGTGTGTTAGCGTGAGGCTCATATCCTATAAGAGTGGAGGCATAGATGTTGGGTCAATTATGTCGATTGCAAATCGAAGAGATTAAATATATCAAAAAAGTGAATAGAGGGGAAAGGTTTTCTCCGTCTCAAGGTTAAATAGAATCACAAAGAGCAATTGTAGGACAGGTTTGATATATTAGAGAGCTGGCACTCTCATAAACTTAGTGTGGTACTTATCGCAGATCGCCATATGATGGAAGCAAGTATAGAGACTAACTGGCCGTGTTTGGCATATAATTTAGGTCTTTTTTTTGAATTATTAATTCTCTCACTTTTTTTTGATAAGTAGAACTTTCTCTCACATTGGTATCTCCATCTCTTTCTTACTTTTTCTTCAATCAATACAAGAAAACTTTAAAGCCCAAAAATAAACCCTAGGCCAAACGTGCCCACTATTGCTCAAAAAAGATGCAATGTGATCAGAACGAGAGAAATATGTACCCTTAATTAATATTTTTGATCTGTAAGCTTTAAAACCCTGAAGCCGGGAGAGAAGTCGGTTGCCTTGGAAAGAGATTTTAATATCAGAAGCGCAGGGCAAAGTGTGTTTGTACTCTCTTGAGTGTTTCATGTCTACAAAGGATAGGAAGTCTGTACATCAGCCTATGATACATTGTTATACTCCAAAAAGACTACCTGGATGATCGTCTAATTTAAGACATGATGCTAATGTTGATCCATTTTTTAATGAAACAGTTGTTCTCAGAGTCTGGATTACTTTTCTGACTTTTATGGAAGATTTTTTGTCAAGAGCTTCTTTCCTTTTTTGTTTGTTTTTTGATTGAAGCGATGATAGTCTACATAATAGGCGTAGCCTTCCCTTTTTCAGTTCAAAGGACAGGGGCTGTTCCTAATACCACAACAAATGTCACGTTTATATAAAGACTTGAACTCCCAACTTCCAATTTGGAGAGTTGGTAAATGATTGTCTGAGCTTGTGGTAGATATTCTGTTGGGAGCTTGACGTAGGTATCTTTGGAGCTTTCCATATATCGGTGCATTAGGTCTTTTTTTTCCCCCTGTTGGGATGTTGGTCCTGGTATACATCTAGTGGGCATGGGATACACCCCCTTTGAACTTTAGATACATTTTACCAAATATAAAATAAAATAAAAACTGAAGTAAAACATGGTACAAATCCAATGAACTTTGGACCAGAAAAGTATCTTCATTACAATATGTCCCCATTGCCGTTGTCTAAGGCTTCAAAAATTAAACATCCTAGGGTCAATCAACTAGAATATTGATTGAATACATCTTTCTTGGAGGTAACACTCACAACCAGTTCCATCTCGGAGACTGATACAAATTTGTTTGTCATTTCAGGATGGATTGGCCAAAGTAATATTGGGCTAATGATGAATGTGGACAACAGAGACATGGATTTAGGGCTTGGTCTGAGTATTTCTAACCAATATGTGCAGACAAGATTGAATAATAATTCAGGTGCAGGTGTAAATGCAGCGTCAAGAGTGGATATGACATTTGTGGCATCTGATCCCTTATCAGAATTAGTTTGGTCTCCACAAAATGGTCCGCGTCTAAAATGTGCTGATGCCAGCTTAGCTGAGAAGGAACCTTCACTTCAACGGGGTGTTGGACCAAGCTATATAGTTTGTTCGCCGTCACATAGCATCAGATCCAACGGGACCAAGGATAGAAAATCTACAAGTGAAGGAAATATGGTGGCATCACAAGGTAGATGTCATGTGGATAATGAAATTGGCAAGAGTGCTAGTCTAAGCATGTTCCCGAGAAGAAGTACTGGCCCTTTGTTTGGATCAACTCATGGTCGTACAGGTAGTAATACTTGGATAGCTTGATTTATATTTCACTTTGTTAGTTTGCATGACATTATATATATATAGGGTTAATATCACTTTTGGTACCCTAATTTTATGTGCTTTTTACTTTTAGTACATATATATATATATATATATATATATAGGGTTAATATCACTTTTGGTACCCTAACTTTACGTGCTTTTTGCTTTTAGTACCCTTTGTATTAACTTCAACAAATTTTATCATAAACGTTTTTAATTGTCATCATATTACGGCTGAAGGTATGTACTCCAATGACAATTGAAAATGTAAGGTATGTAATCTGATGACAATTTGATGGGAATCAAGATAGCTGGGGTTAAGATAATCTAGACCCATTGATCATAAAAAGGGGACCAATCACTCGTGTTTATGCGAGGAGGGCTTGAGCAGCTTTACTTAAACTTGTGGGAGGGATTTGGAATCAAATTGAAGTTACCAATGATCCAATATATCAAGAGAAGTTCATATGCAAGTTAGAGAGTCAAATCGACAATACGAAGTTTAAAAGATGTGTCAGTCTTCTTGTTTTCTTCTCCGAAGTTGGACTGGTTTTGGTCTAGTTTTTCATCCATTTTTGAGACTTGTTCATCCCTTAGATGCATTTCAAGCCAATAAAAGGCAGCTCTAAACTCATTGTAAAATAACTTGGTTAATATATTAAAGCATGAACTTTGTTTGAGTGTTCTTATACACTTACGTTTCTCCATAATTGAGTTTGTGCGAATATTTGAGTTTTTTGGATTGGAAACCACCTTGAACTTATCAATCACGAGTCGGAAGATTGTGGCGCTCCGTGATCGTGGGTCTCCGGCAATCGCGTCGAAGGTTCTCTACCGCACCTTGAGGTTCCTAGTCAGTCGCGACTAGCGGGTCGAGGGAGATTCCCTATCCTTTTTCATTCCGCGTTCGTCATCCGTCTACAAGGGTCCCGTTAATCTTCGAATTGATCTTGGCTCGAATCCGAACCCGGATTCACATCAATTGGTATCAGAGCCAATCGAAGTGGTAACCAGTAAATCAAATTCTATCGTTCTTCATCCTATCTTATTCGTTGAAAACTAAAAAAAAAAAATCTGAAAATTGTGTTCTTATTATTCTTAAATTGAAATCTGCAATTTGATCTTAAAAAACCCTGTTGCAAAAGTTCAAAAAAAAAAAAAAACTTATACAAAAAGAAATCCATTAACTTTCTTTATTCAATCATTCTTTCTATTCTTCTTGTCATTAGAAAACAAAAAATTGCAGCCATTTGATATTTCATTTTTCTTCCTTCCTTGTCATCCAATTCTAAATTGGTAATTGAACTACCAAATGGCAACGGATATGCAAATTGTATTGTTGAGGGTTTTAAGTGTGCGAGGCAAGGGAAAAACAAAGGTGTTCCGAAATATGTCGTACTAGATGTTGTGTGCAAGACAAGGTGTTTAGTATGATTATAAATAGTGATAGTGGTGTTAATGTTAGCATTCTATTGGTTGAAGTATTGGGACTTCCCGTTGTTATACGTAAGCACCCTTATAGCTTACAATTGCTCGATTCTCGTGGTGTGATTAAGGTGGATAAACAAGTGCGTGCAACATTTAACATTGGGGAGTACGAAGATCATGTTTTGTGTGATGTAATACCAATGCAAGGTTGGCATCTTTTACTAGGTTGACCATGGAAATATGAAAATCGAGCTATGTATGATGTCGTCACCAACAAAAGTTTCCTTGAAAGAGAGAAAATTGAGCAAGAAAAAGAAGAGATTGAAAAGAGAGAAAAGTAAAAGAGGGAAAAACAAATAAGAGGGAAAAATAAGAGAGGGAAAAACAAGAGAGAGAAAAACAAGAGAGAGCAAGAGAAGAAAAAGTGAGACAAAAACAAGAGAGAAGATATTGAAAAAGTGAGAAATACAAGAGTGTTTTGATTGAAAGAGAGAGAAAAAAAGAATTTGAGCGAGGAAGGGTAGAGAGAGAGAGGAGAAGGAAAGAGAGTTAAAGGTGGTTCGAGCAGAGTTGAACATGATGCATGCATATGGATATGGAGACCCATTTGACTTCGACGTTCCAATTCCAAGTTTACATTGGTTCATCAAACAGCTTATCAACAATCACTTCTTCTCAACTCAATGGGCTGACCGGATGGACCTCGCTTCAAGTGCAGATCATCAGGTTGCACGTATAGATTCGAGGATGAATCCTTCTCAAGAGGGAGGGAATGATGGGAATCAAGATAGCTCGGGTCAAGATAATCAAGACCCATTGATCATAAAAAGGGGACCAATCACTCGTGTTTATGTGAGGAGGGCTCGAGCAGCTTTACTTCAACTGTGGGAGAGATTTGGAATCAAATTGAAGTTACCAATGATTCAATATATCAAGAGAAGTTCATATGCAAGTTAGAGGGTCAAATTGACTATCCTGGAAACTTGAAGGTTGGATTTTGAAGTCTGAAAGCTGAGCCCGTCTTCTTGTTTTCTTATCCGAAGTTGGACCGGTTTTGGTCTAAATTTTTGGTCCATTTTTGAAACTTGTTCATCCCTTGGTAATTCCTGCATTTCAAGCCTATAAAAGGCAACTCTAAACTCATTGTAGAATAACTTGGTTAATATATTAAAGCATGAGCTTTGTTTGCGTGTTCTTATACACTTGCGTTTCTCCACAATTGAGTTTGTGAGAGTATTTGGGTTTCTTGGATTAGAAACCACCTTGAACTTATCAATCTTCATGAGTCGGAAGATTGTGGCATTCGTGGATCTCAGGCAATCGCGTCGAAGGTTCTCTACCGCACCCTGAGGTTCCTAATCAATCGCGACTAGTGGGTCGAGGGAGACTCCCTATCCTTTTTCATTTTGTGTTCGTCGTCCGTCTACAAGGGTCTCGTTAATCTTCGAATCGATCTTGGCTCGAATCTGAACCCGAATTCACATCACAATCGGACGTTAGCAACACGTCAGCCGTTAGCTCTTGACATAAATTTGACGGAAGGTATGTAATTTAACAATTGAATATGTTTATGATGAAATTTGATGAATTCAGTACCTTTATCAAAAGCAAAAAGCAAGTAAAGTTAGGGTACCAAAAGTGATAACTGATATTAACTCTCTCTATATATATAAAAACTCCTCTCTCTCTCTCTCTCTCTCTCTATATATATATATATATATATATATATATATATATCAGTTCCTTCATTTCTTTTTATTAAAGTTTCCTCCTTTTTTAGTTTAAACTTAGTTTCTTAAATGTCCAGATGGCTTGCTTGCTGGAACAGGTTGTATCATCGAGGAAGTGAATTCTGTGGAGCATTCTACTGGAAAGGAAGATAATTACTGGGAGAGAGAACAGAAGAGTTTTTGCAACTCTAAGAGCAGCCATTTGGGCATTATAAATACATCTGTAACGGACAAAATCAGTACAGGTGCGTATTACTATTGTATGTTTCCATTCGTACCCTGTAAAGTTGTTATATAAGGGCTGGTGCCATTTACGATGCTTTGTTTTTTGTTTCTATTATTGTTGATATAAGGGAGAGTTGCCATGTCTAGCTGTCCATTTGGCTAAGACAGAAAAATAGGAAGTCTGTAGCCAAGCTTGCTAGTCCAAGAAGCCTACTTCAGATAGTGGCAGTCTTCTCATTTGCTTATGTGAAACTTGTTTTCCTGTAGGTCAAGTCGATCAAAGAAAAGCCAACCTTCTGCCACTACTAACCAATGAGCCTATACCCAGTATGGAAAGGACTGAACTGTTGCTTGGGAAATTTAAAGAAGAGGGCATCCGTGTTTCTGTTGGTAATACTGAAGATATTGGTAAAGGCAGTCAGAGGCTAGACTTGGACATTGCTTTGGGTTCGAAAATTCTGAATGTGGAGCAGTGTGACACTCTTGACAGTCCATTGCAACATTTGCCATCACCAGGGAGAAGAAATATGGGATCAGCTCTAATTATCAAAGAGACAAAAACTGAAATAAACATGAATGGTTGCACCTCTCCCAACGATCTTGACGAGCTTGAGGCAACTGCTGAAAATGATATAAAGCATTTCATTACCAGAGATACTTGTGAGCAGATTGAAGATATAGCTCAAAGAGGCAAGGCTGTTCCAATTGAAGCCTCTTCGTATGACAGAAGGATCCATATGTATCAAAAGAAAGGAAAAGAGAAAGAAAAGATCTCGTGCGATAGAGAAGCTAATGACAGAACGTCAAAAGATGTGGATGAGAGCCAGGGGAGCATGGAAAGTTGCAACAGTGCTAAATTATTTTCGACTGGAAAGAGGCGATGGAGCTTGGATCATCAGTTCATTTTCGGAAGTAAAAGGATCAAGAGACGAATTCATGAAAGTCCGTCTTCAACTTCTCCTGTAAAGCAAGATAGCTCTTTCTTGAATTGGATATCAAACATGGTAAAGGGATTAGCTAAATCCAATGAAGAAGAGGGTCGTTCTCTTGCTTCTACCATGGATTATCCTCGTCATGAGCATGAGAGTTGTGATCAGAAAGTTTCCTTGTGCAACAGAACTCGTGATGGAGGGAGCAGAAAAATGGGCTTTGAAACCGTTTTTCATTCACTCTATTGTCCTGGTACAATAGTGAATGAAACAAGAATCCCGATTGACAATCACCCTGGAGGTGGTTCTAAAGAACTTGTGGCTGACAAAACATGTGGAGACAATATAATGCCGATATCCTGCTACAGTGAGGATCAGAAAAATTTAAAGCAGTTGTACTTACCAAATTATAGCTGTAAACAATCTGCATCGGGAAATGTTGGTGGACCATCTATCCAAATAAAAAATAAGAGGATACCCAATCTAGCATTTGCAGATGCAAAAGATGGAGTAAGCTCTTCCTATTCATCTCGGAATGAAAAAAAGAACACAAGTGTCAGAGGCAACTCATCTGATGCCTCGGCTGAAGGCAAACCAGTCAACGGTATGGGTAACACATGTAATCCACGTGGGAGCTTGTGGATTACTCGATACTCTCTGAAAAATCCTCCTATGTCACATTTTGATCACTGCAACCAAAGTGCCTGTCGTATTAACTGTTCCATTACCCATAAAAGTTTAGAGGCTAGCAAGTCCTCAACAGACATAGTGAGTGTCGCGAGTAAGGGATTGCAGTATTGTGCTCCGCATACTGAACCTTCCTTCAGCTCCAAGAAAAAGAGTGGAAACAAGTTTAAGAAGTCCGTTGAACAAAAGCCAACAGAATCGTTAAAGAGTCCAGAGGAAATGGCCTCATTATTTGCAAGGAGATTGGATGCCATCAAACATATCAGTTCATTAGCTATACGGGATACTGCAGGTCACACGAGGACAAATTGTGTCTTTTGTGGTAAAAGTGGCCATAAGTTGCAGGATTGCTCAGACATAGCAGAAACTGAGTTGGAGGGGCTTTTAAGAAACAGTAGTTTATATGATGGGGCGGAAGAAACTCCTCATTTGTGCATTAAATGTTTTCAGCTTGGTCATTGGGCTGCTGCATGTCCTTTGTTTGGTCAAGTCCAGCTAGGTACAGGCAGGAAGAGATGCTTTAGTTTGTTGCAAACTGAAGAAAGCAAATCCAAACTTGATGGTAGTTGTAACCTGAAAAAAAAATGGAGTGGAAAATTATTCTCTGAGAAAGGGATCATAAATTTGGATGATATCCAGAATCATGTTGCGCCAAGCAGTGAAGATAACAAGTTACTAGATAAACAGTTCAACCCTCAGCCCAACATTGCCGTTGTGCAGATTTCTGGTGCACCAAAAGGAATGTTTGACACTATAAGGAGGCTTTGGTTGTCTCGTACAGATGTTCTCAAGTAAGCAAAGAGTTCTTACAGCCACACTGTGATTTTTTTTCTTTCACTTCATAAGGCTGAATCCATGATAGAGCACTCGTCTTTTCATCTAGATTTTGTGGCCATGCCACTTAGACATTCTTATGCACTGTTCACTTGCTCATGAGTGTTTTAGATCGGTCAAGTTCGTCTAGAGTATCAGCTTAGGTGTTCATTCAGGACCATATTGATGCATGAGGGGTAGGAAGAAACGAGTTCGGTAACGTACGAACGGACGTGTGACTGATTTCGTTCAATTGGACAACAGCACAAAAACTCATGCACACAAGCCGAACGGCTGTTGCAAGGAAGAAAAGAACACAACTTTTTATTGATAAAGATCTCTCTGTCTGCTACTAGGTTAACCCCTTTTATAGGTTGTTGAAAACTAAAATTCAAAACCAATCACAAGAGGAAAGTAATAACTAAGAAGGAAAGTAAATAAAATCAATAGAAAAGTCCTAGTAAAGAAAGTAATACAAATCCTAATTTTTCTCGTATTCATAATGCTCTGCATGCCATATCCACTCTATAGAGTCGTGTGCAAATCTCCTCCATTTTTCTCTTCCAACGATCCCATGTCATGCCTGTCGTTACCCAATGTCATTAAAAAAATCCTTTTACTACATTTCTTGGCCGACACTGTCATTTGCCATCCCATAATACGACCCCAAGATTGTTCACATTATTATCATAGATCTCTCTGCACGTGAATTATATTGATGTACAGGTAATGGGAGCTCATGGTTCACCCTGATTAGACCCAGGTCTCGTTAAATTTGTTTTGTTTAATGGTCTGCTGGTAGGTGGTAGCTGCAGTGAGACTGGAGGTTCGAGGTGGGGTTAGCCAAGAGTCCCTAGTATTAATGTATTATGGCTGAGAAGCGAAGGTCTAGAGGGTTGTGCGGACATCACTTGGTGTTCTGAGTTTTGAGATTCTTGTCTTTACTTTCACTTGATTCTCTGTTAACCCCTTTGGTAGAGGTTGCCTTGACATTCCATGTAATACAGGTTTAGCTTCTTTTGTTTTATCCAATCAAGGGGATTTCCATGTTATTTGCCTTTAATTCTTAATTTTGCTAATAAGTGGCTCATACGATTTCCGAGTCTTTATTTTTGTGGCTGAGGGGGGAATGGGGTTAGGAAAGAGTCGTAGGCCCAACTTCAAAGGCTGAGTGTCAACTTCATGGAAAACGAAAGATTTGAAGGAGTTGTTCTCCTGCTTCTTGCTTTTCTTCTACATAGCAACTCTTCTTCATCATTGTTTCCTCTTGTACTATCCTTTAACTGATTGTTTTATGCTGTGTGGTTCCAGATGGATGAATGCTCACATTTCTGTCTCTAAATTGGACGGCTATTTCCTGCGCTTGCGGCTTGGCAAGGGGAAAGAAGAGCTAGGGGGAGCAGGTTACTATGTTGCGCGCATAACTGGTATTTTTAAAACTCAAATTCCACTCCTGACTTGTCTATTTAATTTAATTTCATTACGGAAGTAAGTCCAACCTTTGGTTGTGAACAAGAGGCATTGTCCTTCCATGATACTAATACCATGTAACCTTGGAATTTCTCTCATCCATGCTGAATCTGTAGGGTCTCAAACGCTAAAGTCGTCAAAGAGCTCCAAGAACCCAATCTGTGTTAGTGTTGGTGGTATCGAGTGTGTGGTTGAAAGCCGGTATGTCTCCAACCAAGACTTTCAAGAGGTAAAATACAGTCTATATTCCACTTTTAATTATTATTGCTCATTGTGTATTTATGACTTTGCATGACATCACTCGTGATAGTTATTAGTCTAGAACTCTTAAAGACTCAGTCAATGCTGAAAGGTTAAAGATGGAATGAGTGGATTCTATTATTAACTGAAATTCGACTTTCTTTGGGGTGAATTGGAACATGGTATTACACCGTGAATTTTACAAGTTGGTTGTCTCGTGCGGTTGATTTATTCTATTGATGAAGATCTACGAACTAGTCCTAATAACTCCGATTCTGATTACAAATTCAATATTCTTCTGTACCTCCAAGTAAACCAAAAGAATTGGGATGGGAGCTGGTGTTTTGTAGAAAAGATCAACTCTCCAAAAACCCATTTTCGTACTGAAATATTTTCTGTGTCTTGAACATTGCAGGATGAACTTGTGGCTTGGTGGCAAAAAACCATAGGAAGTGGGCTGATTCCGTCAGAAGCTGACCTTAAAATCAAGTTGGAGGAGAGGAAAAAATTGGCATTTTAGCTGTTTTCAATCCCTGCTTCAGCTAAAGTGTCAAGGCAACGGACTCTCTTCTGGATTGTATGTAAATTAAATTTTTTTTTTTTTTTTTTTTGAGTTCAGTTTTGTTCCAGCATTTTGAACTTTATAATTGCTCAATAGCAGAAATGGAAAACTTTATATGGGTTTGTTTGTAATTCTGAATTCTCTTAATTGTAAGCATTGGACCAATTATATACAGCTTGTTTGATGACATTGTTGTTTGATTAGTCCTCATCGAAATTATATTTTTTATGGGTGTGTTTTATGGGAAAGATAAATATTTGCAGAAGTTGATTTCTTATTGATAATAACAACCGGTATATATACATGAACAAGAGTCCTATTCTAAGTGTATGATTACAATGAATAATCCTATTCTAAGTGTATGATTACAATGAATAATTATCTAAATATAAACAAGATAAAGAAGGAAAGAGAATAAGTCTAAGTTGGAGAGAGATCCGGTGAATCTTTAGGATTATCAAATGTTTGGCTTGATATTTTATTAAAACCGTGCATCGTACGAATATCAAACTAGTAATGTAATACGTCATCCGTTCTACACAAAGATGTCGTTTGGTAGTTAGGATTAAGACTAGATACGATTAATAAGTCGAGTTGCTTGATGTTTGATACGCAATAGGTGGTCGGGACTAATAGTACGAGTTATCTGGATAAAGTCATTATCCCCTCATTATTAATACCAAGGGAAGGGTGGTATTATTAGCGCCCTCACTAAAAAAAATAGGATTAATATTTATAATTTCAAAACTATCCCCGATAAACAAGTGATGATTAATAGCGAGGACACTAATAGTACTTGGATTAATAATATTATGGCCAAAATACAAATTTCCCCCCAAAGTATACACTAAATCCCAGATCACTACCCAACTTAAGTTTTGTGCCAATTTGGTATCTAATGTTGCCATTTGTGTCAAATAACCCCCCCAGCCCAACGTCCGTCAATGAAAAACCGTTAACTCTCACGTGCTCTTGCACGTGATGGTTATTTTGGTCATTTCCTTTTGGAGGGAAGTAGCTGGATGGGTGTCGACAAACAAATACGAAATCCCTAATTATACGTTTAGGGCTTTCGATCGATTAAATTGGGGGCGATTGAGATTGAGCACGATTGATTGAGAGAAACAAAAATACGGTTTACAAAGTTAACACTGAAGGCAATGACGAACACCAGTCAGGGACAATCTCATACTATTGTAGAAGAGGAAGATCCTGACACAGTTCATAGTAAGTGTTTTGATTTTATTGATTTTCTTATTAGTGGAATGTTTGACTTTTAATCCACTAATACGCGTGTTGTCAGTAAAGAATGCGAGTATTGACTTATTTTGCATGAAAAAAATTGAATTTTTTGCTCATCTTTGTAATGTATGACTTTACAGAGTAGTTATATTTTATTAGAGTTTTAATTCAGTTGAGTAGTGTTTGTATATTGTCATATTGTCATATGGTCCATGTCTGGCTGTAAATAGCTTTTGTATTACCCATATGTGATTGTGGATTGTTTTGCTTTTGTCCATGTGTGACTGTGAGTATTGGCAACAGAATAATTTGTATGGCCCATGTCTGTATCTTTATTTTATGAAAATGAATGTAGCCAATGTATTGAATATGTTATCTGTTTAATATTGATTTTGCACACACATTGGAGTATGTGTTTTCTGTATATTGTCATTTACTTTAATTTTTGTTTGAGATAATGCATAGTGGGGGACAATGTGCTAATATTCCCCCCTGGATAATGGTCCCCCCTGTCCCTCTCTTCACCCCATTTTGTATTAATAATACCCATCAAGACTTGTTTTTCATCATCTAATGCTTTGCTTTTTTTTTTTTTTTTTTGTTTTTTGTTTTTTGTCTTTGTTCCTAAGACATGCAGCTCACTATTAGGGTCCATCATGGTGGTGAGTTTATCTACCACCCTAATACAGTGTATTTAGGAGGTGAAGTGGAAACAATAACCAATTTACGAAAGAATGATATGTCTTATGTGAAAATGAAGAATTATTATTGGGGATTGGGGTATAAAGACTATGCAACCTTTTACTATGTACAATGCAGTAAGAATATGGATACTGGTTTGAAATTAATATCAACTAATCAGTCTTTGATTGAAATGGTGGAAATGGTAGAAGGGCTTGATCCAAAGAACAGGGTTGTTGATATCTACTGCAAACATAATGAGGAATACCAGAGGGTTAGTCAGCATATGAATGCAAATAGGCCAGACATCCCAAGTAGATCAGATAATGAAGATAGTTCAGGTTATACTGATAGTGAATATGGGGATAGTGAGAGTGATCTGGAACTTAATGAGATTGGGGATGATGGAGTACGGATAAGCAACCCTGAGGAAAGGGAAAGGAGAAGGCGTGCGGGAGGAAATACACGTTAATCATAATGATTTTGATGTTGAGTCGGATTATGAGGATAATGATTACGATGATTTTGAAAGCCTTGATGGCTCGACTTTGATGATGATGACCTAGGATCCAAATGGGAAGAAAGCTACTCCTAAGTTCAAGAAATTTAACCCTCTAACAGACATGAAGGAGCCTCAGTTTGAGTTAGGAATGGAATTCTCAGACAGTAAAGAATTCAAAGCTGCTGTGAGGGCTTATGCAGTAAAAAATGGGAAGGGGCTTAGGTTTGTGAAGAATGATAGAGTGAAAGTAAGTGCCAAGTGTAAGGATGGTTGTCCATGGTATATCTATGCTTCGGCTAGGTGGTGAAAGGAATATCTTGAATTAGGACATTTGTTAACAATCACATTTACTGCGAGTAGAGTGTTAACTAATAAATGTGTAAACTCTAGGTGGATTGGGGAGCAATATCTTGACAAATTTAAACTAAACCCTACATGGCTTTCTTTGAGTCATTCTTTCATACGGTTGGGAAAGATCTTGAAATTGAAGTGTCTAGGAGTAGTGCTTACGAGCCTTACGATTTGCTAAGAATGAAGCTGAGGCAAGTCTTGAATCTCAGTATGGGGCTTTATGTGACTACAAGGAAGAATTGATCATGTCAAATCCAGGAACAACTTTTGAGATACTCTGTGATTATGAAAATGATAATCCTATCTTTAAGAGAATATATGTGTGTCTTGGGGGTCTGAAAAAGGGATTTTTAAAAGGTTGTAGGAAAGTTATTGGACTAGATGGCTGCTTTTTGAAGGGGTCAGTAAAGGGTATGATTCTGTCAGCTGTTGGGGTAGATGCTAACAATGGGATGTGGCCATTGGCATATGCAGTGGTTGAGGGGGAAAATAAAGACTCTTGGACTTGGTTTTTGCAATATTTGTTGATAGATATAGAATGTGTGAATTCATATCATTGGACATTCATTTCTGACAAGCAAAAGGGTCTTCTTCCTAGCCTTGAGGAGCTTGTCCCTAATGCTGAAATTAGGTTCTGTGTGAAGCATCTTCATGATAATTTCAAACTACAGTTTAGGGGTATTGCTTTGAAAAAACAGTTGTATGCTTGTGCTAAAGCATCCTATGTGCAAAAGTTTAACATTGAGATGGAAAATATGAAACAAAAGAGTGAATTGGCTTATGAATGGTTGAGGGGGAAAACACCTGCACATTGGAGTAGGGCCTTTTTTTTCTACAAATAAGTGTTGTGATATGCTACTGAATAATTTGTGTGAGACATTTAATTCTTGTATTTTAAGAGCAAGGTCTAAGGCTATCTTAGAGTTGCTTGAATGGATTAGGATCTACATGATGGCAAGGTTACAGAAATGTAGGGAAAAGATGAGGCAATATCAAGGTTTGGTGTGTCCAAGGATAAGTAAGAAGTTTGATAAGTACAAGGCTGAATCACATGGGTTCATCACAATATGGGATTAGAAAGTACCAAGTCACAGGTATGTATGGGGACCAGTTTGAAGTTGATCTGAGTACTCAAGTATGTTCTTGTAGAAAGTGGCAACTGTCAGGTCTCCCTTGTCCACATGCAATATCTGCCATACATTATATGAAGGCCTATGAGCAGATGGTGTATCCCTTGAGGGGTAGAGACATGTGGCCCAACACCAACATAAAATTGCAGCCTCCAAAACAAATTGGAAAAACAATGCCTGGGAGGCCTAAAAGAAGAAGAATCGAAGTTGGATGAAGGTAAAGGGAAGCCCAACAAAGCGAGGAAGTACCGAGGATCTTGTGAAGTGCAAGATTTGTGGGGAATTTTATCACAATGCTAGGACTTGTCCAAAGAAACCACCAGAGGATGAAACAACAGGAATTGTAAGTGCATGCCCTATTTTCAAATTAATGATATTGTTGCTTCTATTTACTTTATTTATTAAGGCTAAAATTTTATCATTGTTTCATATAATGAAGAATTCAAGTGTAGTGGATGGGAACCCAAGCAAAAGAAAATCAACAAGGATTGTTAAAAGAAGAGTGAATACTTTTATTTTGTTTTTTTATGACAATATATTGGCTTATGTGCTTTTGCTTATTTGCATGTTATTGACTGATGCCATAGGTTAACAAGAAAGCCACAAAAGAACCAAGTGGAACAATAAGCCTGATATGCAAAACTGTAAGTGCATGTTATTGGCTTATGATATGTTTTACAAGTGCATCTTTTAAACTCTTATGTCAACATGCTTTGTTATGTCAAAAGGTTAAGAAGAAAGCCACAAAGGAACCAACTCAAACAGGTACATCAAATCCAGGGGATGATATGAATCAAAGTCAAACAGTAAGTATAATTGTAATAAAATGTGAATGTGGCTATAGTCTTTTGTAAGTAAAGATCAGCTTTCTTATTTACGAATGATTATCTACTCATAGGTTACACCAAGTGCAAGGGATTGAACCACTCAATTTGATGATGGGAGTACTCAAGAGTTTAAAGAGTTTGAAGTAGTGAAGTAGTGTTGATATTAGTAGGTTTTTGTTTTTGCTCATGTTCTGAATGGTTATCTCTGGCACAAATGTTTTTGTAATGGGCCTTCTTTTGTAAAGTACCAAGAAACAATGTGGGGAATATTATAATGATTTTGTGATGTGCCTTCTATTGTAGAGATTATGAAACAATGTGGGGAATATTGTTAAAGGGGCAATCTTCTGTAATGTTTTTGTACATTTGTAATGGCACCAAATTAGTACAATCCAATGGTATTTATGAACAGATGATTGTGTATTGGGAAATGAATGTAATTGCCAAATTCAATCCAAATTAGTGCAGTTCCATTGTTTGTGTATCGGGAAATGAATGTAATTGCAAAAATAGATGATTGTTTGTATATTTTTGCCTTGTTTATGTAATGACACCAAAACATATGATTGTTCTAACAAAACATAGATTGTTTTTGCTCATGTTTGAACATAATTTGATTACCAAAACAAAACAGGGATTACAACACCAACACCCAAAAAATTACAACAGAGGCCATATTCATGAAGAAAAACAAAGGCCATATTCAATCCTTCAAACTAGAACAGATGATTGTGTATTGGGAAATGAATGTAATTGCCAAATTCAATCCAAATTAGTGCAATTCCATTGTTTGTGTATTGGGAAATGAATGTAATTGCAAAAACAGATGATTGTATATGTTTGCCTTGTTTATGTAATGACACCAAAACAGATGATTGTTCTAACAAAACATAGATTGTTTTTGCTCATGTTCTGAACATAATTTGATTACCAAAACAAAACAGAGATTACAACACCAACACCAACAGCCAACAGCCAAAAAATTACAACATAGACCATATTCATGAAGAAAAAGAGAGGCCATATTCAATCCTTCAAACTAGAAGGAGCAACACCAATAGCCAAAAAATTACAACACACACACACATGAAGAAAATAAAGAATTTCCACTCTCTGTTGCGCTTCATTTTGAGTTCCATTATCTCTTTTTGGTGATTATTGATAGATTGCAGTAGACCCGAAATCACTGCAGTCGATCAACGACACATTGGAGGATCATGCCAAGCAAAATAACCACATGCCCCATCCTGAAACTTACGAAAAAAAGGAATTTAGGTTAACAATGGAGGCCCCAAACCCTAAATTGAAGAAATGGAATGTGGGTAAAAAAAACCCTAAATCAAAGAAACAGAACGTGCGTGAATCATTGTTGGAATCATACAATGAATACTTACCTGACCATACTTTGCGCAGCCAAGGAATCTTCGACCAGGATTTGCTGTAGTCCACGAGGTCTTCAACACAATGTTATTACCACAGTGGCACGCCATGGCTCCCTCTGCTTCGCGGGAAAACCAGGAAGAAATGAGCGCCAATTACGTACGTATGCTCAAATACCCATCTAGCTACTTCCCTCCAAAAGGAAATGACCAAAATAACCATCACGTGCAAGAGCACGTGAGAGTTAACGATTTTTCATTGACGGACGTTGGGCTGGGGGGGTTATTTGACACAAATGGCAACATTAGATACCAAATTGGCACAAAACTTAAGTTGGGTAGTGATCTGGGATTTAGTGTATACTTTGGGGGAAATTTGTATTTTGGCCTATTTTTTGTGTAAGAAGTTGTGTAAGAAGATTATACAATGAGAAGATGTATTCTTAAGTGGGTAAGAAGATAAAAATGTATAAGTGGCAGTGGGACCCAGTTAAGAAGTTATATAAGAAGTTGATGTTAAATTTAACATTGAGGATGCTCTCACTATCCTAATAGCATCACCAATGTTTACTTCTTCCTATACATCTTCTTAACTAGGTCTCACTGTCACTTATACATTTTTATCTTCTTACCCACTTAAGAATATATCTTCTCATTGTATAATCTTTTTACACATCTTCTTACACAAAAATATTAAATTTAACACCATCCCACATAATAAATACAAAACCCTCCCCCACCCCACACACATAAGTGGAATAACACAGCCGCCCCTCTCTCTTCCTCTCTCTCCCCAAAAGTAACTTCTTATTTTGGAAGAATTTTATTCCTCTCTCCTACTTAACATACTAAAAAGATACATAATGAGAGATAAATACATCTTCTTATTAGGAAGAATGTTAAGAAGTCCACATTAGTGATGCATGCTCTAAGCAAATATGGATTAAAAAGGTTTGGTCCCAATGGTATTCGAAACCTGTAGCGGAAGCAAATATGTATTAATCAAACTACTGGACTAAAAAGTTGTTATTGGTTACAATGTTTCTGTTTTGATTAAAATTCAAAATTAATTGTTAGTTTAGATATATTATTTTAAATGAAACTGTAACCAAGAAGCTATTCGAATCATGGTTGCTGGAACTTTGCTAGATGCACTTTACCACCAAGCTACCTTACTTGCACATGTTAATGTAGTTCTGTTTTCTTTATTAAGTGACAATTTTGAAATTGATAAAAAATGTTTTTATAAATCTTCAGAATAAATTTATCCCCAAGTTAAATCAACACACAAAATTGGTAAATTTATATGTTTTAAATTTCCTAATTGGGTTTTATTATATATATTTATATTTACTCGTTTTATTCAACTGCATCGGATTGCACTTTTAATTATATGATGGATATAATTGCATGGTTCGTGGATATGACCTAAGTTTTCTTTATGCGACGGTCAAGGTACCCGAACAGAGAACCAGATGTATCCTATCCAAAGCCTGGCCGAGCACAGGCCTTGCATGCTCGACCAGGAGGCTATGTCCGAGAATTACACTTATCATGATCAGACTTGCATCATATAGTCGGGTAGAGCCATGCTCGATCAGGCAAGTATCGAATAGATAATCTCAAAGACTTGCTCTCCATGACAAGTCAAAAGTTTCCTTATCCAAGTAGAACACTTGTCTTATCTGCTTTAACATTCTCGCGGTCAACCGTCTGTCACATCTACAATTTAAGAGTTTCCTCCTAAACCTACTAGGTAACTATAGAAGTGAATCTTAGACGGATTCTATGAAATTTGGGGTTTATAAATACCCCTCCATAAACTCTAAACAAGGTACACACACTTTCTTGAGCCTCAAACCTCTATCAAATTCTCTCTTGACATAACACAATTTCTTACTCTCATGTCAGAGGGGATTCGCGAGGCCAAGTCTTGCATTCCTTTTGAGGTGTTATTGTGCTTTTCACAGGTTCAAGGAGCAGATCTGTTAACACAATGAAGCCCAGATATCCTACGCATCAATCGAACAGCCCAAGCTAGATTTTTGCCACATTAGAATCTATAATCTATTCACCATGAAAGTTCATCCATGTTATATGCGAAAGCGCACAAGCCGATTTTATCAACAAACATAAGTGAGATTAATGGTTCAATTTTTTTTTCTACATACCTAGAAAGTGCATCGAATGTCAAATGGGTCTTGCATGTGAACACTTCTGCCTATACGTCTTCTGTCGATGTTGGAACCAAAATAGAGGAAGAAGAGTTAAGAAAAAAATATAGGGAGTAAACGGATGAGCGAATGCTCGCATCGAAGGCTCCAATGCTTGCATCATGAACTAGGTTTCGAAGAAATGCAGTCTGTTTTAGGATCGACCATTTCTGAGTTTCTTGAGATTCTTGTTGACTTAAGCCCCAAGTAAAGCACGAATAATGTCGAAGGAATCACGAGAGTGGAGTTATACCAGAAGCCATGGTAGCTGGGTTTGAGGGGACGTGGTCATCCATTTCGGCTGGAGGGCTTGGTGTCGAAGAGAGAGCTTGAGCGATTGATAAAGGGTCACGATTATTCACCATTGTCAGGATCAAATATTGAACAAAACAATGACACTATCCTCGCCTACGATGTGTGTAAGAGAAAGAGAAATGCCGAGAAGAGAGAGAAAGAGAAAAAACTACTACACCCACGTGTGCTTTATCGCATTAAGGGGATTTTCGTCATTTTGCTCCCAAAAGTGTACTTTACTAATTAAAAACAAATATAGGGAACCTTACTAGCAGTTGAACATTCCAAAAAAAAAAAGACCGACCCGAATTTCTCCATTTTTTCTAGGGTAAAATTTTGGCCAAACCCCTTTTCAAAGTTTGTAACCCCAGTACCCCTTTTTTTTCAATCGCAAGAGATCATTTTTCGAAATATTGTTCAAAAAATGTCACAGTCTCCTTCAACAGCTCCGACAAACACATTGGATTCGAAAATCACCATTGTTGGGCAACAAAACGAGGATCAACCTGCCCGATCAGGTCGCGGGGGATGAGGGGGCAGCGCCCCTTTGTGAGGGTTCGGGGGCAATCCCCCCGAAAAGTAATATTTTTTTTTATTCATTAAGTATAAAATGTAATGGATATGTGTTGGGTTGAATGATTTTTCAGTAGGACGAAGGCGAAGGAGAAGGAGGAAGAAGAAGACTTACGATGAAGGAGATGTAAGAAAAAGGTGGAGGGCATGGTCTGGTTCATTATGAATTTTGTATCGCGGTGCAAAATTGAGTTAGATAATATTTTATGTACAGTGGTTCAAAAATTAATTCATCGCGGATTCAAAATTTGATTAGACAATTAAGACTTATGTACCGTGGTGCAAATTTGGATTATGTAATTAAAATAATGAATCACGATGCAAAAATTGATGCAGTTATTCTTCGCAGTGCAAATTTTGATTATGCAATTAAAATGATGAATCATGGTGCAAAAACTGATGCAGTTAAATTTTTGTATCACAGTGCAAAAGTTGATGTAGCGCAATACACGAGTAAATAACCTCCGTAGCGCCTTCGATTCATTAAGGGTATCGTAGTCATTTTTCCCACAAAAGTGACTTTTTCTAGTTGAAAAAAAAAAAGAAATGATACTTCAGCGATTAGAAACTTAAAAAAATGGACTGGCTCGTTTTCTCCTCCTTTTTTTCTAGGATAAATTGCGGGTCGATGCACTTTTCAAAGTTTTAATTCGCTCAAGTACTGTGTTTTTTTTTTTCAATCGGAAAATGACAATTTTGGACACGAAAGTACATTGATACCCTTAATAAGCAAGAGGTACCCTACAGAAATGAATCGATGTGCATTGACTATTGAATCGTGATTCATCAGTTTTATTGCATTAATTTTTGCACCGCGGTTCAATAGTTTAATTGTCTAGTCTAGTTGCACCACAATTCATCAATTTTATTGCATTAATTTTTGCACCGCTGTTCAATAGTTTAATTAGCCTAGTCTGATTGCACCGCGATTCATCAATTTTATTGTATTAATTTTTACACCGCAGTTCAATAGTTTAGTTGTTTAGTCTAATTGCACCATAGTACCAACTTTTATATACCGCTATGAATTAGTTTTTGAACCGTGATACATATACTTAAGCTAAGTTGCACTGCGGTATCAACTTTTATGTACTGCGATGAATCAATTTTTGAACCGCGATACATAAAATATTATATAATCCATTTTTGCACCACGATACAAAATTATAATGAACCAAATCATGTCATCCACCATCTTTTTCCATCTCCTTCGTCGTAAGTAGAGCTGTCAAAACGGGTTGAGCCCGTTTGGCTAGCTCGCACCGTCACCTAAAAGAAGTGGGTTGGGTTGGGAAAATCTGAACCCACTAAGAGGTGGGTCAAACGAGTTAAGCCCGCGGGTTGTGGGTGGAGGCGGGTCGGGGTAGGTTGGCAACAGGTTGGTCAGTCATATACTAGTTGCTAATAATACAAACCGCAAGTTTGCAACTATGAGTTTAAATCATTTTCACTTAAAATAGTAACTTATAGACCTTTTGTGTTGGCTTTGACAAGGAATGAATGAAGATGTTAACATCAACAAATTTTTTGACGAGGCCATGGTAGTTAAGCTTGCTATGCTGAAAGACTAAACGTGAGAGAGAAAGAAACAGAAAGACACAAATTGATTGTTGGTTATTATGTAATCTCTAGCTTTTATTGATTGTTAAATTTGCGCAAAAAGTTATCCAAAAAGTTTTATTGGGGGAGAGAAAGTTTCATTGAGAATAGTTAGTTGGTGGGTTCTTGTGCAATCTCTGGCCTTTACAACACACATCCATTGCAACTTTTTTGGGCGATACACAAAATTAATTATTGATATCCAAATTTGTATTGTCATGGACAAAATTTTGAACGCGACCAAAATTTTAAACGACGCCCAAATTTTTTGATCGACATCCCAAAAATTTTAGCGATGCCCAATTTTTTTTTACCTACGCACAAATTGAGATAGTGGCTTTGTATGCACGACTTTCTTTCATTAAGAGTATTTTCGTCGTTTTCCCCAAAAAAGTGCACTGTAGCGGTTAAAAAAATAATGATTGACTTTTACGGTTATAATTCTACCGCATGGTATCGACTCGATTATCACCATAAAAAATTTGAAAAATGGAGCGGCCATAATTTTACCCATTTTCTATGGCATTGGGCTTAGGTTGGGTCGATACTAACATGTGAATTAGCCCACATAAATGTTTCGTGGCCCCAACTTTAATTTCTCTCCCCTCTTTTTCTCTCTTTCCTCATACTATGTCAATATTTTTTTTTTCAAATTACCCTCCTTCCATTCAAAAAAAAAAAAACTCATTTGAAAAGAATTGCAAAAAACATCAAAATATTTGAAAAGAATCGCCAAACAAATCACAATATTTGAAAAAGAAACGCCAAACAGAATCGAAATATTTAAAAAGAATCGTCAAACAAAATTTTTATTTTAAAAGAGAATCGCCTAATAAAATCAGATTTTAAAAAAATAATCACCAAACAAAATCAATTTTTTTAAAAAAAATCGCCAAACAAAATCCAATTTTTTGAAAAAGAATCATCAAATAAAATCATTTAAAAAAAAAAAAAGAATCGCCATGTACAATTTCGTGAAAATAAAAAGAATCACTAGGATTTTAGTTGTTTTCATAAAACTGTTGTTAGGTTTTTTGAAATGTTTACAAAAACTCTTGCTAGGTTTTTTGGCATGTTTACAAAATTGTTAATAGGTTCTAATTTCTCACTGTGTGTGTGCGTGTGTGTGTGTGTCTGTTTGGGGGGGGGGAGTTTGTTTCATAGCATAATTTGTGTGTGTGTGTGTGTGCGAGTGTGTGTTTGGGGGTGGGGGTTCTTTCATAACATATATTGAATACAACGTAGGTATTTACCGTAAAGGAAGAATCAACATGAACGTTGTTATTCAGATTCATTGAAAATTTGTTGGAAAAGAGAATAACTCTCAAGTTGGATAGGGTTTATGATTACTTGTAACATATACTTGTTTTTTATAAAAGGATAAATTAGTATTTAGTGTTTAGGGTTAGTTGTAATTACTCCTTTTTATGAGAGGAATAAGAGAATTAATTAGTAATTAAACCCTTAAGTAAATGTTGTATTTAAGGTTTTTTGTATTTATCGTATCTTATATTTCTTCCGTTCAGAGTAAAGAGTCAATTATTTTATTTTTGAATGTTTAACTTAAAAAGTCTACTTTTAAAAATTAAAGCATAAAAGTGTCATTTTATTATTAACGAGTTATTAAAAGTGTCATTTTTTTAAAAAAAGTTTGACTTTCAAACAGAGACTCCTTACCCGAAACGGAGGGAATATATTATATATTTTCACCCGTTACTATGATCATATCAAACTTTAAGAATGAGATTCAGTGTTTGCTTTATTGGTTAGAGCGCTCACTCTCCCTGCTGTTAGTCCAGGGTTGAATCTCGTTTTGGGGGGGGGGGGATCTTTGGGGGATTTGGTTAGATTTAGGAAATCAAAAAAAATCCAAACTTTAAAAATAAATAAGAAAATAGATTAAATGAGATATGCTCTAGTTTCTAACTCAATTTTTTTTAGATCAAGTTATATGCTCTCATTGAGCTAAAAAAAACACAAACACAATATTCTAAATCTTTTTGCGTGATTAAATTATGATTATCTGAAAATTAAATTTTCATTTGGCCGAATTCGGATATTGTTTTTGTTGCTAATACTTCAGAAAGTTACTGAAAGAAGAATGATTTTTCCCTTGATTATCTTCTGACTAGAATCAGCCATATATACAAAGGATTTCCGTTTACAAAGAATGAATTATAGCCTAAAATAAAGCTTTCCAACTATACAAAAACTATCCAAAATTACAAACAATATTTATGGAAACTATATATTATGTTACTCCTCCGCAGTCGAAACAGGAAGTGCATGGACGTTAAGACTGGCTCGAAAATCTTCAAATAGAACCAACGGAAGACCCTTTGTGAAGATGTCTGCAATCTGATGGCGTGATGGGATATGTAAGACACATACTTGACCACGAGCAACCTTTTCGCGAACAAAATGAATGTCCATTTCAACATGTTTAGTGCGTTGATGTTGAACTGGGTTTCCGGATAGATATATGGCACTAATGTTATCACAATAAACCAATGTAGCTCGGGAAATAGGACAGTGAAGTTCGAGAAGAAGGTTACGTAACCAACAGGATTCAGACACAACATTGGCGACCCCTCGATACTCAGCCTCTGCACTAGAACGGGATAAAGTAGCTTGGCGTTTGGATGACCAAGAGAGCAAATTATCGCCAAGGAAGACACAGTACCCGGATGTTGAACGGCGAGTGTCAGGGTAGCCACCCCAGTCTGCATCAGTGTAAGAGACAAGAGTTTCCACGGAAGAAGGGTAGAGATGTAAGCCATGATGAAGAGTTCCCCGAATGTAGCGAACAATTCGCTTGAGAGCTTGCATGTGTTCTTCCATCGGGTTATGCATGAAGAGGCAGACTTGTTGGACAGCATATGAGATGTCGGGTCTTGTGAAAGTGAGATACTGTAAGGCACCGGCTAAGCTGCGATAATATGAGGGATCAGCGTATGGAGTGTTAGATACGGCACTGAGCTTGGGCTTGGTATCGACTGGTGTTGGGCTGGACTTGCAAGAGGACATTCCAGCTCGTTCAATGATCTCTTCTGCATACTTTTTCTGAGATAAAAATAGTCCATCTGTGTGCCGGGTGACGGCTATTCCCAAGAAATAGTGTAGTGGCCCTAAATCTTTCATTGCAAATTCAGAGCTGAGAAGAGATATGAGAGACTTGCGAAGATTGTCAGAAGAGGTAGTCAAAATAATATCGTCGACATATAGAAGAAGATAAGCCATATCATTACCTTTCCGGTAAATGAAGAGAGAATTATCCGACCGGCTGTTTGAAAATCCAATATGAGTAACATAGTATGCAAACCTCTTGTACCAGGCTCGAGGAGCCTGCTTGAGCCCGTACAAAGATTTTTTAAGTAAACAGACATGATGAGGATATGTTTTGTCCCGAAAACCCAATGGTTGATGCATGTAAACAGTTTCTTGTAGGTCCCCATGTAAGAAAGCATTTTTTACGTCGAGTTGGTGAATAGGCCATGCTTTGGATAGAGCCAAACTGAGAACCGTGCGAATGGTTGCTGGTTTGACCACTGGACTAAAAGTTTCTCCACAATCGACCCCAACCTGTTGAGTTTTTCCATCACCTACAAGTCAGGCTTTATGCCTCTCAAATGAACCGTCAGAATTTTCTTTATGTCTAAAAATCCACATTAAACGAAGAACATTAACATTGGGCGGACGAGGGACCAACTCCCACGTCTTATTTTTAATAAGAGCATTGTATTCATCGTCCATGGCCATTTTCCAATTCGGGTCATGAAGGGCAACCACTGGGTTACGAGGGAGAGGAGATTTAGGAAGTTGAGAGAGAAGACCATACTTAGGGTTGGGTTTAAATATGCCAAGTTGACTTCTAGTGAGGGGTCGTTGGGCTGTAATAGGAGGGACTTTGGTTGGAGGGGGGGCCGTCTGGGCTGGAGGGGGAGCCACTGGAGCTGGAGAGGGAGCTGCTTGGGCTGGAGTTAAGGAGGAAGGCCCAGAGGTATGAGGAGAGGAAACTGGGCTGCTATGTGTTGGGTTTGGATGAAGAGGACCATTTGAAGATGGGCTGGTTGGTGAGGTCAACTGATGGACAACATAAGGAGATAGCCCATGGTCCAGAAAATCATATGTGGGTTTAGAATATGCATGTGTGTTGGCGAAAGGAAATTTTTGCTCATCAAAGAGGACGTGGCGACATATGATGATTTTATTAGAAGATAAGTCAAAACATTTGTAACCACGATGATGAGGGGGGTATCCCAAGAACACACATGGGGTAGAGCGGGCTTGTAATTTATTAATGGTAGTGGAGGGGAAGAGAGGGTAGCACAAACATTCGAATACTCGTAAATGAGAGTATGAGGGTTGTTGGTGATAAAGAAGTGTGAGAGGGGATTGATATGAGAACTGTTTAATGGGAAGGATGTTTAGGATGTATGTAGTCATTTGTAATGCATGATGCCAAAAAGTGGAGGGTAGGGAAGCATGAGCAAGAGAAGTACGGACAATGTTATTAATGGTTCTTATTTTTCGTTCGACTTTTCCATTTTGTGGTGAAGTGTGAGGACAAGAGAAACGAAAAGAGAGACCATTTATATTACAAAAATCCCAAAATTGCTTATTATCAAATTCCCGCCCATTGTCACATTGAATGGTTTTCACTTCCCGTTCAAATTGAGTGCGGATGTAGGTACAAAATTTTAAGAAAGTTGAATAAACTTGGGACTTTTTAGAAAGAGGGAAAGTCCATAAAAAATTCGTGTAATCATCCAACAAGAGAAGATAATAACGGTGGCCCGAAGAGCTTAATATGGGAGAGGTCCAAATGTCACTATGAATAATATCAAAAGGCATGCATGTGCGTGAAGTGGATGCAACAAATGGCAATTTAATATGCTTTCCAAGAGAGCAAGAGTGACAGATAGTTGAGCTACGAGTTCCATTACAAGAAATTAATTTATTAAGTCTAAGAGAATCAAAAACATTCGGCCCGGGATGGCCTAAACGAGCATGCCATAGAGAGGGAGCTAGAGCAGCAAATGTTGAATGTGTGATGGTGTTGGTGATAGGATAAAGTTCGCCCTGACTATCACATCGCATTAGATGTGTCCCCGTCCGAAAATCCTTCACAGAAAACCCAAAAGGATCAAATTCAACAGAAACAGAATTATCAGAAGTAAATTTCCTAACCGAAATTAAATTCTTAATAAGATGAGGAGCATGAAGAACATTTTTTAATGAGAAAGGTGTGTTTAGGGGGGACATGATAGTGTGCCCAAAACCACGAATTGGAATGGAATGGCCATTTCCGACAATAATACCACGAGTGTTGCTCAAATTAAAATAAGACGAGAGATTACCTTGGTCGGATGTCATGTGAGAAGTAGCGCCTGTATCCATGTACCAGTTTGGAGATGGAGGATTGAGCCCAAGTGTGTGCATCGCGGCTTCGATATCTGTTGGAGAGGGGGCGTTGGCTGAATAAGCTTGCTGGGCTTGCTGGGGTCGGGGGCCAAGAATGCCAGCTTGCTGAATATTGGGCCTTGTCCAAGGGGTTGTTGGGTAAGGAGAAGGAGGAATGGCCCATGGAGGAAAGGAAAATGGCCACTGTTGGTGTGCAGAATTTGTCCAAGGCTGCCAGGATTGATTAAATTTAGGGTGTGATGTTCTGCCCCCTCGGCGACCACCATTGCTACTGCCTGAACGACCCCAGGCTACCATGTCGACCACCACCACGATTCTTACCCCCAGAAGTGCGAGATTCAGGCTGTCGGCTGTACCCAGGTGATGAGTTTTGAGAAGAAATTTCGGTATTGTGATCACTGTCCTTGGCTATCATGGCAGCATGGGATCCAATGTTGGTGCGTTTGGCGAGGCCGGCTTCTTCAAGAATGAGCATGGAGCGCGCTTGATAAAATGGTGGGAGTGGATTGCTTTGACGGATAAGAGTTCCCACCCCACTGTAAGCTTCAGTAAGGCCGACAACCATTTGAAGAACCAGCCGATTATTGGAGACCAGAGCCCCCACATTCTTCAGTTGATCGGAGAGAACCTTGAGCTTTTGACAATAGGCAGATGTATTGGGAAAATCTTCTAAGTTGGTGTTAGAAAACTCCTGCTCAAGGGTCACGGCACGAGAGTGTTTGTTGTCTTGGAAAATGTCGCGCAAGCGATTCCAAGCCTCCATTGCCGTCGCATCAGGTTCAAGAATGGTGTGCAACAGATCAGTGGATATGGTGGTGTATATCCACTGAAGAACTGTAGAATCAAGGGTCGACCATAACTCCTTTTCTGCGTCGGTGGTAGGCTCTTTGGATGTGCCTTCAGCCGGCGGTATAATATGGTCGATGACGCGGTAAGAACGTGCGTGAATCTTGAATAGCTCCGCCCATGTCGCGTACTGAACATTCTCCATTTCAAGGGTAATGGAAATATGATTCTTGATGTTAGAAACAACAAGAGCAGGGTGGAAGGAAGACTTAGAATTAGACATGGCGGTTTACAAGAAAGAGAAGAAGAGAGAGCGAGTCTGCGGCAGAAGGAAAAAAAAACGTATCCTTACAGCTCTGATACCATGAAAGAAGAATGATTTTTCCCTTGATTATCTTCTGACTAGAATCAGCCATATATACAAAGGATTTCCGTTTACAAAGAATGAGTTATAGCCTAAAATAAAGCTTTCCAACTATACAAAAACTATCCAAAATTACAAACAATATTTATGGAAACTATATATTCTGTTAGTTACTAATAATCAAATACGAATTCAATAGAATCATATCCCTAAAATACTCAATAAAAATAGTAAATAATGTTTCCAACGTATATAGTTTATATTTTCATCTACTACCATCATATTGGACTTTAAAAAGGGTCAAAATAGACTATATATATATATATATATATATATATATGATCAGCTTCTAATAGTTGTAGTCTACTAGTCTCAAACCTAACTTTCTTAATTATCTGGTTTTGGATTAAGTTAAATGTTATGCGTTGGAAAAATTGTGTTTAAAGAATGAAATTGTAGAATATTATGGCACATATTTTTTTACGAGTCATTTGTGTAATGACAAGGGTAATTATGGAAATCGTGTTCTACTCCGTGAGAACATCGAAATCATATATTTATTTGTTAAATTTGGATGAATAAGTTATGATTGATTAAAATGTGGTTGTTGGAAGTGAGTTTATCCCACATTAAAAAATTAACAAAAGTTTGAATGGTTTATATACAAGTGTCTTATGTGGTAATGGTAAGCTTGTATAGAATAGATGCACTTTTTTGCACACCCTTGAGTAGGGGTACAAATCATGGTCCAATTTAGCCTTCGGGATACCGTACTCATGGACCAAATTTATTACCTTCTTTAATAAAGATATATTATTCACCTAAGAGATATTATTCACCTATTGATGATGGATGATGGATTTAGATTGATTAAATTCATCATCAGTGTGGTCTTTAATCAGTTTTCTCCAATAAATGGAGATGATCTCCACATTTGATTGATTAAATTCATCATCAGTGTGGTCTTTAATCAGTTTTCTCCTATAAATGGAGATGATCTCCACACTTGAGAAATACAGTTTTAGGACAATCTCCATTTCCTTGGCCTCCTCTTTCAATATTGGTGAGAGTCAGACACAATTAATGAAGAGATATTATTCACCTAAGAGATATTATTCACCTATTGATGATGGATGATGGATTTAGATTGATTAAATTCATCATCAGTGTGGTCTTTAATCAGTTTTCTCCTATAAATGGAGATGATTTCCACACTTGAGAAATACAGTTTTAGGACAATCTCCATTTCCTTGGCCTCCTCTTTCAATATTGGTGAGAGTCAGACACAATTTCAGTTCGCCGTTCGCCGAAAACCTTTGTACTAAAGGTCACTCCGTTGTATCCTGGGAGACAAACGTCCAGTAAAGTTTCCAAACACATACGGGAAGGGGCGAATCTGTTTTAAGAAAATTGTGTGCAACACTGGCCTCTGACCAACAGACTTCGTTCTATACCAGCAGACTTCGTTCTGTACAAGCAGAATTTTCACAAGTCTTCTTTACCAGCAGACTTAAGAAGACTTGCTGACAATAGACCCATAACAACGGTTACAATTTTATGTTTTATTTTCGATAATTCTGTATTATTTTTCCCAAGCCATATTTCTAACACTATGTTGACCTCATAAGTCCAAACAAAATATTCTCAATTTTGAGTATTTGAATTATAATTATTTAAACATTAAAACTCGTTGGCTTAATTGAAAAAACAAACTGTTGGTATTATGTTGCAAACGTCAAAGTAGAACAAACTATATGCATTTTACTAGAGTAGAGTTGTTGTGTTATGCATTTCACCAAAGTGTTATGCTGGAAAAATGAGGGTGGAACGCAACGCCTTACTGAGTCGTAAAACATTCTTTGCTAGGTAGATATAGCTTTATCATAGGAGCAGTGGTGGCAAATTTTGCTCAAGCTCATATGTCCGTCCACTAAAATATGAACATGAATACATTTGAATTTTAATCTGAGTATAAATGGGCATGCCTACTTAAACCATTAAAATTTATGTGCATAATATGAGTTTAGATGGGAGTCTACATTTTCACGCTCTCCAATTGTGCTGTCACACTCACGATCTCACACTTCGCACCTCTCATGATCATCTGCATCTCCCAGTTCTCTTTCTCCAGATCCGGCATCGCCTCCATCTCTGATCTATCTGTGTCCCCTTCTCCGTCTCCATCATCGGGACTCCTATTTCTCTCTCCGTCAGATCCAACTGCCATCTTCAGTCACCTATGTAGAAGAAAATTATTATGGAGCACACTAATATTTTTAGGGTAAAAAATAGATCTCTCACTCTTATTAGAAAATCTCAATAACATACATATTTATAGTACCTAAATAAATATTTTATCTAATCGGATTTGGGCTAAATTAAAAACTAATTAGGAAACACAATACCAATTGACCACTAAATAATAAATAATAGAGACTTCAAAACTGTTGAATCTTGCATTAAATTGAATTTGCTTAAAATCATTCCACTTGATTGTCAGCCAAAAGCTTTAAGATATTTTGGTCAGCTTAAAATAATCTGTCAGTTACTTGTTCAACTGATCATAACGTTTTAAGTGTCAGCTTGTTTTCCTCATTTGATTGAACTAATACTTGTATTGACACTTTCTCATTTTGTGCTTTTGGTAGATATTCTGTTAGATATTCTTTCCCAGGATCTTTTGTGATCTTGGGAAGATATGTATGTTCTGCCAAACACATTTTCAAATTCAAAATGTGTTCCTAACGGGTTATTCTTGAAGTTCATCTATAAATACTCACTGGAAGCATTTTTGAAGACATAGAAGTCTGAAGCCTTATACTCTCAAGAAATTCTCTCTGTGTCTTAGTCTTCTTAAAACTTTAGCTAGATAATCTCCCTAGTATATTTCTTTCAAGTTATTGTTTAGGCAAACACTAAGTGATCCTTTCCATATCATTTTGAAATCAGTAAGTTTGTCTCACGAGTTTGATTGTTACTCAATCATTCTCCATAAACACTGGTCTTTTGTTGTACACTGATCCATTAGAGATCAATTAGATTTTTAATAAAATTAGTGCACTTCAAAAATCCAAGTCTGACCAGCTTGGTAGTGGACATAGCAATTTTACTGTGAACCACTTCAATTGTTTTGTCTGTTATTGCTCATACTCTTGCAAACTGACCTAATACTTAAGAAGTTTTTCAACTGATTAAGTGTCAGCCAGTTACTAACATAATTGTTTGCTTAGTTGTTTTGATAAATTGTTTTTCAGTTTCTTCTCTGTACACAGTGATCTATTTTAAAAACCCAACCTCTTCGAAAAATCGTTGTGTCAGCCAGCTGACCAACTTTGTTCAGCTTAAGGTATTTTAAAAGTATCAGCCAGCTGACCAATATCAGCTGACTGACAAAAACCAATTTTTCGCTGCCATTTTAAAAGTTCTACAAATCAACCCTCAAAGTTTTTAAAAGGCTATTCACCCCCCCTCTAGCCTTGTCTGTTGCCAATTGGACTTACAATTGGTATCAGAGCCTGCCTTTTTGAAAAATTATTTTTCCAAGCCTAACAGCTTGAAAGCACGATCATGGCAACTCTAAAAGGTTTTCAATCAAACAATGTTACTCAAGTACCTATTTTTGATGTAGATCACTTTGATATTTGGAAGGAAAGAATTACAAGATATATTAACAATATAGATAAACGATTAATGGAATGTGTAAGAGGTGGTCCTATGCAGCCCATGAAAATTAATATTAAAGTTGGTAAATCTTCTACTGCAGATGATGACACCATAAACCCTCTTGCTCCTGTAGATGAAGAATGTGTCCTCAAATCTCAATCAGAATGGACTGAGGAAGATAAAATTACTGATGGACTAGATGCCAGAGCTGTGCACATTCTATCAAGTGATGTTCCTGATGAAAACTACAAACAAATATATGACTGTGTAACTGCCAAAGAAATTTGGGATGCTCTTGTTGAATATGTGGAAGGAGACCAAAACACCAAGGACAATAGACTCTATGACTGTATACAAGAGTTTGATGCCTTCAAGAAGGACCCAAAAGAATCATTAAAGAATGCCTACAACAGATTTCTTGAGGTAAGTAATAAATGTTCCTCTCTTGGTAAAGTCTATAGTATGAAAGATTTGAATATGCGTTTTCTTTGTAGCTTGAGAAGTAAATGGCATGTTAAGGTCACTGTCATAAAGGAAGCAAGAGACTTGAACAAAACTCATATACGTAGTCTTGTTGCAAGTCTAAAAATCTATGAAAAGGAAGTTCTCAAAACTCAAGAAATTGAGAAAAACTTTAAAGGTATATCTCTTCAAGCTGAAGAAGAGACACCCAAAACTTCTACATCTCTGTCAGATGATGACTTTGATGAAGATGAATTTGCTGCTTTTGCTAGACAATTCAGAAAGTATAAATCTTTTAAAAAGAACCTTCAAAAACCTTCAGTAAACTTTCAAAAGTCTTCCTCAAATCCTCAAAAACTTTCCTCAAGCTTCCAAAGACCTTCTACTTCAAACTTTCAAAAGCCTTACTTCAAAACAAATGAAGACAAGGTTGAGAAAGAAAAATTGTTGTGCTTCAATTGTAGAAAACTTGGTCATTTTGCTTCAAACAGTCCTTTTACAAAAAATGAGTATTATAAAAGAGCTCCCAGAAATTTTGAAAAACAAAAGGGTTTGGTTGCTGAAGATCAAAATCTTGCAACATGGATTGAGACAGATTCTGAAGATGAATCTGCTGATTTTGAGCAAGAAGCAAATATGTGTCTTGTTGCAGAATCAGCTATATATGATTCAGAAAATGAGTTTCCTAGTCCAAAATATTCAAATGAGTCTGATAATGAGCTGACAAGCTCACCTATTAAAAACCCCAAGCTGACAAAGGTCATCAAACCTAATCAGTTTGTGGTTAAGAAAATAGGAAATGGTTTTTTTGGACAAGGAATCATAAGTCAGCAAGAAAGAAAAGTCAAGTCAACTTCTCCAAGGACTACTAACATCAAAATAAGTAATATGTCAAAAAGGCAGGAGGAGAAGGTTACTAACTCAAGTGTTGATGATTTACTGGAACAAATGCAAGAAATGTATTCCAAGTTTGAAACACTCAAAAGAATCCATATTTCTTTATTTGGTGATTTTAAAAGAATTTCTGAAGAAAACTGTGAGCTTCAAAAGATCAATGAGCTTTACAAAGTTCAGCAAAAAGAATTGCTACAACTTAAAAGCATCAATGAAAAACATGAGATTCAAGAAAAAAATCTCGGATGCCCAGATTGCTGACCTTGTAGAAAGAAATCTTCGACTGACCAATGTTGTTGATACTTACTCAAAGTCAAAAGCTGATGTAGAAACCATCATCAGTCAACAGAAAAGTCATGAAGACAACCATGGTCTTGGATACTCAAAGGATGATGAAGACTGATAGATCAAACAGTCAAATGGTGGACCTAAGATTCTGCTCAAAAAGGACAAGGGATTAGTCTATAATGTTGTGTCATTCAAATATCCCAAAAACATGAATCAACTTAAGAAGTCCATTAACAAAAAGGATAAGCTGAACAATGACAGTTGTCAGTCTTCTGGTCACAAGCCTCAAAATCAGTCAGTTAAAACAACAACTAACAAATGTCAGTCAACTTACAAATGTCAGCCAGCTAACAAAAGAGGAGGATTCAGAAGAAACACAACTGACAAGTTCAAGCCAATAAATTTTGTTGTTGCCAAGACCTCTAAGCTGAGTCAAAAAGAATCAAAGAATTCACCTCAAATGACTGATAAACTTGATTATCACAAGTGTAATATTTGTTCTACTTTTGGTTATCAGTCTCATGAATGCTTGTTTAGATTTAAACCTACTGACAGAGTAAAGATGCTTAATTTCAGGCAGGTTTGGCTACCTAAGAAAACTAACCATTTGGACCCAAAAGCATAAGGGGTACGATGATTTAAATATTCATATTTTAGGTATGTTTAATGGCAGATGATCAATCAACTAACATATGGATATTAGACAGTGGATGCTCCAGCCACATGACAGGGTCAGCTGAACTCCTTACTAACATTATTGCAGCCAAAGGACCTTCTGTCATTTTTGGAGACAACTCAAAAGGAAAGACTATAGGTTATGGATCCATTATCAGAGGATCTGTAATAATTGAAAATGTCTCATTGGTACAAGGTTTGAAACACAATCTCCTAAGTATCTCACAATTCTGTGATAAAGGTATGAGCTGCTCATTCTCTTCCATACACTGTTTTATCAAAAATAGCATCACAAATGATGTTTTACTCACTGGTTCTAGAAAAGGAAATGTTTTTGCTATTGATTTACTCTCTTTAAATAACAGTACACAAATTTGTTTAGTAGCAAATAATACTTCAAAAACTTCATGGCTTTGGCACAAAAGACTTGCACATTTGAACTTTAAATATCTTTCAAAACTTTCAAAAGGAGATTTGGTGAAAGGTCTGCCATCCATATACTTTCCTACTGACAAAATATGTGATGCTTGCATTTTAGGAAAAATAACAAAAACTTCTTTCAAAGATAAACCATGTCTTTCAACCAAAAGAATTCTTGAACTTCTTCATATGAATTTATTTGGTCCCATTACAACTGCAAGTTTAGGAGGAAACATGTATACTTTGGTTGTTGTGGATGATTACTCCAGGTATACATGGGTTGGAATACTACGCTACAAATTATAATAAAGGTGTTAATGTCTTCACGCTTTTGTTAAGAGTTTCCAAAAATAGTATCTTTAAAACGCGTGACCTTCTCTCTCATTTAACTTAACTAGTGATGCCCCCGTGCGTTGCACGGTTTGTATGCGGGTGTAAAATTATATATTCAGTTAAAGTTAATTAATATACAATTAAAAAATTTAATATGGACAAAATAAAAAAGATTAATAAACAGTAAATTTAAAGATAAAAGATCACATAGTTTTAAAAAAGTTATTGTAAATTTTGGAATACTTCTTTATATACATCAATTGGTCGTTAACTAAAATCAAAATTGTTAGACTCTAGCAAGTCTAAAAGTCTATCTGCTGAAACCCTTCAGCAGAAAAAATACAACTTCTGTCGGATACACTTAAGCAAGATTAAGGTATATTAAGTTAAGCAGTTTTCCTTAAATAATTTACCCTTTCTAATTAAACTTAGTCAGTTATCAGCTGCTAATATCTCAATACTAGTTTTTAGTCGCGATGCTTTCCTATACATAAATCCATATCTGCTGAACATTGTACGTTGTTGGAATACTACGCTACAAATTATAATAAAGACTTTAATGTCTTCACGCTTTTGTTAAGAGTTTCCAAAAATAGTATCTTTAAAACGCGTGGCCTTCTCTCTCATTTAACTTAACTAATGATGCCCCCGTGCGTTGCACGGTTTGTATACGGGTGTAAAATTATTTATTCAGTTAAAGTTAATTAATATACAATTAAAAAATTTAATATGGACAAAATAAAAAAGATTAATAAACAGTAAATTTAAAGACAAAAAATCACATCGTTTTAAAAAAGTTATTATAAATTTTGGAATACTTCTTTACATACAAAAAATTGTCGTTAACATATTATTAGATTTGTAACTTTAATATCACATATTTTTAATTTTTAGAAGTATTTATTAATTTAAAATACAAATATGTTTGTCTATGAAGTTTGTTAATTTTTTTAATAAAATACATCGGATTTGTAATTTTAAAATTAATACAGATCTGTAATTTTTAGATATGTTTTAAAACAAATGCAGATCCTTTTAGATCTGTAATTTTTAATTTTAAATTATAGATTTGTATTTAAGAAAATACAGTTTAAAATATATATTAGTAATTTTTAGATCTTAGTTCTTGATGGATGATCTGTATTTATAAGATCTATAATTTTACTGGAGATCCATCATCATCCAAATTTTTTATTTTTCTGCACGTATTATATATAATCACTAAAATAAACTATCATAAATTGAAAATAACATCAGTAAATACCAAGTCTCCTTATGCATATAGATTATTAACAAATTATAATTATGTCAAGTCAAATCAAATATGTATGAATTTTTGTTTCAATGAATAATTGTGGTGTGTGTATTTATCAACAATTGCATCGTTGGATATAATTGCTCTTTCTATATTTGTCATTTGAAGTAAAGTACTCATATATATGTTTTATTTCTAAATTAATTTTTAATTATCAACAAACAAGATAGTTGTTCTTTTTCTATTTTTTATTTTTTCCAAAATACTTTTTAAGTCTCAACAAACAAGGTTTTTTTTTGTAATAATTATGTTTAATCAATTTTGTTTATGATTTGTGTCCCATACTCCATTATCGTAAAAATAATATTATCAAGACATTTGTCTACCAAAACCATAGAGAATATTAATTGTATATTTATCATCAAAATAAATAATTTAATTTAATGAAAAAAAGTATTACTCTAAAAAATCAATTCAATAATTGCAATATGATAAGTATTATATTTAATATTGGCTTCACTCAACTCAATAATTAAACTGGAAAATCATTATTATTGGTAGACAAATGGTTTTAAATTACGATACTATTTCACACTATTATTTTACTATTGGACAAAAATATTTTACTATTATATCCTTTAAATCTCACTTTTAAAAATTTCTTTTAATATCCAAATAGTACATATTTTCTCAAAGTTTGGTAAACAAATGATGTTTTTAAGATAATAATTTATTGTTTATATAAGATAACTTTAGTCATAAGATTAATTGATCAAGAATTTAATAAAAAGTAAAAATAAAAATATTATAACTATGTTATTCATTAAAAATTAATGTTAGAAGGTAATTAATTAAAAAAATAACTTTATTAGTCAACTTAATATAAACAAGTAATTATGGTTAGATTTGTCCAAACATGTCATTAATTAATGGAATAACTAATTATGTAGTAGATAAGAAAAAAATGTAGTGGAATTAGCCTCTCTCTTTTTTATAATGTAAACTAATAAAATGACCAAAACCGAAATTAGTTTTTATAAGATCATCTCAAAATAAATAAGCTTGAGGAAATCATCCCAATGAGAAGACCTAAAACATATACCATGGTTTAAATTAAATACATGTTCTCTCCCTCTCCTCACTCATCGGCCATTTAAGACAAAAAATTTTAAAAAAACATATCAATTTCTTTGCCCTTCGCCTAGGGAAGAAAAAATTGGATGCTATTTTTGTTTGACCATCCATTCAAACAAAATTAGTCCAAACCACATGTAAATTTTTTTTCTACCTTGGTGAAGAAAAAATACTTTTAAACGTTAATTTTCCCTACACAACGATCAATTATAGCTCATGAGGTTTATTTTTATCGATTTATCTCTCATCTAAAAATTACAGATCTCGATAGTCAAGATTTCTTCGACTTCCTAAGATTTTATTTTTAATATATTTTTTGCGATTTTTTTCGAGTAAGCCAATTATTTTGTAGTATATACTTTTAATATTTTTATAACAAATACATAGCTAAACTTAGAGATGTGTATTTATCAAATGTGAGAAATTAAGATAATTATTTAAAAATTTCAATTTATAATATATAAATTGTATCCCTTTCTAAATCTGTTTTATATAAAATGACATTGTTTATGATTATTTCAAATATTTAGCATTATATTCAGTTTATTTCAAGTAAATAGCTATTTAATTTTCTTGATTTTTTAAATATAGTATTTTTTAGTTTTTTTTATTTTCAAGTTATTAATGTTTGACCTATATTTAAATAGTATTTTTTTTTTATTTTATAAAACAAAATGTCAAAAAAAGAATAAGCAAAAGTCATGTTCAAGCTTCTAAGGCCGACTCCTTTAGTTACTGACAATTAGAGACTAATTAGTCACCAAATATTGAGTTCACTTGACCATAATAGAAAATTATAAACCAAATTATCATTTGCTTACATGCCAAATTTTGGGATTAAATTGCTATTCATAAAACTCACAACAAAGAATTTTATATTTTCCATTTATAGTCTTGTACTTCAATGTGTTCTATACAATCTTGAAATTGTTTACAACATACAAATGTTTTTCTTCTCTTCGAGCACTGGTTAGAAGTTGTCCATTGTTGTCGTCTTAATGTAGCATGAATCTGCAATCCAAAAAAAATGCACATGTAATCGAAAACAATCAAAGTAAAAAGGAAAAAAGTTATATCTTTGTAACACATGCCTCACAATGGTCCTATGCAATTCAGTTAAACTGTTCACCAAATGATGAGAGATTATACAACTGAACTAATCTCAACTTTAATGACCATTCAACGTTGAATGAGCTGATATCCTTCATTCATTTGAAAAGAGGGGCCATTTTGCAGAGATCCCTTCTTCGATTTTGGATTATACTCGATTGACCTTTAATGAAATTGCAACAAATTTATAATGCTTTCATAATTTAAATAACTTGACAATTGAATAACTACTAAACTATCGAACTTCCCAAGGTGTCCATATCTAGATAGATGAAGTAGTTAATCTTACCGATAATAAAATGGATTTGTTTTGATACTATCATAAATAATATCTGATTCATTTATATCATTGACACAATCAATAGATTTGTTTAAGATGAATTACATATTCTAATATTCTCGAAATTTAAGAATAATTAAGAATTTTTGCCATGTCAATATCCATATTGTCGATTAGTATGGATATATATTGTATCTAATTGATTGAAGATAAATTTCAAGAGTTCAAAAGTTAGTATCCCAATATTAAGGAAGAATTCAAAAGGTTTCTAGATTTACTTATCTAGTCAACCACATTAATTAACAATTTTTATTTTCAATTTTCAATAGATATGATAGACATTAAAAGTGAAGTGTTTCAAATTTAGAAAGTTTATTTTGGCGGGAACTTTCCAAATTGTGCACCTTTCCTTTCATATATGTATAGATACAACTGGACTAATCTCAACATTAATGACCATTCAACGTTGAATGAGCTAATATCCTTCATTCATTTGAAAAGATGGGCCATTTTGCAGAGATCGCTTCTTCGATTTTGGATTATATTTGATTGACCTTTAATCGAATTACAACTGATCACGCTTTTTTGGTGGTGACCTTGTCTTCTTGTCCACGTTTGAGGTTAGGATGAAGTGGGCTCCACACGTTCGTCTTCCTGGCTACCTGCACAAAGTAAACAAATAACACCGTTAAGGAGTCGGGGCGGCCCGACTAGAACCCTCCGGTGTGAGAGTAAGATTTTCGGTGGAAAATGGGTAATAAATGTGCCGTGATATTTGCTTGATAAGAGGTTGTGATAAGGGAGTATAGATATCTCAGAAATTACTTACCTTTACAATAAATGTGTGTCCTCTATTTACACCTGATCTTCTTGTCGACGTGGCGGCTGGTCATTGGGGAACACATTGCGGCGGTTATTAAATGCGTTGATGGTCTTTGTCAGAAATAAGTGGGTTGTGCGTTTGTCAGGGAGTTGGTGTTTGCGTGTAGCGGTTTTACCGGGCCTAGGGAAGTTGTTTTGTCAGGCCGGGTGATGATTGATCTAACGCCGAGGCCGAGCGGTCTTGTGATGAGGTGTTTATTACTGCCGAGGCCGAGGGTACTGGGGACCGATTCAGTGGGCGAGGCCAAGGGTGGTGGAAACCACTCTAGTGTCTGGGGCCGAGGGCATTAGAAGTCACTCTGACTAGCCGATGCCAAAGCTGTTGGAGGCCGTGGGTCGTCTATTACTTGGCAACAATCAAACTCGCGTTATCTCGGGGACCTATGTTTCTATGGCTTCATTACTAGCGGTTTTCTAAGTGGGACCCGTTATTTTGCCGAGGACAATTTCCTCGGCATAATCCTTTCAGTGGCCCCCTACTTCTTGGCCGATCGACGCCGTAAGGCTGAGAAGTATTCTCTTTGCTTGGTAGGGAGAGGTTGATGTCGAGCTTGTTGCCGAGGCTGACTCCGAGATTCAAGTAGAGGTTGATGGAAGTTCATGGGGCGTTTTTGGGTATCCGTCCAATCAGGATGATTTGTCTCTTCGGGCTGTCACATCATTAAATACAGGTTTTGGCGGCTTCTTGATTTTCGCTTGAGGCGGCTTTTCGAATTTTGAAATGCTTTTAATACCGCCCTTTCTTCCCGGATCCAGAGAAATTAATGTCGTACGGTGTTGTTTCGGGTTTTGTATAGGTAAAAACACGCGGGTCGACCCGGTGGATCTAGGGGCCCCGCCTCAATGCGACGTCGTAGCAGGGGGGTATAAGAGCTCTTTTTTCCTTTCTTTTCACTTTCACCATTTTCACTCTTCACTCATCAAGCTTTTTTACGGGCAATTTCGCGCGATCTCTCCGATGCATCGTTGATTATTATGTTAGATTTATATTTGTTCAGTACATTACATTAGTTTTATACTTCAGTGGCTAATCGGGCTGCATATCGATTAGCGTGGCAACTGTGTATAGAACTTTGCCCAGTATAGTTTTTATAGGACTTTATAGGTTCAGCGGAAGACCTCTCCACAAGCTTTATCGGAAGACCTGCTTTAAGCCCACAAACGGTAGACCTCGTGTCCACCTAATCTTCTATGACGTGTCCTATCCAGCAATGACTCATTGGATTAATTCAAACTTATCATAATCATTATTTGAATTAATCCAAGACATTCCCTGACATATCAAGCCGCCGAAAGCAACTTTCCGAAAAGAAGGAAGACTTTTCGCCCCGAATGCTGAAAAGAAAAGCGCATCGTCTCCTACTTTCTGCAACAACTCTCAGATCTGACACCTAAATCGCCCACCTTTTTGAAGATCTCAGAAATCATTCCCTGCTCTAGATATCTGTGAAGATGAAAATCCTTGATCGATGACCCCATGCATTTAATGCATTGTTGAAAAGAGCTGTTGAAGTATTCGTCTTCTCCAACGGATCTTTTGAAGTGCACCTGCTATAAATGCTGCCATTGAAGACTGGAAAAAAAGCAATTGTACAGAATCAATCGAACACTTAAAGGATTGCTCTGAAACTTCATAAACTCCAAGTCTTACAGCTCAGTGCAATCAAGAGATCCTCTACAGATCTAGAAGTCCTCGTCAACTACAAGAAGCTGCTCATCAACATTTATTGTTTTATCTTCTTGTTGTTTACTTTCATTAACTATACTTCTGCACGAATTAAATATCTTTTTACAGATATTTAATTCCATAGACCCCAAACACAAGTCAATATTTTGTACACGATCCATTAGGGACATTCTTTGTAATTGATCTAAGTGGAAAACATAGTGCACTATTTAAATCCAAGGTTGACTGCCTTAGTGGTGGACGTAGCACTCTTTATAGTGTGAACCATCCCAAAATACTTGTGTTATTTCTTATCTGTTTGTTTGTCATTTGATTTAGTCATTACTTTGATTATCTTTATCTATTTACAGCAGAACTTAAGTATCTTGTAAACGGTCTCTACCTAGTAGTCCTTATCTGCATTCGAACAACTATCTTGAAGGTCTTCCGCTACTTCATTCTCTTCAATAGATTGCAAGTATCCTTCAAAGAATTTACAAAAAGTTTTAAGTGTTTAATAAGCTATTCAACCCCCCCCCCTTCTAGCTTATTATTGTGCCCATTGGGACCCACAATTGGTATCAGAGCCTTACTCTTTGAAAACAAGTTTTTCCAAGATTAAACTCTTGAGAGATACGATATAATGGCACAAACACACTACATGCTGCCTACATCTAATGCTAACCACGTCCCAATATTGGACGAAGGTCATTTTGATGTATGGAAGGATAAAGTAATGAGATTTATGAATTCTATTGACAACAGATTATGGAAATGCGTTACTACAGGTCAACATGTACCAATGAAGCCAAATCTTCCAGCCTTCATCGCTGGGAATCCTGCAGAAGTACCTAAAGAAGAATCAATGGACGATGATGATAGAAAGTCGTAGAACTTGACAAAGAAAGCAATAAACATAATCACCAACTCTCTAGACACAAGCACATACCAGCAAGTGATTCGATGTACAACTGCAAAAGAGATGTGGGAATCTCTTGTAGAATACTTGGAAGGAGACCAAGACACAAGAGATAACAGAAAATATACATACATCAAGCAGTTTGATTCTTTCAAAAAGGATCCTAAGGAAACCTTGAGACAAGCATACGATCGCTTCAGTGAGGTAATAAATAGATGCTTTTATCTTGGTAAAACGTATGATAAAAAGGAAATGAACATGAGGTTTCTAGGCTCTCTAGGTAGCTTATGGCATGTTAAGACCACGGCTATGAAAGAATCTAAGAACTTAAACGAGATGACTCTTCGTAGTCTCTACGCAAGTTTGAAGGTTTATGAACTTGAAGTTAATCAAGCTCTAGAGCAAGACAAACAGTTCAGAACTGTGTCCTTGCCAGCCATGGTCCAAGAAGAAATCACTGTTGAAACCAAACCTTCCACTTCTTCCTGTGAAAATGATTTTTTATTGATGAACAATTTGCCATGTTTGTAAAACGTTTTCAAAAATTCGCAAATTATGGAAGGAAGAACACTCACCAACAATCTTTCAGAAAGAATGGTGAAAGCTCATCTAAGGAAGAGCTTGTGTGTTACAACTGTAGAAAACCTGGTCATTTTGCCTCAAAATATCCTAAGCCAAAATTTGAAGCATACCGAAAACCCTCCTTCAGAAAATTTCAAAAACAAAAAGGTATGTTGGCTGAGGACATAGAAGACAAACATGTTGCTACATGGTTTGAGACTGATTCAGAAGAGGAGGAAGAGGATTGTGAGCAAGCTAACATATGTTTAATAACTCATGATTCAGGCCCTACCTATGACTCTGAAAATGAAGTCAAAGTTTCACCTAGTCCTTTAGACAAAAAATGAAACCAACGGTCACTAAGGAAGAACTTCTCAAGGATAACCGAGGATATGCTTGAAGAATTTAATTCCTTTAGAGTAGCCTATGTTAAACTTGCAAAGCGTGAGAAACTTACAGAAATCTTCGATGGCAAATGAGATTCAAACTCTCAATAGCGTCAACAAGAGAGTATCAAGTCGAAGGAAGAAAACAAATTCCTTTATGACAAAATTGATTGTCTATCGAGCACATCAAAGGACTTGATCTAGAGAAAATTGCCTTGCAAAAGACAATTGACTCTGGAACTCAAGGATGCATTCAAGAAATCCTTTCAAGCCAAAAAATCTAGCAATGATAAAACTGGCATAGGATATTCAGATGTGCCTCTTCCGACAATCTCTTCAGTCATAGAGAAAGGTGAATCCTCCGAGACTGCTAATGATATATCTTTCTCTAAACAAACATTCGAAAATATAGGGAAACAAGGCCTTGGTTATTCAAGTGTTCCCTACATTTACCCCAAAGTTCAGAAAGGTAAAGCCAAAATGATCGACTCAAATGAGAAACGAAAGGTAACGGTAGAAAGTAAAATGCCGGCAACAACTATGCTAAGGCAAAGTCTGGCGGCGGTAGACCTACTAAACCTCTACCAAGTAACTATCAAGTTTGTCTATGAAGCAGCAAGGCTCATTTACCCGTTGAAGGTAAACTTAAAGGTATTCTACCAAATCCTCCTGAAAAGGTAATCAACAGAAAAGCTAAAGCTAAGTCTGCTGGTAACCTACCTAGGAAGATTCGAAAGAAACCAATTAAGTCTACCATCAACAAGCAAGTTGAACCAAGAATGGATGTCAAGAAAAGGAATGATCACAAGAACTCTTCAGTTGAAGACTCTAACAGTTCACTGTGGAATTTCCATTTATGTCATTCTTGCAATTGTCTAGGCCATCTGGCACCAGAATGCATGCTAAGGTTCACCCCAAGATCTGAGAGACCTAGTTCTCTCAGGTCGGTCAGGTATCTTTGGTTCTAATCTTTGGTATGGGTTCCAAGGTTGCTAATCCTTAGGACCGAAAGAAAATAAAAGGTACTGTTTACTTTAATTCTTTTTCGGGAATGCTTCATGGCTATAGAATCGAGAAAACAAAGACATCGGTACACAGACGGTGGTTGCTCAAGACACATGACGAGGAAGCAGTTTTCTTATAGATATAGGCTGAGCAAAGGACCATTGTTATTTTCGGAGATAATGCAAGAGGAAAGACAATTGGATATGGCTCAATCACTAGAGGAAGTCTCTCCATCAACAAAGTCTCTCTAGTGAGTGGCCTAAAGCACAATTTGTTGAGCATATCCCAATTCTGCGACAAAGGTCTTCTATGCCAATTCAACTCCAACCAGTGCCTCATCAAAGACAGTGAATCCTACTCTACAATATTGACCGGCAATAGACAAGGAAATGTCTATGTCGTTGACTTAAATCTTCTAGGGAGATTCTCAAGCCTTTGCCTAGTAGCTAACAACGTTCGTGACAACAGCTGGCTATGGCACAAGCGTCTCAGTCACCTCAACTTCAAGCACCTCTCCAAGCTCTCCAAACGGGCTTGTCAAAGGTCTACCTATGGTGTCTGCCGACCATGACAGAAGTTGTAAAGCTTGCCAACTAGGAAAACTTTCCAAGTTTTCCTTCAAAAGAAAGTTTGTATTATCAACAAGCAGGACCTCTTCAACACGCTTATGGATCTCTTTGGACCAATCACAACGACCCGGTATTTGGGAGACAAGTATACACTTGTAGTAGTTGATGACTACTCTAGATTCACTTGGATTGAAACAATGACATCTAAAGATGAAACGTTTGATCTAGTCACAACTCTATTCAGAAGACTTCAAACTCAAAAGCTTGAAGACATTAGTGACATAAGATTAGACAATGGCACTGAATTCAAGAATAATGGTGTAGAAAAATCTTTGCGATGACCACGGATCGGACACAACTTTCTGGCGGTACTCTCAACAAAGCGGTGTAGGCGAGCGGAAGAACAGAACAATTGAGCAAAGCAAGAACAATCTTTGGCGAGAAGCTAAACTTCCTAAGTATTTCAGGCGAGTCGTCAACCTTGCATGTTTTACTCGAGAACGGATCCACGGTAAACAAGTTTCATAATAAAACTACATATGAAATATGGAGAGGAAGATCCCCAACATAGGATTTCTTAAAATCTTAATTTGTAAATGTTTTATTCTTTATAATGGAAAAGAATATAGAGGAAAATTTGATGCAAAATCGAGACGAAGGAATTTTTAGGGGTATTCCAAACATTCAAAAGCATTTCGCATTTTCGAAAATCTAATTTAAAAATTTTAGAATACATTGCATGTTTCTTTTGATGAATATGACTTGTTAGAGCCTAGAAAGGCTCGAACGTTGCTAATGATTACGATAATGAAGAGACAGTACAAATAAAGCATCTACTTCACTCCTCATCGAGCGGCAAGCTGAGAACCCACAAGTACCGCTAACCCTTCACCGGTGAGCGAGAACTCTGCGCTGATACCGATTCACAACTCTTCTGTTGACCCCGAACCCATCTCTTACGTTTTACCCCAAGCACCTTTACGGATCACTCATCCTTCTTGTTCACCGAGAAAATGAAGGTTTTGAAGATCTTATCTCTTGAACCAGTTTTGGTGAATCTCCTTCTCAACCTACTCCGAATTCTTAAGGGAAGAACCCACCGAAGTGATCTTCCTCCAAGCGTTATTGAAGCAAGAGATCATCCCATCTCTCAAATCATTGGTGATCTCAACACGGGGAGTTCGAGAAATAAATTTCGAGAAGAGACTATGTTTGCTTATGCATTTGTATCGAACTCGAACCAAAGAAGATTGATGAAGCTATCGAAGATCATAAGCTGGATTGAAGCTATGCAAGAAGAATTTGAACCAGTTTGAAAGATGTAAGGTGTGGAACTTAGTTCAAAGACCAGTGATCATCCGATCATCGGCACTCAAGTGGTTTTTAGAAACAAAAGAGATGAAGAAGGAAATGTCACCGAAACAAAGCTAGGACGGTTGCGGTGGCTACCGACAGCGGGGAAGAAGGAATTGACTTTGATGAAACTTTTGCTCTGTTGCTAGACTAGAGGCAATCGAGAATCTTTCTAGCCTATGCCTCGTTCATGGACTTCAAAGTGTATCGGATGGATGTAAGAGTGCCTTTCGAATGGTGATCTTCAAGAAATCGATGGAGCGAATGTGCCTCGGGATTTGTCATTTCGGACAAAGCTGGATCACGTCTACCGACTCAAGAAAGCTCTCTACCAAGCAAGCCTAGAGCTTGGTATGAAACTTTATCCAAGTTCTTAATAGAACAAGGATTCGTGAGAGGAAGAATAGACACTACTTTATTCATCCTCAAGCACAAAGGCCATTCTCTTACCGTACAAATCTATGTGGGCGACATCATCTTTGGATCAACTAACCAAAGCACGTGTAAAAGATTCGAGAAGGCGATGCAAAGCAAGTTCGAGATGAGCATGATGGGTGAACTTACCTACTTTCTAGGACTGCAGATACAACAGCATTCCGACTTTAGGACGGAATCTTCATCGACCAAACCAAATATGCAAAGGAACTAATCAAGAAGTTCGGTCTTGATTCAACTAAAGGATTCGAAACTCCAATGTCTACGACGCCATCTTGACAAAGATGAGAAGGGAAAGCAAGAGAACTTGACCAAGTACCGAGGAATCATAGGTTCACTTCTTTACCTTCTTGCTAGTAGACTTGACATTATGTTTCTTTGTTTGTGTTTGTGCTAGATTTCGAGGCGATCCAAAGGAGTCACATTTGCTTGCTGCCAAACGTATCATCAAGTATGTTTCGAAAACAACAAATCTAGGCATATGGTATTCGAAAAACAACAATTTCGATCTAGTCGGATACTCAGATGCAGATTATGCGGCAGTGCAAAGTGGCGAAAAAGAGCACCAACCGATGGGACTTGTCAATTCCTTGAAATAGACTTGTCTCATGGTCTTGCAAGAAACAAGGATCGGTTGCAAACTCAACCACGAAGCCTGAATACATAGTCGCATTGCTCTCAACTACTATGGATGAAGCAACAACTAGTGAACTACAACATCAAGGCGCAACCGCCCAATCATGTGTGACAACACATCAACAATTTCTCCAAAAATCCAATGATGCACTCCAAGACTAAGCACATTGATATCCGTTATCACTTCCTCAAGATCATGTGGAGAAAGGTAACATCAGTTTGGAATATGTTCCAACTGAGCATCAATTGGCTGACATTCTCACAAAACCACTGGATGCCACCAGGTTTGCTTATTTAAGGAGAAATCTTGGTATGATTGATCCTACTGCTTAATTTCAAAGTTATTTGTTAATGTTTCTTTCATACTGGTAGACTTAGTTTTAGACTAATCGGAAGGCGTAAGTTCTCCTTTACTTAGGAAGACTTAAAGGTTAGTATTTTACTTAGTCTATTTTTTTTTGCTAAAGAGGTTTCTAAAGCAATAAAGGGGGATAAAATTTGGTACTTAAGAAAATATCTTAAGTTCCCGCTTTCTCAAAATTTTCTCGCCTTTAAATAGACCTTGAACCGCCTTTTGCCAAACTTTACGGAACCCCTTTGACAAAAATATTTCTCTCTCTATTCATACTCTCTCTCTGTAATTGTGGCGCTTTACGCAAATCCAAGTCTTTCTTGTTTCTTCTTCTCATCGACAGCAATGGTATGTTCTTCTCTACTCTCAACTTGAAACTTATTGTTTTCTGTTTTGCATTTCATTTCATAACCTAAAATTATATTGGAATTCAAACGGTCACTTTCGAGTTTCATACAGTTTCCGCCATTGTTGTTCTTAAAAACCTAGAAAACTAACAGTCGTTTATGTATATTCATTTTTTATTCTTATGAAAAACTTATGTTATACATTTCTATGGTTTGGATTCTCTAAACATTCTAGGGTTTCAGGTTTTCTCTTCAAAAATTTCAAATTATTTCAGGAAACCTTGAAATTTCGCTTGTTTAGTTCTTGAGGTGAAAAGCCTAATTTTATTTGTATTTCTTTCGGGCAAGAACTTCAAAATCGAAGAAGCGAGCGGCGGAAAGAAATAAACCAGCCGAGAAGCGACATTCCTCCAAAATCGGATGTCAACCTTAGGGATATCAACCTTTCCGCCTCATGACATCATAATAAGCTCTGGACCCCCGTATATTCGGGGATGTGCATTGACCTCCTGTATGCGCTTTCGATAGCTTAGGCGTCAAAGCATGCGATGACATGAGCGCCTCTGGCATACTCCTCTCTTACGCCTCAGCGACAAGAACTCACATCTTTCGGCGGAAAAGAATTCTATCGAAGGATGGAGCTCATGAGCCACAATGCTCTGAGGATGGATTAGGGGCCGACCAATCTCCATCACCGCAGAAAATCTCCACCATCATCGGCGTACACTTTGGTGGACCTCTTGAAGCAACCATTCTTTGATTTGTACATGCACGGGAAGCAATGAGAGGAGTAGACACTTACAGAGAACCTCGAGGGAAAATGCTCGAAATCTGTTCTCTCTCTCTTCTTGTGACCACCTTATAGGCAAGGGGCTTCTATTCAAGAGTGGAGCACATGACATGTTCCACGGCTCAACAAATCAACCTCACGGTCTCGTGTTCCTTGACTTCGTCCCAGGCGTCATTTTCAGCAATTAAAAGCGATGGGTGGAAAGCCAGAACAACCCCACTGCAGCGCCGCCGTTAGGCTGATCAATGCCGCTTAGAGATGATGCTAATGTCAACTCTTCCTTGAAGGAAGATGAATTGATTATAGTGGCCAAGGAGAAGCAACTCCTGACCTCGTTCTTGATAAGTACGCTTGAATACGAGAACAAGCGGCAGGCTGGAGGAAGGGTCTACCGTAGTCACCCTTGATAAGGTTGCTAAGCATGTGCCGATCTTGGTAACTTCAAACAACATGGAAGCACATGGCCGGCTAGCGGGAACCCACAAAAGGCCTCTGCAAGTTCAATGACCAAGTGGCGCGTCCCTCCATCAAAAGGCGAACTGATGAGGCGGCATTTGCTTAGAACCAAGATGACGACCAGGGTAAATCAAAGAAGACAAGGCGGAAGAGCCACTCCAAGCGAAGAGGAGGCGAGGAATGGATTAGGAAGGAGATGAAGGAAGGCGAAAGAACAAGGCACCGGGCCAATCCGGCCATCCTTCACCTTCGCGGACCAAAGCCCGACCATCCTCTCAAACTCGACAAACCACTTCACTCCCGACCCTACAAAACCAATCAATCGCCCTCGCCTCTCCTGCGCCCGCTCCCGAACCAAAGCGAATGAGACTTCGTAAAACCTTTGAAGACCAGCCACCGGCACTCCTCCAACCATACCAATGAAACAGCTGAG
>CM028384.1:35979788-36021235 GCA_013146195.2 Codonopsis lanceolata | reverse complement strand
AATTACTAATCCAATTTTAAACCACGATACATAAAATATTATCTAATACATTCAAGGCGCGATACAAAATGATAATGAACCAAAACACATTGTCTACATTCCTCTTCTATCTCATCCGACGTAAGTCTTCTTCTTCCTCCTCCTGATCCGCCTCCGTCTCAACTGAAAGATAATTTCAACCCAGTACATATCTATTATAGTTTCGTATTTCATGAATAAAAAATTGTTTACTGCTTTCATTACGCAACAATTGTGAGCCTTTTCGAATTCAATGCTTGTCAAAGTTATTAAATGAGATGATTAACATTTTTTGAAACAATATTTCAAAAAAATGACTTTTACAATTAAAAAAAATAAATAATAAACTTTGAATGTTACAAATTTAAAAAAAAAATATCGACGAGAATTTTAGCCAAATAGATTTGCTACATTTATCCGGTGCAAAGTTTAGGGAAAGACTACCTAACACAAATCATTTTGTCTACTTCGCATTGGACAAGCTACGAAGCCCTTCCCTACCCAAATACTGAAAAAGAGTTGAAACTTAAACCTCATCCGACAAGTATGGAAAATCATCGGATAAAAAAGTCTTTATTTTTAGTAGTAGAACATCTGTTCTCGTCAAATAATCAACAATATGTTTTGCTAAAATAGTTTATTTTAAAAATTTAAAGCATAAAATTATCATTTTATTACTAATGAATACTAAAATTGTTAAGTACTTTGATCTGCTTTAAAAAGTCAACTACTTCTCCGTCTCAAATTATCGCTTATCCTTTCCTTTTTTCGTCCGTCCCAAAATAATTGTTTACTTTGAAACTTACCTTTTAGAACATAACTTTTATCACTTTACTTACTTTTTCACCCTACTTTAATTATGAAAATCACATACACAATGAGCTTTAAAGTAGAAACTACACATTAAACCAATATTAATAATCCAGTCAAATAAGTTTTCTTAAACGCCACGGATCAACCAAGGACAATAAATTAGGGACGGATGGAGTATTTTATTTTGAAATGTTTTATTTATAGAGTCCATTTTAAAAAAATTAAGTATAAAAGGCTGATTTTATTACGAATAAGTTATTAAAAGTATCACTTTCTTAAAAACTTTGACCTTTAAATATGATTTTTTATTTAGAACTGAGAGAGTATTTCTTTAAAAAAATGACTTGAAACGAAATTTTTTACCCAAAACGAAGAAAATAGCGTAATATACGGGGTAAACTATAAAATATCTCTTTGTAGTAAAATATTTACTCTAAAGCATTTTACAAACCAAATAAAACTATTCCATCGATCGACTTTCGTCTGGTGTGTATATACATACACACAGACATAGTGTTGCTCTCCACTGTAGTTTTAATCACGCCATGGAAGGCTCTCAACCTATGGACGACGGTCAGGCTCCATTATCAATCCCCGATGATCATCCCAAGCGAGGTGGTTGGCTTACTTTCCCCTTCATCATAGGTTGGTTCCAATCTCTCTCTCTCTCTTCTCTCACACACACACACTAATGATTTCCATTTTGAGTTCTAAGAGCAGTAAATCTGAGCCCCAATAAACTGAATTAATAATTGAACTGAATTCCTTCACTAATTGGTGGTTTCATTTTTCTTGGCAAATGAAAATAAAAAATAGTGGTGACGACGGGAATGACAGTAGCAAGTGGAGGGTGGATAAGTAACTTGATAGTGTATCTGATAGAGGAGTACGAAGTGAAGAGCATAGATGCAGCTCAAATCTCAAACTTGGTTAGCGGCTTCGTCTGCTTGATTCCTGTTATTGCAGCCATCATTGCTGACGCCTTCTTGGGTTGCTTCTCCGTCATTTCCATTTCTTGTTTCATCTCCTTGCTGGTAATTCAATTCTATTCATACTCTTCCTTTTCTTTTCTAATTATATACACTTCCACATAATCTCATCTATCTTTTTTATCTACTATGAAACTCATAATCAATATCATCATGCCTGTCCGACCAGTGGTGTGCCGTCCCGCCACACATACAGAGGACCCCACACAAGAAATTTTTTCATTGAAATTTATACTCTCTCCGCTCCTAAATTATCTCACCTTTTTTTTTTGAAATGCCTCAAAATAATCATCAAATTTAAACTTATTTTTTAACATTAATTTTACCATTTTATCCTTATTTTTTCACTTTATTTTAATTATGAGTCACATACACACGTGTTTTAAAAAAACTACATATTAAACCAATATAAATAATCAAATAATTTTTTTTTTCTTAATCCATGTACCAAATCATATAAGACGATAATTGAAGGTCGGAGGAAATATATCTTAAAGAGACAGTTTTTTTTTTAACAAGCCAACATAGTAGGGTTAACTTTTTTTGAAAAACCAATTATATTAAGAGCAGGGCTATTATCTTGGGACAAACTCCAACCCAAGCCAAGTGAAATATTAGACTATTTTGTGGGGAGTAGGTCTTGAAAGGCTCTGTTTGATCTTAATTCGTAAGATTAATCTTTATTTTTTACAATTTAACTTATCAATATACAGTGAAATCGAATAAAGAAGATTTATCTTATAAAAATATCCGTAAAATCGCTTTTAAATAAGTTTTTATCCTTTGTAGGGGAATAAAAACAAAATAGGAAAATATTATCCTTACAACTCATGATTGAATATTATAATTTTCTTTACAACTAGCTTTAATTGAGGGCAAAACTATTTTAGATAAATACAATTTTACCCTTTTCAATGATTAGTTGTAATGAAAATTGTAACATTGGATTATAAGGTTAGCAATGTTGAACAAAATAAGTAAACCAAAGTAAAAGGTTTGAACTATATTCTAAGGAGTAAGGACAAACCAAAAGCAAAAAATAAGACTAAATATCTTTGACAACCAATAAATAAATGTAAGATTATCTATTAAAATTATATCTACCGGCGGTGCAAACTTTTTTACACGAGTGATCATCTTTGAAAATAACACGTGACTAATCAAATTATAAAAATCAAAATAAAAATTATAATTAATATGTGTCATGATTTAAAAATCGCTTATGTATTAAAGATTCTACAACACCCTTGAATGAAAAATTTTACTCGATTTGTTATTGAGATGGAGCGAGTGTATATTACATATCAAGCACAAATGAAATAAGCATCACACGCCATAACAATTTAGGGGCACTTTGGTCTTGTTAGAAATTTTCATTAACGGTAATTCAATTGACTCTCGCGGTCTCGCCTCTCGGTTCAGTAGTTTGAGTCAGATCTTGTCACTTATGTGAATAATTGTATCACTTTTCATTTCAACCATTGGTTGAGATGCAATGACGTGGGATGAAAAGTGATACATCATTAGTACACACAAGTGGTACAGGAGATCTCTGACTCTAGAGGGTTTTCTACGTCGGGTAAAAAATTAAAATAATGAAGGGTTATAACTTATTACCAAGAATGAAATCTGAAATAGTTCAGGGTTTCGTGTAATTTGTTCAAATACTTATATGTTCAACTTGACAATATATTTCCTCCGTATTCCTGCCAAAAAATCTCGTTTGAAAATTAAACTTTTTATGTAAATAATACTTTTAGGAATACATTAATAACAAAATAAAACTTTTATGACTTAATCTTTTAAAGTGAACTATTTAAATAAAACATCTCAAATGAAATAGTGGACTCTTTGTCTAGAAATGACGGAGTAATTTATTCTAATCATTACTCCCTCCGTTCCGGGCAAAGAGTCCACGTTTGAAAGTTAAATTTTTTAAAAAAATACTACTTTTAGTAGGTCATTAGTAATAAAATGATATTTTTATGTATGAATTTTTAAAAATCGACTCCTTAAATCAAGCATCCTAAAATGAAATAGTAAACTATTTACCCAGAACTGAGAGTGTATTATTCTCGCTCTTGTCCCTACGAAAGCCAATAATTCAAATATACAACAACTTCTCTAAAATATTCCACTCTTTTTAAAAAAAATAATTTGTATTGCCACTGCTGATTGGCTGATATTAAATTTCTAAATCTTGTAATGAAAAACTAATAGAAAAAAATAAAAGGGGCCAGATATTTTTCCTTAATATATGACCACTAGGCTAAAGAATCAAATTATGGTCGTCCCTTCTAGTCAAAACTTCTAATTATTTAATTCGTAAAACCTTGCCAGAGATAGGGGAGTTGTTTGGCACTGCATATTAAGGACGTAGTGTTCATAATTATTTTGAGATCATTTGGGAATCATAATAGTATTGTTGTAATTATAATAATAAGAATTATTACTATTACTATTAAATTTATAATTTTTAGTATTTTTACCATCAATGAAAGGGAAATAAGTTTTACTCTAAATAGAAATTCTTATAACAACGACACTATTAAAACATTGACTTTTGGAAAAGTTTTATCTTTAGTCTTTTTTAATTCAAAAATAATTCTAGAATTCCATTAGGTAATCTTGGAACCTTTTTTTTTTAATCAATTTGAGTTAATATAGTCAAATATATTTGAAATCGCAAAACTAATTAATTTTGAAAGAATTAATTTACGTGAAATAATTTTCAAAAATTACTTTTGCCAAATTTGAACAAAATAACTGATGCTATTGCCACTAACATAGTATCACTATTTAATAAAAATACAACAAACCAACAACTTATAACTAACAACTTATTTTCCACGTCAGCGAAATTGCTAACATTTTTAAAATTTTCGAAGTGAATATCTACTACAAATTGCTAACATACCATAAACTATACCTTAAAAATGATTGAAGGTGGTGAATACATAGAAAATTTTTCTTCTTACTTAAAGAGTAAAGGATGATGCATGAAATAAAATTTAAAAAAAAAAAAAAACTAGTTTTATTAAATGATAAATTTGTTAAATAAAATTGCATCTACGCGTGCAGGGCACAATTATGTTGTTCATTACAACTAAGCTCCACTCTTCATCGTCTCAACAATGTGCAAATGGCTCTCCAAACTTGTGCAAATCCCCATCAAAATCTCAATTCGCGGTACTATACACCGGTATAGCTCTAGCCACTCTAGGCATAGGGGGTGCAAGAACCACGCTCTCGACTATGGGAGCGGATCAGTTCAATAAACATAAGGAGCAATCCATTTTTTTCAATTGGTTCTTTTTCACTTGGTACGTTGCTACACTAATAGCCACGACAGCTATTGTTTATGTCGAAGACAATGTGAGTTGGTCTTGGGGGTTCGGTCTTTGCGTTGGAGCAAATGTGCTTGCCTTAGCCATTTTCTTGTTCGGGAGCAGATTTTATCGTCATGTTAAGCCTGAGGGGAGCCCGTTTACAGGGATCGCTCGTGTGGTTGTTGCGACTATTAGGAAAAGGAACGTTTTGATATCGACGAACATGGAGGATTACTATTATGGGGAGGAAGCAGGAGGGAGGAAGATGGTGGGTTCATCACCAACAAAGAGCTTCAGGTAATTAAGAAGATATATAGTTGGTTTTAAATTGATTTGCCAAGTCTTTTTATTTACAAAATTGAATTTTCGTGACTACCGAATTTCAGGTTCCTGAATCGTGCAGCACTCAGAATCGAAGGAGACACCAACTCAGATAGCTCAATCGTAAAACCATGGAAGTTATGCACAGTACAACAAGTAGAAGACCTTAAAATTCTAATCAAAATCATTCCACTTTGGACAAGCAGTACATTCCTACACACCCCAATTGCTATCCAAGCCGGCTTGTCCGTCCTCCAAGCACTAACCATGGACCGTCATATTGGGCCCAAATTCAAAATCCCAGCAGGGTCCATCCTAGTGTTTGTTCTACTCTCAACTGCCATCTGTCTCACAATGTTTGATCGTGTTATACGTCCCACATGGCAATACCTCATTGGTCGACCTCTCACGCCCCTCCAACGGATAGGAATAGGCCACGTACTCAACGTTACGAGCATGGCACTATCTGCCATCGTTGAATCAAAGAGACTCAACATAGCCCATTCCAAACACGCGGAAACGATGTCGGTCTTGTGGTTGGTTCCGCAGCTGGTAGTCGTTGGACTTGGAGAAGCATTTCACTATCCGGGACAAACAGCATTGTACTACCAAGAATTCCCAAAACCGTTGAAGAATTTGGCAACTGCAATGATCTCGTTGATAATTGCGGTTGCTATTATCTTAGCACCGCGTTGATTGATCTTGTTAGAAACGTAACAAAGTGGTTGCCAGATGATTTAAACCGTGGGAGGCTAGATTTGGTATATTGGGTAATTGTTGTGATTGGGGTTATGAATTTTGGTTATTATCTAGTTTGTGCTTGGTTGTACAAGTATCAACTAAAAATGGTTAATCCCCATGAAAATTCAACCTCGACTTAGGATTTAACGTAAGTAATTCGATTAGTGTAATAACTTATACGTGTATCTTCATTAAAATGATTTCCTTATATCAATTGCAGTTCTGACATCAAATACTACATATTTAATAAGTGTAATAAACAGATTTAAATTATTCATTATAAAAACCATAAAGCTATCACTTGTTTTGGATTCATATTTAATTTTTTAATCAAATTGACAGTATTTTAAAATAGAACAAGTGATATGATATCTAACGGAAACAGTTTTGTCTTCTTCTCATTGGACAAGAGCCGCCAGGGCCCAGGCGCACAAGCTACGAAGCCCTTCCACACCAAGAAACTGTAAAATAGACTTCATCCGATACCGGGGATACCGGGGTAAAGTTCTGACGGTCCTTTTTTATTAATTTTTAACCTCAAAATTCATCCTTCTTTTTTTCATTAATAAATGACCGTTTTTAAAATATTATTTCGAAAATGTTATCGTCTCCTTTAACAGCTCTAATAACACATTTTGAATTTAAAAATCACTATTATTTCTCAACAAAACAAGGATTAACATGCCCGGTCAGGTCGCGTGAGTCGAGGGGGCAATGCCCCGAAAGGTAAACGAGCTTTTTGAATCATGAACTATAAAACTTTAATGAAAATATGTTGAGTTGAATGATTTTCACAATAAGGACGAAGACGAAGGAAGAGGAATAAGAATGCTTACGACGAAAGAGAATGAAAAAGAAGATTGAGAACATAGTCTGTTTCATTACGATTTTGAACCGCGATGCAATTAGATTAGACAGTTGTAAAATGGAATGAATAGAGAAGGAGGAGTCCACGATAATTTTTATATCTTTGGATGTTTACAGAAAACAGTATATATAGACTATGACTAGATTCTGATAAGTTGTATCTTATCAGAAGAGATGTGATAAGCTATATCTTATCAATGAGATAAGATGCAATCAAGAGATACGATATGACTATCTTAACAGTCCCCCTCAAGTTGATGCGTGAGGATTGCGAATGCTCAAACTTGGAAATAATGCTGAGGAATTGTTGTACACACTACAAGAAAACAGAGCAACTGCAACAAAATATTGCAACGGAATTGAATTCAGTTACAATATGAGTGGACAAAGAATTTTTAACGAAGAAACCCATTAGCCGCGTCCTTTTTTGGGGGGGAAAAGTTGGAGGGAAAAATGATGTCAAATATTGAAACGGAATTTTGCAACAGAATTGAAATCAGTTTTAATGCCATCTAATTTTGCAATGGTTTTTGAAACAGATGAGCTTCCGTTTCAATCTTCCGTTTCAAGTTCAGTTGCATTTATTAATATAAGATTTTTATATTTTGAAACTAAAAAAATTGACATTCTATTTTGGACGAAAAATTGGAGGGAAGAAACCCGCCTAATTTTGCAAGGGATTTTGAAACAGATAAAACATTGGTTTCAAATTCCTCATTCAATTTCAGTTGCAATTAATCCTATATGAATTTTATTTTATTAAATTGAAAAAACTAGTCTATATTTTAGTTGTAAACTAAAAACTGGACCGCGTATTCCTTACTGAAACCCATTTTAGCTGCGTTCTTTTTTGGGGAAAAAATTGGAGGGAAGAATTGCACCTAAATTACAACAGTTATTGCAACAATTTTAAATTTTTATTTTTAAAATTGCAATACCTATATAATAGAAAAACCTTAACCAGCCCTAAATTAATTAAAACCCCCAATTTCACACCCTTCATTCTCTCTCACTCATGCGATTCTCTCTCTCGTGCGACCTCTCTCCTCCGGCCTTCTCTTCTCAAGCATGTCATCTTCTTCGAGCGCTACATCACACCACACACCGTCATCCTTACTCGCAGACTTAAAAGGAGTTTGGTCAACTGATTTTAACGATTTCACTTCCTCTGAACAAGGTATTCTCTCCCCCCGATGTACAACTTTGTTCAACTGAGTTTAACATTGTCGTTTTCTTCCCTTTTTAGTAATTGATGCGTGGTAATTCTCTGTTTAGAAGTTAATATATGATTTTTTTGTTTATTGTCCCCAATTCTTTGATTCAGTGATATTGATTAGATTAGTATTACGATTAGATTGATAACCAATGGACTTGAATCTTTAATCAATTATATAGCTGTAATCATCTTGTTTCATTAGAGGATTTCTTTTCTCTGTTTCCTTGTTTTTTGATGGATGCTTGCCATATTTTTGGGTCTAATGAAGTTGATTCTTGGAATATCAAATCATGTTGTACCTTAAACTGGTTAAGACTAGAAAAACGAGACATGGCAGTCGATCAAGATAGCAGGAGAGTCATTTAGGGGATGTCTGGATGTTGGGTCTGTCTGTCACGAAAGAGGATGGGTAAACAAGATTCAATTGTGCAAACGAACAACTAAAAAGATAAAATTGGAACAATTGGCGAGGAGAGAAGAGCATTTTTTAGGGGTGTCGGATCTGAAATGCGTCACGAAATTGCCTTTGATATGGCAATCATCATAGCTAAACTTTTATTCTAGATGTGCATCCAACGGTAAAATTGAGCGAAAGGAAAAAAAGAGGGGTCAATTGAATCAATAGGAGAGAAAAGAGATATTATCTCAAATTTCAAATAGTATTAGACAAAATCATCCTTAATAGAACGAATCATGTTCGCTCGAAAACAAACATTGAGATCATGAAACTAAAGATGGTATTTGCACAAGATAAAATATAAAAATTCACTTTCCCCAACATATTCCTAGCATTAGAGAGTTCTAAATCCTTATCCTCTAATGAGAAGCCTCGTTACTTCAAATGGTGGATCTCTAATCTTGCTTCTACCGCCTCGATTCTTTAACCTCAAGAAGATCTTGGCTTCTCGAAATTCGCTCTCTCCGACTAGCTCCTTATGGAGGAAAGACATCTCTTCGCTTGCTTGTTTAAGTGAAAGTCTCTCTATCTAAGTCCTTTTGTAGCTCTTCAAGAAGTTCCTTTCCACGGATAAGTCCCACTCAAGCTCCTTGTTCCGAGCTGCCTCGCAACTCTAAGTTTCACTCTTTCACTCTCTACTTCTACCCGAGCATCTCTAAGATTTACCATGTAAGAGAGAACACTGCCGCTTTGTTCTTCCAGTTTATAAGCTTTTTCAAGAAGCTTTTGTTGATCCTCCATTTTCTGCCTAGAGGAGGACAGGCTTTCTGGGACAAGACTAATTGCACCGCACATCGCTTAGCGCTTTCTTCACTCTTCTCGAAATCTTCCAACATTTCATTAGCTTCTCCAGTTGTACTTAGATGCATCCTCTCGCTAGCTTCTTTAAATCTTCCTCGTGCTACAAGCCAATCTACTGCTTGCTTCTCCAATTTGGCCTCAACAACTCTTAGTTTCTCTTCTTCGCTTTTTTGCATGGTCATAGAAACCTTTAATGCTTCCTCTTTCTCGATTTCTACTCTGAGTTCTTTAATCGTAAGTTCTTGCTTTGTAACAATCTCATTTACTTCCTTCGAGTGAGCCTGGACCTAAGTTCGATTCGATTTGGCAGCCTTCCACACTCTTCTTCATAAGTTCATTAATCATTTTCTCCATTTCATCTTCTTTCAAAAGTGCCGATTGGACATCGATATTTTCTCGATCTCTATCCTTCAAATAAGATCTTCAATTTCCATCGCTTGAGAAACTAACTTGTGATTACCTTGCTTTAGCTCTTCTTCAAGTCTTTCATTCTTAGAACAAGCAGCCAATATAATTTCCTCTCTTCTACCCAACTCCTCTTTTGCTTCTTTTAGTTCATGGTAATCCAATGATAACTTCCTTTCGGCTTCTTCCACATCTTCTTCTTTCTTCTTTAACGCTGCCAGAGCGGCTTGAAGATCGGATTCCAGCTTTCCAAGATTTAGATCATATTCACCATCTTGAGGGAGACCTATATCTTTGCCGATCTTCTTCCAGCTTTGTTTGAGCAAACAACCTATCCGTAAGAATCTTTGCAGTTCAAGAGCCTCATCGCCGTTGAGACTTGGTTTTCTGCCATTCAAAACAGATTTAATAATCCACAAAGTATGACCCTTCCTTCTGCAAGATATTGTAACAGCTAAACTCTTCTGCATCCTGTCGAGCATGACAAAGCATAGCTTGGGTTGGTGGGAAGGAGAAGCCGCATAATAGTTGGCGTGGAGAGCGGCAGAGAGTGCCATTGTTCAACTCCGGAGCACATTCGTTCGTATGGAGGTATGAATCGATCTCAACACCATAAACAATCGACGGGGAGAGAGAGGGAGAGTGTGTGTGAGAGAGAGAGACTTGAAGGTACAGGAAGGGATCGGAGGGGGGTAAACAAGATTCAATTGTGCAAACGAACAACTAAAAAAGATGTGAAATTGGAACAATTGGCGAGGAGGAGAAGAGCAGAATTTGAAAATATACAGCAATTTTTTAGTTCATAACATTTTCCTGCCCGAATAAACACCATATGCGATGCAAAAAAATGAACGGTTGAACTTGATGAAAAGATAAGCTTATAAAAAAAAACTAATACCAAGCTGAACATTGCCTTTGATATGGCAATCATCATAGCTACTTGCAAGCGTATTTTAAGTGCTAGATTTTAAAAAAAATCCAGGGCAGATTAAATCGAACAAGTGGGAAATTGATGTTGAGAACAAAGAAACAATATCCCCTATAAACATCATCCCAGGATAAAATTGCTAACCATAGGTATATATGTCAAAATTGGTTAAAATCAATGGAATGCGGTTTCCATACGTGCAGCCTACCATCTTGCTTAAGATATATACCGTCCTGAGCAGGCCAACTACAGCCTAGCGTTAAAAAGTTAGAGAAACCAATATGATACATCTACATGAAAAAACTAACAAACTAAAAACAGCATGGTATTTATATTCAAGAAAAAACAGAACTACATAAGGCAGAAAAAATAGTCAACCATGAGATGTTTATCGTTATTCATGAGAATTTGGTTATTCACAGTGTAAGTAATAATATCCCTTACTCTTTTTGACATTATTGTTTGAATTCTAATGTCAAGAAGCTTAATGCATAAGTTTTATTTGGTTTCTTAAGCCTTTTCAGCCTACACCAGCCCCTTTGCCAACATCTCTCGCTGGTTGGATGGCTAATCCTTCTACTTGCCACACCCTTCACCCAGTTGGTCCTCTGGGCTTTACTCCACCCAATAGTGCAGGTACTTTTGCATTAAGTTCCCCTAGCTAATTTTGGAGTAGCTGTGATTGCTGTGGTTTGGTAATATTTAATCAGACTTGGTGTGATATGCATCCTTTAAGAAATGAAGGTTGTTTATTTCCCATTCTGGCTTGCTTCTTCAGATATTGACGTTAGCTCAAGTGCTTTTTTTTTTCCATGTAGTAGCTTTATTAAAGCGACCCAGGACTCCTCCCACGAACAATGCTGTTGTAGACTATCAAACAGCTGATTCTGAACATGTATTAAAGAGAACAAGACAATTTGGAATATCTGAAGAAGTATGATGTTATTCATCTTTTCTCTCACTAATTTTAGTAGATTTAAGGGAAGGAAAGTTCTTTTACTATATGATTTTATTCTTTGATCTCTATTTTCATTAGTTTGTGCAACATGAAGACTTGTGCCAATGTGACATCTTGAAAGCTCTTAGACTTGAGCTTGATTGATAAAGGTGGTGAAAATTGGTACACCTTTCTATTATTTTCTCTTCTTGAATATGCTTTCAAAGAATTATCCTTTATGATAGCTCGTACATTGCTCTAAATAACACCTTCAAACAATGGCGAGGTTATTTTCTGTCACTGCTTTCATATGGCCAAGTACCATATAATGTGGCTTAATTTTGAAAAGGTTTTCTTCTAAGTTCACATGTGACTCTTAAGTTACGGGATGTCAAAGTCTAAGGAACAAGGTACTTTGGAGGTTTTTGGATCCATGAAAGTGTAACTTTGTGTAGTTACTTTGGTGTTTTTCAGATGTCATGTTGCATTAGCACCCGCCCTGCCCCCTTCATGTTTCTTTAAAGTTATCGATTGCAGTATCATATTTTCGAAATTTCCTTAGTTTGCATAACTGAAGGGATGATGGAAGCAGAAAAAACCCTAAAGAAATAGTGTTGTAATTGAGTTGCAAGATAAGACAAGAATGTTATTAACATGCGAGGTCAGTATAGGGACTGTTTTATCTTTTACTTGTTAGCCCGATGAATTGACAGAATATTATTTACTCATGTTGAGGATATTTATTTCAATTAAAGCGCTTACATATCTTTGTCATGCAAGCTTAACATTAAATGTCTAAAGTTTAATTTGATTGATTCTGCAGCTAACATGGCCATCATTTTATTAGCAGGTCAATAATCTGCCTGTCAGCATTTTGCCTATTGGTTATGTTGGCCAGAGTCACGTTCAGAGTTCATACTCCTCTGATGACTTGCCAAAAGCTGTTGTCATGACTTTAAATCAAGGTTCAACAGTCAAGAGTTTGGACTTCCATCCAGTACAACAAATCCTGCTCCTTGGTTAGCTTTCGCAAGCTTTTCTTCTACTTCTTGGTTTAATTCTTCAAGATTTTTGGATACTCTGAATAGTTATCTTTCCTGTTTTTATGTGCTCTCTTTGTTGATGTTGTAACTCATATAGTTGGCACATTCACGGGGGAGATCATGGTATGGGAACTAGGTAGTCGTGAGAGGCTTGCTCATAAAAATTTCAAGGTTTGGGATCTTGGCTCGTGTTCATTGCCTTTGAAGGTTTGGATTCTAAATCTAATAAGAACTTTCCAAATTAAGCATAATTGATGCATTTATTTCTAAATTTTCTTTATCCCTCTTCATTGGTTAAAATTTATGTTTTTCTTTTTATATGGGGATTTGGGGGAAATGCTTTGCCTTGTTACCTTGTACATGATAGAAAGCCTTTGCCTCCTAAAAGAAAATTATAGTGACTAAACATTTACTTTTTCATGGACTAATGATTGTTTACTGAATTTGTACTAGGCTTCCTTGTCCAATGAATATGCTGCATCAATCAACCGTGTAATCTAGAGTCCTGACGGCTCCCTGTTTGGTATGTTAATCATTTTCCTAGTAAAAAAATTATGCTCAAGTATTGCAATTTTTTATTAATGTCGGCACTAAGTTGATGTTGGAAAATTGTTAACCATTCTTGGTTCTCATTAAGGTTTGCTCTTTTCTTTTTATAAAAAAATTACTATGGGATGTTGGTTTTTGTATTCAGTCATATGTAGGTCGATGTTTCTACAGGTGTGGGATGCAAGAGCCAAGCAAGATACATTTGAGGGTCATGAAGCACCAAGATATTCTGTGTCCACATTACAAGGAAAATATTCAGGTATTTTCGTTTCATTCTTTCAGATTGCCCCTAGCTAGCATGAAACCTATAGCTAAAGAATGAAATAAAATTGGAGGAAGGAAATAAAGCTGGAAAATGAGAGGAAGGAGCGGAGGCGACTACTGAGATCTGGATTTTTTTGGTGTGGTTATTGGAATGAAACAAAGACAAAAGAGGATCAGCAAAGAGGATGGTTGGGAAAAGCTGGAGAAAAATAAGCAAAAACGTGGACCTTGATATGAGAAATTGTTATGTTAGAAAGCAAAGCCAGAATGGTTTTGTGTGGAAAATTATCAGAGACATCTTCTCTGCCTTTCGTTGAGCTGTTGTGCCGTAGCTAGTCCACTAGAAAACCTTCTATCCTCGCTTAGCTTCCATTACTACTTTGTTTTTATATTTTAATTTCTATTGGATGTGGACCGACTCCAAGTAATTGTGATAAAGGCTGAGTTGTGTTGTATTTCTATTGGTAAAACAACGCTGTGGTGCTTTTGAAAGGTTAACGTTGATGGATGTGCTGGCAGGTCGTAAGACTGGGGGATATATAGAGGGTGATATCAAGATTTCAGGGTATCCAAAGCAGCAAGAGGCATTTGCTTGAATTTCTGGATATTGTGAACAACATGACATTCACTCTCCTAGTGTTACTGTTTACGAGTCCTTGCTCTACTTAGCTTGGTTGCGTTTGCCTGCTGATGTTGATTCACAAACCCGAAAGGTTGGTTACTTGGTAACATTTTAGCTTTAGTAGGTTACAATTTAAGAATCAATGCAGATGTTTTAAATCTTGATTTTGTTTTTTTGCAGAGGTTTGTAGATGAGGTTATGGAACTTGTGGAATTGAACCCTATTAAGGATGCAATCGGTTGGGTTGCCGGGGTTAATGGTCTTTCCATGAGAGCGGCGCAAGAGGCTAACCATTGCAGTGGAGCGGTGGCAAACCCCTCCATTATATTCATGGATGAGCCAACTTCAGGTCTTGATGCTTGAGCTGCTGCCATTGTAATGCGAACTGTGAGGAACACCGTTGACACCGGAAGAACAGTTGTATGCACCACCCATCAACCAAGCATTGACATATTCGAAGCTTTCGATGAGGTAACAACTGCATTGATTATATTACGAAATTCTGATTTCGAAGACTGGCTTAGGCTAAACATCTCCTCTTCTGCTTTATATGAGATAATAAGTAAAACCTTTTGTTTTTACAGATAAAAGTGAGTGCTAAAAGTGTGACTTGTTGTACATATAGGATCTTGAAGGAATAAGTAAAATCAAAGGTGGTTATAACCCTGCGACTTGGATGCCGGAGGTTTCTACTTTAGCCCAAGAAATGATTTTGGGGGTCGATTTCACTCAAATCTACATAAATTCAGATCTTTACAGGTGAGTTTTGTCACACGAGAAGCCAATAGGTTTGCTTGACTTTGTTTTATAATGGAAGAGTAGAACAAGTGAGGGAAGATATTCAAAAACAAATACAAGCTGACAATGTTGCGGAAATGAAGAAAATCAAAGCTGATTTCAAGCTAATACAAGAGGAAATTCAGTCACTTAGAGCCCAACAACCTCCACCAACATCTATGTAGTTTGACAGTTAGACAATGCCTTTTGTTAATCACTTGAAGGCTCTCAACATTCTTTACATTTTCATGTAATTCGACACTTCGACAATGACTTTTGAATGAAATGCTTAAACTTGAGTTGTTTTAAATGTTTGATTTTAGATTTACTTTTTTTGTAAAATGTGAATTATGAGAATGTTAAATCAGGTACGATAATATATACATAAAAATTCAATTACGAACTAGCAACAGAAATATATAAACATTGTAATGGAAAAGTCTGTTGCAAAAATGCAACGAAAAAGTCTGTTGCAAGAATGCAACTGAAAATGCAACGAAAAAAATCTGTTGCATTCTTGCAACAAAAAATGCAACGAAAAAAATAGGTTACAAGAATGCAACAAAAAAAATCTGTTGCACGATTGCAACCAAAAAAGTTTGTTGCAAGAATGCAACGGAAAAAGTTCGTTACAAGAATGCAACAGAAAAAATTAGTTGCTATTTGCAACAGACGTCAACTGCCCTTGGAAACATATTTGCAACCAAAAAATTTGAAATTTGCAACGCTCGGTTTTCGTTGCAATATCATGCAACGGAATACATACGGTTGCACAAAATTTGCAACGAGCGTTTTCCAAACGGAATTTGCAACAAACTTTTTCCGTTTCAATCGTCTAATTGTAACGGATTTTCATTTTTTGCAATGGAATTTTCCGTTTCAATTGCTCTGTTTTCTTGTAGTGATTTACTAACAATATTAACTAACAATATCAATATAAAAAATTAAATAAATTATATTGGGGGTATTTTATTCATGCTTATTCTCAAATATATTTAATAACAAATTGTTCTTAATTACGTGGACTAATTTAACTAATTTATATTTCTAATAAAAAAATTAATTAATGCAAATTAAAGTCATTTTTCATGTTTATTTGCAAATAAATATATTTAATATTTTACTAACAAAATTATAACATTTACTAACAATATTAACTAACAATATCAATATAAAAAATTAAATAAATTATATTGGGGGTATTTTATTCATGCTTATTCTCAAATATATTTAATAACAAAGCGTTCTTAATTACGTGGACTAATTTAACTAATTTATATTTCTAATAAACAATTAATTAATGCAAATTAAAGACATTTTTCATGTTTATTTACAAATAATAATATTTAATATTCCACTAACAAAATTATAACACTTACTAACAATATTAACTAACAATATCAATATAAAAAATTAAATAAATTATATTCGGGGTTTTTTATTCATGTTTATTCTCAAATATATTTAATAACAAAGTGTTCTTAATTACGTGGACTAATTTAACTAATTTATATTTCTAATAAACAATTAATTAATGCAAATTAAAGTCATTTTTCATGCTTATTTGCAAATAATAATATTTAATATTTCACTAACAAAATTATAACATTTACTAACAATATCAATATAAAAAATTAAATAAATTATATTCGAGGTATTTTATTCATGCTTATTCTCAAATATATTTAATAACAAAGTGTTCTTAATTACGTGGACTAATTTAACTAATTTACATTTCTAATAAACAATTAATTAATGCAAATGAAAGTCATTTTTTCATGTTTATTTACAAATAATAATATTTAATATTCCACTAACAAAATTATAACATTTAATAAAAATATTAACTAACAATATCAATATAAAAAATTAAATAAATTATATTGGGGGTATTTTATTCATGCTTATTCACAAATATATTTAATAACAAAGTGTTCTTAATTACGTTGACTAATTTAACTAATTTATATTTCTAATAAACAATTAATTAATGCAAATTAAAGTCATTTTTCATGTTTATTTACAAATAATAATATTTAATATTCCACTAACAAAATTATAAACAATTAAACAACTTATATCAAAGAGCAAGTGCTAATAATAACAAGTAGCTGTAGTTTAAGGGACCTAACTGAAAAATTAGAAAACTAACTTTAACAACCCAACAGAAACTAACAGATACTAACGGAAACAAACAAAATTTAACACCACCAACCCAGCTGGTGGTCAGGCAACCAAGGTCAGCAGGTGGTGGTGGAGCATGGTGACTCTAGGCGGCAGTCTTCAAAATTTTTTTGCTTTTTATTCATGAACACAAATCGAAATTACAAAGAATGAGTTTAGAAAACGTACCTTGTTTGAATTGAGGAAGAGAAAAATTCTAGACAGAATGAATTTTTATGATATTTTTTGGTTTGTATGTTTTTTGTTCTAAAATATGTTGTTTATATATATTTGACTAAGAGTAACATAGTAATTTAACTAAAACAAAAAAATAAAATATTTTCTAACTTATACAACCACCCCCACTTTTTAAAAATTAACAAAATTACCCCTAGGAATTAAACATCACTAACAGCCCAAACCCCCCCTCCTCTCACGCTGGCCACGCCCGCCCCTCCAATCGAAACCCTTTTGGATCGCCACCGGTCCCAAACCCAAGCCTCCCCAGCTCGCCCCCCAGCCCAACCTACTCCTTTCGCCTGTGCCTCCCTTTCGCCCGGCCCATCCCCTAACCCAACCGTGTTTTGGATCGCCACCGCCCCCAAAATACCCAGCCCAACCCAACGTCTTTTGATTGCTACCCAAGCAGTCCCAAACCCAACACCCCCATTTGGACTTGTTTCAACCCAATCCCTATTAAGCATTTTTTTAAATCCCAATTTGATTTTTAATTAATTATTAAATTAAAATATAAAAATTAACATTAATTTAAATTTAATAAAAAAAACAAAATTCATAAATTTAAATTTAACAAAAAAAACAAAAAAATGAATTTATGTAAAGGGTATTTTGGGAAAAGTATTTTCAAAAGTGTTGTATTAAGCATTTTATAGGTGCTGTATTAAGTACCGCTGAACGAAAATAGGCGGAATGATAAATGTGAATAGTTGTAACCAAATAAAGAAAAAAAAAACACTTTATTTATTATTGCATCAGAATGTAATGGTACATGGCACATGCAGAAGCAATAATAATATTATAAATAAATGTGACTTTATGTGATATTGCAACAAAAGTTTAGCCATAAAATTTTGCTAGTAGGTTTTCAATACAGCTGTTAATGGATTGGGCCGGGCAAGGCCGCACCAAGGTCACACGGACAAACGTTTAAATTGGGTCCGGTTGGGCTGGGTCGGCCGAAATTTCTCTAGGTCGCCAAAACTAAATCCTAAGCCCACACAAAACACCAGACTGACCGACTGGGCTAGCCCATCGGCCTACCCATTTGATGGGTCAATTTTGCCTGTTTTCACCTATTTTTCTCACCCACGGCAAAATCTATTGGACCAATCATTGAAGCTGGACCAATCATTGAAGCAATTTCTTGAAAACACAAAGACAACTACACGTCTATACTTCATTAATAAAGTTTTGATTATTCTAGTCTTACCATTTTCTCATAAATACATAAAAAGTGCTAGGAATATTAATTTCAAGACTTTTTTTAAAAAAAACAAACATTTAATGCGGGATAAAGAATATTATAAATAATTTATTCATTTTTTTCTAGGGTAAACATGTTCAACATTTGCATATTTGACTACTCATATTTAAAATTGACTAGGAAATAATAAAAGTTATACATAAAAGACTACACATACTAATGGTGTAGAAAATAGCTACATATTTATTTATTGTTTTAAGTAGGATTAAGTAAATAAATATTAATTAAATATTATCTCAGGTTAAGTTTTTAAAGAAAAATGCGAGACTTTTTTCCTTAATAAGGAACTAGTTGATTTGAAAATTTAGGTTTTATACTCAATTTATAGTAAATAAATAATTTTCACCTTATTTAACAAATATACTCATAAGTCGTTTTTCATCAACTGCAACAAACAATTTATTACCAAATCAATCATAAGTCATTCAGTGAATGACCAGTTTATCATCAAATCAATTATAAGTCATTCAGCCAACAATCTAAGCTATAAGCCACCAGCCACTAGCCGACGTGCGAGCCCCGAGTTAATTTGATATTCCAGATATAAAGTTTAAACTTCAAACTGTTGATGGCGTTAGATTTTCAATTTTTTGAATGGCAATCTTTAGCTCGTCTTGCAGGCTCGGCCTTCCCGGTAACAAAACGAGATCATTCCAAACAGAACCAGGCTCGGATAACGTCTTCGGGTCTGCATAAAGCTCGTATATGGATTCAGCTTCCTCGTTCAAATTCGTTACTATCGCTAGGCATTTAAACTCTTCTGGTTCTATCAACAACTTCTTGCCTCCATCTTTCCACCCTATCAACTGCAACAAATTTCACATAACCAATGTCTTCTGTTAAACAAAGATTTCTCGAAATGAAGCTTGAGCACTCAAAAGATAAGATTGAAAACTCGAGTTTACCGTTGGTGGACATCCAACGGCATTAGTACAATAGAGCCTGGCGTTATCGACAAGTTGACAGTACTTAGGGAATGCAGTTGCAAATCTCTTGTGAGATTTTAACTGTGACTTTACCCTCACCGCTCTTCCAATTGCTATGGCTCTCCTTCATTATAACATTAAGATTCTCAAACATGATTAGATACAGAAAATACTGCTAACAACATATAAACTCGTGAACATATTCGTGTCTGCCTAAGGCGAGGTGTTTGAGACATGGGCGATACTGCGATAGGGTCTAGGACCACATTGATCGTAAACAATGAAATAAACTGCAAATATATATGGGATCGGTTATAAATACCTGATGCCTCTAACGACAGCTAGAAAAGGATCACAAATGACTCCAACCAACTCAATTCTGTATGGTTTCATCTTAGCTTCTTCTTCTCCCTCTCTTGCTTCTACCTGTTCCCAATAATTCTCAGTAATCGTGCCATCATCCGAGACTTTGTAGCCAACTCCCATGCGATAACGATGTTTATGAACATTTCTAGCCATGGCAATTGTCTGCCCCACAAAGGGCTCCCATGACAGGGTACCGTCCATTATCACATCTCTCCCTTCATTTAGTGCTGTCACTAACAACGAAGATGCTGCATCCGTCGATGTTTGGTGTACCTATTCCATTGATCAAACTCAACTTTAGTAGCTGCAATGCAAAATCAATATTTGTAACGATGTTGTGGCTTATGATTCCGACTCGTACATTCTTCTAAATGCATTTGTACCGATGGGATCAACCCTGAGACCTTTTAAAGCATAAATGTATTTTTCATAAATGAATCATAACCGATAAAATCGTATCGATAACTATTACCAATTCAGCAGTTTGGAGCATGTCTTGATGGTGGCCTTTAGCCCTGAGGGCCCGGTATATCACGTCAGTCTCCTTGAAAGCATCTGCCTCTACCACCACTGCGTTTGCCGCCGCTCCCGACCAAAATGACCTGCCCAACACCAGTAACCCTTCTATGTCTATAGTCTATACAACCAAAAAGATCTTGCTAAGGTGATAAAATGGATGCAAAAATTCTAATACAAATCTTGATAACTCTTTATTGGTCGTACGGTACGGTTACAATCACTACTGTATCAAAAACATTTGTTCCATTTTTTTGACTCTTGTTGGTTGGAGTATTAAATTTGCTTTGCGGAAAAATCTAGAGTTCAATTTTTATACACAGTCAGTTAGACGTGCCCAGCCGGTCTCAAAACCGGCATAAAATCGAACTGGCCAAACTGGAACCATCCTCAAACCCGAAACCGTCCACAACATGGTTCGGTTTTGGGTTCTTCATTTGCCAAACCGTGAACCAACACTTCCAAACCGGGATAAACCGCCAATTTAATGGCTACTAAAAAACAAAATCACCGTTTTGGATGATCCAATGGTCCAGATTTGATCAAACAATAAAAAGTCATAATATAATAAATATTAAAAACAAAAATAATTTTAAAAATAAATAAAAAATTTAAAGGTTTACATAACCTTAAACCGGATTTGCACGGGTTTGGTTTCGACTTGGGGTTAGCCGTTTACGAAACCGGCTGGTTGGACTGGTGGGGCAGGTTTATTGTCTGTGTAAAAAAAATTGTTTAACTACACATAAAAACATCAATTTTGAATAAAATAATTTAGGCAAAAACTTGAGTAAGACGTCTTACACATATTTTTTGTAAGAAGGTTTATTTTTACTTGACACACTGTGTGTTGGTAGATTGGACTGTGAGAAAGTGGGGCTCCGTCTTACAAATTAAGATCTATAAAACAATCTTATAGAAAACCAACCAAATGATTTAAGAAGAGTTTTATTACATAGACAAATACTTGTGTAAGACGGTCTTACGTATATTTTTTGTAAGATAGATTTTCTTTATCCGACTCACCGTGCGTTGGTGGGTTGAGTTGAGGTATGAGAGAGCGAAGCTCCGTTTTACGAATTAAAATCCGTAAGATGATTTTACTGAGACGTACTCTTATACATATGAGGTACCGTAGTAATTGAAATTCAAGGTGTATTTTAGATCTTTAAAAGGTGTATTGATGTCTCTTAAATCATTTTTTATATTTATAATCGACCAATCAAATAACTTGAAATGAAAATTTCATAAATTAAACTTCAAAAGTCTGATTATTTCTCTTTAAAAACATTATAATACACTCACTCCGTTTCGGACAGAGAATCTTCGTTTGAAAATCAAACGTTTTTAAAAAATGATACTATTAGTAGTATTAGTATATTAGTAATAAAATGACATTTTTATGTATTAATTTTTTAAAGTGACTCTTTAATTGAAACAACTAAAAATGAAATAGTAGACTTTTTGTTCGAAACGAAAGAAGCATGTAATATAAGATAAACAGATACTGTGCAAGTCGTTTTTCAGGGGGTTTGTTATCAAATGGAACAAAGTTTAAAGCCAGTTGTGTAAAAATAATAAAATTACAGTGTCCTGTATGGAAAATGAAACTCAAAATTTAATGACAAAGAGAGAGTTGGGAATGTGAGTTACTCTTTGAGGATGTCTTTGAGAACAGTGCTCTTGCCGGCACCCATTCCGCCACCCATGAAGAGAAGCACCGGACTTCTCTCACTGTGAACCACCGGAACCATCACGTCCGTATATGATTCAGAATCATCTCCGCCGCCTCTTCTAGGTGTACCACAGCCGATCACTTTCATTTCCTCCACTAATGTCGAGAATGCCCTTGTCACTCTTAGTTCCTTGCTCACCTTTTCGAATCTCCGTTTCCTACTCATTCAAATCCATTAATCATATCACATCATAGAGTATTCTGAATGAAATGATTAAAGGAGTTTGCGGTTTTCACGAGCAAGAAACAGAGTCGAAGAAGATTTATTACTTGCGGGAGTTCTTGAAGAAATTTGTTTATACAAGTAATTTTCATCTGCATGTGATTTATTTGTCTGTGTATTGGCTCCTAATCCTGTTGATCCCCAAGAAGTTCCTTCAGTTTGCAGGCAATTTACCCACTAAATTAATACTACCATGTGTACAACTTGTCGATTTGTTTGCCTTTTCTTTAAGCTCAAATATAATCCATGACCAAATCATATATTAATCCTTTATATTATTGTATATAAACACAAATTCATTTCTTTAACATAAATCTACTTTGTTTTACGTCATAACATTTTATTATTAAACAAATACTCAATCCATCCCCCAAAAAACTTGTTTAATCCTATATTTTTGTTTGTCACCCTAGCTAGTTTATAAATTTTAATCTATAGATTTTGATATATATCTTTTTTCAATTTTTTTCTTTGCAATGACAATTCTAATACGTAAAAATGAAAATATTGTCATGTTTGTACATTTTGTTGGATATATATAGAAGCAAAAGTAAAATATTACTTCACTCCGTTCCCAAATTATTGTTTTGTTATACTTTTTTTTAGGTCACATGAACTATTTTCAAATAAAAATTTGACGTGTATATTGTTATTTTTTTTCAAATCATAAAACGCGTAATTCATAACATAAATTAACGAACGAAGAGTATACAAATTTTGACTTACGGAGAGAGTACAATAAAAATAGTATGAATTATAATTTTTGTAATATTGGTAAGAGCATCCACAGTGGTTCCCTTTATTAACACCCTAAAACCTTTTTTAGGGTTTTTTTTACCACACTTAAGCCCACAGTGGACACCCTATCAATCACTCTATCCTTAAAAAAAGCTAATTCTCCCCCAACTTATTGGGTGAGTTTTAGCCGACCTCCATTCATCTCTTTCTTCTCTCTCCCCCACATATCTCCTTCTCCATTGGTCTTCTTCCTAGTATTCGTTCCCTTTCAAAAAATTTGTTCCAAAATTTAAAGAAGGTGGCAAAAACTGAAATTTTTTTGGCTTGATTGGAGCATCCAGTTTTTGGCTAAAATCTTGATGTATTAGAGTGGAGAGCCTATGAATTAAATAAACAACTCAACTCACATCATTACTTTGATGATGGTATGCTTTCCCATTTTTTTCATTTTCTTTTTCAATTAATTTAGTGTATTTTTTGCAGTATCATTTCCCTTTTTTATTATTTATAACTTAAAATTATGAGTATATTGATATTGATAATATTAAAAAGTGTGACAAAACTTCATTTAAATAAAAATAATTGATATAATCAAAACATATAATATAATTTTCATAAAATATAAAATTTAAATGTATAAATATTTTATTTCAATTGTGGTAAGAAAATAAAAAAAATAAAAAATAAAAATATATTGGTAATTAGGTTTGTTAGTTAAGATGTCACCAATTCAAAGGGTTATATAAATGGTGCTCATTGGAGTTGAAACTTTTTTAAAGGACCTCTAAAAAGGTTTAGAGGGTTATATAAATGGTGTTTTAGGGTGCAACCATTGTGGATGTTCTAATAAGGCTGTTAAATTTTATCAACGTTCAATCAGGTTAACCAAAAATATGTGAATACAAGGAATTCACAAGGGCAATGGAAATACAGAAAGTTATAGTTGATTCTAGGTGTAATTCTTAATTTAGTCATTCTATTATTAGTTTATTACCAAAAGTCTATTAAGCTTATTCTACGGTACTTTTTTTCACACTTTAATAATTGTACTTTATCAAAAGTGTCACATTAATTCGTCTGATTTTTTGGATGAAAAGCTTAACATATTTTTAAAAAACTCAAAAATACCAATACTGTATTTCATCACTTGAATTACCATTGAAGGGTTGAAGGTTCGATTCATTGATTTCAAGCCAATTTTGTTCAACTTAATAAATCTCCTTCGAGATTTCTTCAACCCCCATTTGATGTATATATGTAATTGTGGATGTTTTTGTTTATGTTGGTCATGTTTGAAATTTAAGGCAAAAGGGTGAAGAGAGAGTCTGAAATGATTTAAGAAAGGATGGCGGATGAAATGTTCACGTACATATGTGCTGAAGATAAGGGGCATTTTGGTCTTTTTATATATTTCCATCCAACGTAACGGAACAAAATAACTTGAGTGATTAACATGACACTTTTGATAAAAATACAATTATTAAAATATGAAAAAAAATAATAGAGTTAATTTAACGAACTTTTAAAATAATAAATTGATCAAATTGAGAATTAAATTTAGATTCTAATTTCTAGGAGGGTGAGTGGACAGTATCAAAAGCATAAAGGGGTGAATATCAACAGCTTGGGGGCTCAAGTGGGTATCCAAATCGGTATCAACTATCAAGTGGGCTAAAAAAAAAAAAAAGTAAAGCTTAGGCTATTTTTATTTTATATCAAAAATTGGGTATTCAATGATTTGACATACTTTTATTTAGGGTGATAAAATGAGTGTTATGGATAAATGAGTGTTATGGATAAATAAGTGTTAGGCTATTATCCATGGATAATCATGGATATATTGCCTAACACCCATTTATCCATAACTCTCATTTTGCCACCCCTACTCTCATTAGTTAGAATGGTAAGATCCATAAAATATGCAACCAATGATAGTCTGCCAAGTCTAAATACTAATTTTTTGATATAAAATAAGAATGTCCCTAACATTTCCAAAAAAAAAAAAAAAAACTCTTAAGAGATTTTGGAGCATAGTTCCCCCACTTCCCTACGTTTAAAGATGTAAAGAAACTTAAAATAAAATGAAGATGTTGCAATCTTTATTGGACAGCAAAGTATTTGGACAAATCTCCCACAATATCTCATTATTATTCTAAAAGATAGATAATATCATAGAACTTATATTATTTCTACAAGTTTTAATATTGTTGACGTTGAATGATATGGCTTGGAATGTATATTGAAATATAAAGATCAAAGTAAATTTGATCGGACGATATGAATGTTAAAATTGATATAAACATCTTTGATTTGACTGCATATATGTTAAAACTAAAATAACTAACACAAATTTAAGCTCTATTATGAAATATCTATGTCAATAAACTTTAAAACAATAATAAGTAGGGAGAGGCTATTTTTACTATAATTATTGTTTATCTACCACATACTTAATTATTACATTAAATAAATATATGTTTTGATAAAACTACCCATTAATTATTTGCTCAATTTAAGTTGACTAATTCAGTTACTTTCCTAATTACCTCTAACATTATTTTTTTGTTCAAACATGAGAAAACAACATAATTATTCTATATTTATTTCTACATTTTAATTCTAAAAAAATGTGCTTATTCTCTTTTTTCGTAATAAATATGTTTAGTCAATTTTTCTAATCACTCTCGTCTCATATTCCATTATCATAAAAATAATATAATTAATGCATTTTCTACCAAAATTTTAGAAAATATTGAATTTTTTATTATCAAAACTAAAATAATTTAACTTAGTTTACAAAATATTATTTAAAAATATTAATTCAATAAAAATAATATGGTAGGTAATAAACAGAATATTGATTTCAATCAACTCAAGAATTAAAATTTTGAATCGATTTTAAAGATAGGCAAAAAAAATTAAAAGTTTACGATACTATATCATACTATGATTTTACTATTGCGTGAAATTTTAACTATTACATTATTTAAATTTCACTTTTAGTTTTTCTTCTATATCCTAAGAACACATATTTATTCAAAGTTTGGTAGAAAAAAATGCCAGTGTGATTTTTTTTATTGTACAATATAAATTTAGTCATAAGATTAATTAATAAAGTTAATAAATAAAGTAAAAAAATTATTGTAATATTTTTTTCTATAATACTTATTATCGTTTTAAAGTTTATAGACATATGAAGTAAAAATGACCGTTTATGACCGTTATCTAGCCATTAATAGTCGTTGGAGGAGAGGGAAAATATGTAAATATTCTGATTTGATAAAATTACATTTATATTATGTAAAAATATAAATCTTATTAGGTGTAAAAAGTTGATCATAAATAAAGTAACTTTTTATGTTATTTCTATCAGTCCACACTAGATTACTATTATTTGTCATGCATATTTATTCATGTCACTCTACTCGGTAAGCTCTTCGGGTGGGTGTTTAAAGGTCAGTAATAAAATTATTTGTATAATGAATTGAAAGTATAACAATTCATAATATATATATATATATATATAGACAGACACACACACACATACACAAATTATAGCTTGGGTTACATCCGCTCAAGTATTAACTAACATATATATTATGCATAAAATAATAAATTATTATTTCGTCATCTCACTATATATTATAGATGGTGGCTCGATCAATCTTTTCTTAATAATTGTGATATATGATATATATTAAAATATATTAGTAACATAAAATAAAATATATTGACGAAAATTTTTACCCAATGAAAATGTTTAAGATTAGAGCATTCGTGCAGATAACGTATTATAAAATATCTATGTCTATAAACTTTAAAACAATAATAAGTATTATAAAAAGAGATAGAATGAACAATAAGCTGTAAGAGGTGATCTTAATTAGAGCTATGATGTTACGAGTTAGAGCTTGTGATATTATTACAAGCTTGAGTGTTAGTGCTGTTATATCAAATCTACTAAAAAATTTACACCGTTAGATCAAATATGGTATTTTCTAAATAATGATGTAGATATTCCAAATCACCATCAACTTAATCATTCAACGACTCTAACACTAAAGCTCGTATTAATATCACAAGCTCTAACTCGTAATATCATTTGTCTCTTAATTAACCCCCGTAACATTTTGTATTTATAGTAAGAGGAATGGAAACAATTGCACTATTTTAGTGATCACCTGATACACTCACCTGATATACTTACCTATAGGGGTGTGCATGGGCTCTAAACACACGGGCTTAGGCATAGCCCAGTATGCGCTCATCTAGCCATGAGCTTCAGTTTTCAATGCCCAGTATAGTGGGCTTCATGCGGACATAAAATTGATGGGCTTTCATGGGCTTTGATGGACATTACATGGGCACGGGCTTTGATGGGCTTATGGATTGAAATTATATGTTTTGATATTTTTATACCTATCAAACCTTGTGTCGTCTTCCCTTGGAGGTTTGGAGAAAAGGAAAGAACTAAAGAATTGATGAACTATTACATTGTACACCGAAGTACTCAGACAAAGTGATTAGTGAACTAGTGAATGCTAGTGCAACTTTGTCTACTATATATATATATATATATATATATATATATATATATATATATATATATATATATATATATATATATATATTATTATTATTAAAGTAGTAGGGTTTTAAACTTTTTAACAAATGAACTAATGAAGTACTGTGAAGTGAACTAAAGTTTTTAACTTTTTATTTTTTTAAGTAAATAGTTAAGTTAAGTAAAGTAGACACAAGTAGTAGTATTATATTTATATATTATATATAATTATTAAAAAAATAAGTATTGTAAATAGATGGGTCGGGCCGACAACGGGCATTAAAAAATAAGAGCCCGTCTTGCAGAGCCCATTGGTATTCCTCACTTTAAAGCCGGAAGCCGATGGACACTTTATTGGCATGGGCATTATGGGCATGGGCATTGCGGGCAGTACGGGTCTTATGGGCTGATGGGCGAGTTTGCTCGCCCCTACTTACCTAATACACGGGTGGTGCTACAGTTCACCTATATCATAAACAAGCTTGTAATATTATATTTTACGTTGAAATATTGTTGTCGGCCATTAATATGTGTGGATAACAACAAGCCGTTGACTATTATGAACAAGGTCCACACCGTTTTGAACTTTCAATTTAGCTAGGTCCACCCCAATTTGAACTTTCAATTTTGCAAATTTGGCTTTTCGAATTTCGATTAAATGGTTTGGTATAAGGTTTGTATTATTTAGGCCAAGCCATATTTAACCCCCAAAGTAATCACCAAAATTCATTTAGAACCCCAAAGTAAAAAAAACGTTTTAATACCACACTCAAAGTTACAAGTTGTTCCATTTTGGCCCCAGGATCGAACGAACGATAGAAAACTAACGGAAAATCAACATGTACATCTAACGAGCGGGGTATTTAAGTCTTTTTATTCTTATTGAGATACTTATAACTTCTTCTCCATCCTCCCCCCCCATTGGGATTTCTTGAACAAACCCAAAGAATAATATTTTTTTTATAATGTCTGTATTTTTTCTATAATAATTGAATAAAAAACATGAATGCGACAGAGAGAGTTGATGAAATCAAAGACATAAACAATCTTAAACCACTAATCAACTCAAAAAATTACCAACAAAAAAAAAAAACGACCCTAAATTTTTAATGCTTTAGATCTCATTGTAGCCTGTAAATTATTAAAGTTATACGGTATAATAATTGAGTAATGATAAGAAGACTCAATTGGTACTTCAATTTGTACACTCAGTGACATGACACTTGAGTTGGCTATTATGAGTCCCACTTTTTTACTTACTTTTTAACCCTAATTCTAACTCAAATTAGTTTATTTTAACCTAATCAATAAATCAATACACTAATATTTTTTCCCCAAAATTAACGAGAGCAGCCTAATTTACAACAATATTGGTCGTCGTTGCCTTCTCCGGTGTCATATGCTCATACCCGATGCCATTGTCTTTTTCTCCGACCCAGGCGTAGGCCCAAGAATCCATAGTGTAGAGGGAAAACCATCTATGTGTGTCCTTTTTATTCTTAGAAAAAAAGGTGACGACGAACCATCAATCATTGGAGTCCTCGGGCATATCAACATCCAATTCCTATTCCTAAGGACAAATTCTCTGAAAGTGATCAGACGACGAGCTTCGAACGAGAGAGATTGGTAAACATAGGGCTTCCAGATTGGTAGACGAGGATTTTGACACATTTGAAAGCGATTGTGAAAGAAGATTGACGTCTTCTTTCCAACAGGAAAGATTGCTTTGAAAGCTTCGGCAGGGTCTTTTGATCTGTTCGGTGAATCCATCTCTCTAAAATCATTGCTTCTTTTGATCTGTAAACAAGAAACTACCTTACATTGACTTAAATAGAAGGTTCCACCATCATCTTACTGAATATGGTCTGTCACTTATGACGACGGTATCGCGTATGACGCCGGAGAAGGAGACACGGCCAGTATTGTTGTAGACTGGGCAGCTCCCGTTAATTTTGGAAAAAAAAAAATTAATGTATTGGTTTATTGGTTATGTTATAATAAACTAATCTTAGTTAGAACTATGGTTAAAATGTAGGTAAAAAAGTGGGACTCATAATAGTTATTAGTCATTGGTCATAAGTCAAAAGTAATAAGTTATCAGTCATAAATAATAAGCCATCAGCACATATCAATAAGCTAAATCAAACATGTCCATAATAGTCAACTCAAGTGTCATGTCATTGAGTATAAAAATTTAAGTACTAATTGAGTCTCCCAAGCATTACCAATAAATATTTAAATGTACAATTATCTATGAATTCAAATGGTCCCTCTATTCCTAAATGAGGTATGCTATCACGAGATCGAGCTTGTGGTATTAGTAAAAGATTTAGTGTTAGTATTGTTAGATCAAATATACTTAAATCTGAACATCATTCAATCAAATATGCTATTTTCATGGACATTCTAAATTATCACAAACTTATCCAACGGCTCTAACATTAAAACTCGTAATAATATAACAAACTTTAGCTCGTAATATCATTTGCTTTCCTAAATTATTGTTCTGCTTATATTTCATTTATGCATAGATTAATTGTTGGCAAAAATTTAGAAAAGACCGTTTTAAAGTTATTTTCTATAAGATGGGTCCCCTCAACCTGATTCACCATGAGTTGATAAGTTGAACTGTGAGAGAGTGATACTCCGTTTTATAAATTAAGATGGGTAAGACCATCATTTTACTCCTTGCTTGTTTTTCTTGAATGCTTAAATCTGATTTATGAATTCTTAGTACTAAAAAAATAATATTTATTAATTACATGTTTTATCATTAAAAAAAAAGAGTCGAATAGTAAATTCAACATTGCAATATTTGATACTAATATTTGGTATGTTTATGTAATTTTTAGGCGAGGTAAAGAAATAAATGAAAGAATCAAACAAATAATTGAGCTGGTGAGGTGCCAAACAAGAGTAATAAAGATTAAAGACAGAAGACTAGACTTAATAATAGAGCTATTAATACCTGGTAGCTGCCATCACCATCTCCTTCAGCCTTTTCTGATCAGAACCAACGCTCAACACCTTCAACACAAAGACTTTCAATGGTCATCGTTTTATAAATTATCAAAATGAAAAAAAAAAAAATACACCGTTCCAAATTATTGTTTTGTTTGACCCGGTACATGGATTTAAAAAAAATTGCTTTGTTATTAATATTTGTTTGATGTATAATTTCCTTTAAAACTTATGTGTATGTGACGCATAATTAAAATATATTAAAAAGATAAGGGTAAAGTAGTAAAAGTGTTAGCTTAAAATGAAAATTTTCAACTAAAACAATTATTTTAGGATGAACGAAAAAGGAAAACTGAACACATTGAATTTTACAAATATCTCCCCTTTTTCTTTTTAAGAAAGTCAACTTTTTTTTTTTGCAAGCAGTTCCTGACTAACTGTATTTAATTTTGCAGCGGTGATTTTCCGGTGGTCGATGGTGGCGAAAGTGGGGCTGATTGAATGGGGTGGCCATCAAGGGAGGGGCCACCATTAGGTGGGGTAGCCATCAATGGGTGGTAGCGGTTGGGTGAGGTGGTGGACTTGGTCATCAAAAAAATTTCCTCTTGGGGAAACAAAAGGAGTGTTATAAAAGAGTGTCGTATTTAATATTTTTGTACGTTAAGTATAATTTTTTTTAAAAAAATAATAAAATCAATTAAATTTTTCGTAATTTGTATCGCAAATCAATTAACATTTTTTTAAAGAACGGTGCAAGTAATTATCTACGAAAAAACTTCGCACAAAATTTTTAAAAATTTAGTTAAAATATGTATATGCATATCTTTTTAAAACATATCTTTGTGTGTTGGTAAGTTGAGTTGTGAGAAGGTGGTGCGATCCATCTTACATGAGACCTATTCAAACTTAAAACGATCTCGTGAGAGCTTATATATGTTTGTTGTTGTTTTTTTTTTTACCAAAATTTAGTTACCTGGCTGATCATGAGAGAAGCTTGGCTCCAATGAAAAGCCAAATAGCCAAGAATGCACCTATCAAATTCCTCGACTAGCTTCACATAGAGTGATTCCCCATTTGCCTCATTTGCAAAGTAATCATAGACGCTATTCTCACATCCCTTGGAATTTTTTAAGTAATCATATGCCAACTTGCATAGCTGAGGGCATTCATTTCCATCCCTAAATCCAATTTGCCTTGCTGGTAAACAATTATTAAAACAAAATAAATAAATACAATCACTATTTTAAGCTTTTTGGTCATAAAAATAAACAGTCATATTGTCAAGTTGATGTGGAAAGTCATAAATAAATAGATTTAAAAACAAAAGTGATAATGAAAGAAAAGTATCACCCCCCACCCTTTCTTTAGTGTTAATTACTTTTTTATACGAATAGAGACTAATCGATTTGACTAACGAATTTTTAATATTTAAAATATGAACAACGTAGTCATGATTTCGATAAAATGTGACTAATGTCTTTAATTGGATATCTAAATTGGTAAAAAAACTGCTGACATGGACTATGGTATGGGTAGCAGCTCTGTTAACAATTTGAGGGCTTGTTTGGTAGTCGGATAAGGATAAACAATATTATTAATCCCAGTACTATTAGTGCCCTCACTATTAATCCTCACTTGCATATCGGGGTTAGTTTTGAGATTACAAATATTAATCACAATTTTTTTTTAGTGAGGACGTTAATAATATCACCCTCCCCCTTGGTATTAATAGTGAGGGGATAATGATTTTATCCGGATAACTCGTGCTATTAGTCCCGACCACCTATTGCGTACCAAACATCAGACAACTCGACTTATTAATCCTATCTGATCTTAATCTTGGCTATCAAACGACGCCTGAATGTCTAGTTAATGACATTGGTCACATATTGTTCAAATCATTAATACGTTAGTCATATTTTAGATGTTGGAAGTTTGTTGGTCAAATCGATTATCCCCAATTTGTACGATGATAAAAAAAAAAAACTAATTAACCCCTTTCTTTATAATACCTATGATTTTGTGTTTTTTTTAAAAGAATACCCCTGTGCAAATCAAGATTATCAATTAAAATTAGAATTAAATCAAAGTTAAAATAGTATAATTAACTTTCAATAAAAGAAAGATTGAATATGAATACTTTTTTGGAACAGCCTAAACAGGAACAATAACTTTTGTGGCAAACACAACGCTTAGGGTTTCCGGACAGTTGCCCCCACTTTTTTTTTTTTTTTTTTTAAGAAACAAATATTTTTTTAATCTGTTATATTTTACATTTTTCCCCACCTAAGTTAATTTTTTTCAATTTGTCCCACTGAGTAAATCTCTACGTCTACGTCTGCCACTGTCTACCAATTGAAAGTTTTGTGTTCTATAATGAAATGCAAGTGTTATAAATTAATTTGACTTGCTATGAATATGTAGATTGATCTTCAAGACTTACCAACATAATGAGAAAACTTTTCAAGCTTTCCGGCGCCGGAGCTGGAGCCGGTCCTGTCTAACCTAGGAAAAAGATGTTGTGGTACGGAAGATGGTTGTTTAGACTTTTTCCGACGGCGGTGATGTATCGCAGCAGCGGCGACGAATCCGATGAAGGTTGCACCAATTAAGTGTGCAAGTATGAATTTGCCATAGCCATCTGAAACAAAGTAATGGATAATTAGAACTTACATGGATGAGAGAGAGAAAGAGATCAGATGATGAAAGAGGAAGAGCTATGCAACTAGCCTTTCTGCATGGTTGTACAGAAAAGGGCCAATTGAGAGCTTAATTGAAGTTGAAGGATTGTACAGAGCAGGAAGAAGGTCTGTTTTCATGAATTGTAGCTGGAGCCATGAAGATGAGACAAAATAATAATGTAAGTGTGTATATATATGTATATATATATATATATATATATATATATATATATATTATATATATATATATAAAGATGGAGAAGTCGTGGAGACAAAATTCGTTGCTTCTGTCCCTCCATAAGAAAGTTCTTTTTATCCCTCTGATCCAAAAAAAAAAAAAAAAAAGGTTCATTTTTACTGTTTAGACAGCTATTAAAAAATGTTTGTCCTTCCAAAAAAATTCTCAAATTTGATCATTTTAAAAATTATATTTACTATTTTATCCTTGATTTAATTGTTATTTTTGAATTGATAAACCACGTTCTTATGCGAGTATTCTCGTAAAATATATATATATTATTTTAATATTTATAAAACTATAATCAATTGTCTTTTTTTTTTCTTAATTTGTGTATCGGGTCAAACATAATTAGGTCTTATAATTGGGTGAGTTGGGTCGAATAATTGGTTAATAATTGGTTAAAACCAATCAAAACCCATTAAAATTCAAATATTAAACGGATCGAAATGAGTCGGATGAATCAGATCGGGTTAAAACAGGTGACGGCCTGATGGGTAAACCCATTTTAACCCGAAATTTTACCCAAAAATTCGTACATGCATTATAGAGTAAAAAACTATCAGATCAAAATGGTAATGGATTTACCTTGACCCAACCCAATCAATAAATATTTTTTTGGTTGAAACGAATTACCCATTTTGACCTAAATATGTTAAGGGGTTAGGTTGTGTTTGATAATTTTGGGGCCGGGTTTGTAAAGGGGTTTTAGATATCGAGTTGTAATTGTTAAAATGTAACTCTTTTAGTTTTAAGAAAGAAATGATTAGTATTTTAAAACATGTTATGGAAGAACTTATTTAAAAATGAAAATTTAAAAAGTGTACAGTATCATTCGCTCATTAAAAACTAGTGAGAAACGTTTTTGTTAGAGATTTTTTTATTCCTAAACTTAACCCTAAGAAACCAAAACATTAGGACTCAATAACCTTTATCAGCAAACTTTTGGATCATCTGATATACATAATTTAATTTATTGATTTAGTCATTATATATATATACTAGATTTCGTGTTTGTGCTTATGACACGGTTTTAGTATGGATGTGATCAATGTATGAAGCAAGTGTGAAACGAGTATGATGTGAAGAAATTAATAAAGCAAGATATCTCAAAAATTAAAAAATTGTGTAATTTATCTAAAAAAGTATAATTAAGCATCCAAAAGCACTCTCTCTCTCTCTCTCGCACATACCAACCATACACATGTTAATTAAAATAAAGTTAAATATGAAAATCTCAGCAAACAAAAACCATAAAATAAATTGAATGGGTCAGAGCGAACTAGCAAAATACTATTTTGAAACCGAAATCACAAAGATTCAGACCAATAAGGGAAACTTAGCAAAAAAAAATTTAAAAATAAAGATATTAAAATACAAATATTTAAAATTACAAAACTTACGAAATTTTTTTTAAAAAAATATCAAATCTAAATTGGTTAGAAATTAAATTGAGATTCAGTTGATTACGATAACAATCAATTAAGAAACTATATATTAAATATTTGTAAACAATAAATCTAGGTTGGACAAAAAAAAACAGGCTGGAAAAAAATTAAATTGATTCTTTTTTAAAAAAAATCTAGGTGAGATGTTAGTAAAAAAATAAATCATGACATCTGAATAGTACTAGTCAATTTAGTCAATTGCATATGTGCAAAAAAAAAAAACTGTAAAACTGTAAAATAATAACTATAAAATCTTAATATAGGAGATGAATAACTGATGTTCACATGCTTGAAAACCCAAATAAATCACAGTCGTAGGATGTTAGTAAAAAAATAAATCATGACCTCTTGCGATTTAAAAAAAAATGTTATCGTTGAAGGGTACTTTGTTTCAAGTGATAGTTGAGAGATTGATGTTTTATAAGGGGTGACTGTTTAGAAGATTAATCGCATGATGTAACTTTGTAATGTGAAGATAAAATATAGCGAGAAGAAAAAAAGGTGACTGTTTATAGTATTAATTCTATAGGGTAACTTGTAATAGAGAAATAAAAAATAGGGAGTTAAAAATAAATAACTATTCATACATATGAATGTGAGGGTGAATCTCAACCGCTAAATTTTTTAAGATAATTTAATTTCAACCTCTTAACAGCCATAGTCAATTGCACATGTGCGAACCTAGCTATTTTATAATATAATATTATTTTAAAATTAACTAATCAAAACCACATTAGTTTACAACAAACTAAAATAACTTATAAAACTGTATTCCATCTGTTTCGGACAAAAAGTCCCGTTGGAAAGTTAAATTAACTTTTTTAAGAAAATGACACTTGTAGTAATGTATTAGTAATAAAATGACATTTTATGTCTTAATTTTTTAAAGTAGATTCTTTAAGTGAAACATCACAAAATGAAATAGTGGATTCTTTGCCCGGAACGGACAATGTATTACATTAATGAAGTACTCCTTCCGTCCCAAAATTATTGTCCTGCTTTCTTTTTTCGTCTGTTCCAAAATAATTGTCTTGTTTGAAATTTTTTATTTTTAGGACAACACTTTTATCACTTTACCATTACTTTTTCATCACACTTTAATTATGGGACACATAGACATAAGTTTTAAAGTAACTACACATGAACCTAGATCTTTATACTCGTGCCTATGGCACGGTGCCAATATATGTGATTTCGTCAATTGAAATGACAATGCCTAAATAAAATGTGCGATTTAAAAAAAAGTTACAATTGAGGGATAAATTGCTTCCAATGATAGATGAAGATTGATGTTTTATAAGGGGGTGACTGTTCAGAAGATTAATTGTATTGTGTAACTTTGTAATATGAAGATAAAATATAGGGAGAAGAAAAATGGGTGACTGCTCATAATATTAATTGTAGGGGTGACTTGTAATAATGAGAAAGAAAATAGGGAGTTAAAAATAGATAACTATTCACAAATGTAAATGTAATGGTGAATCTCAACCGATAAATGTTTTAAAAGAATTTAATCTCAACCTCTGAATAGTCATAGTCAATTACTAAATTTGTTTTATAATATAGGTATATATATATATATATATATATATATATATATATATATATATATATATATATATATAACCAAACAAAATTTTGATTGTTAGAAAACTATTATGTCTTCAATTGTTTGTATTTATTTTAGAATTTGTATTGTTTTCTTTATGATAATGTATTTTTAGTAGGTTATTTTTCTAATTTTGATATTAATTTCAAATTAAAATCTTAATTTTATTGTTATTCTGAATTTTAGTTAAGTTGTGTGGTCTAATTCAGTTTCATTCAAATCCTTTTTTAGTTTGAAATTTTTGGACCTATAGGGGAGCGATTCGGTAGTGGTTTTAACATAAACAAAAACCAAACTAATCTACTTACACTCTAAATTAATATTTGTCTTTAAGTTGTAACAATAGAGTGTACTTGTTTGTTTGCTCTTAAATGCTCGGTTCAAGTCCAATCTTAGTTTCTCTAATGTGTCGGATTAATTTGACTCTTTAAGCTAGACTCGATCCACGTTTAATAACTCTCAATGTTTTGGATAAAATCTATTATTGTTATAAAGTAACCACAAAATATAACGAAGAGTATGAGAGAAAGACAGAGAGAGAATTATTCAGAGGATTAAAATCCGGTCTCGTATCCGATAACATCGATCGCTGTTTCATTTATAACCGAGCAAAGACACTTACAATTTTACTTGCCAAACATTGAATAATGTTTGGTATGGAAATTCTTTACACCTACACTATAGGCTATTGTTCATCATCCTATGACTTTTGTTTCATATCACTCCCCCTTGAACATAACATTATAAGTAAGTGACTAAGTGTGTCTCGTTAAAAACCTTTAAGTCGAAAAAACCCAGAGGGAAAAAAATCTGACATAAGGAAAACGCACACAACTTAGGCCACCAATAGGTGCATGGGTCGCCTCTTAAAAACCTTTTCATGGAAAACCCAAGGGGAAAAAAACCATGATAAAGGGAAAAGAACGCCCATGCAACCATATATGCTCTCAACTTGAGGCGACAAGGGTCAAAAGAAGTCACCTTTGTAAAATCTCGTAGATTTCGCATCCCAATATTGTGAACATGCTTTCGAAGGTTGTAGTGGGAGTGCCTTCAGAAATAAATCTCAAAGATTATCACTTGATCGAACATATTGATGCTAACCTCTTTCTTCTTTTCAAGTTCCTCGGTGTATAAAAAGAGCTTCTGGGGATATGTTTGACACTCGTCACTTTGATGTATCCCTCTTTACTTTAGGGCACACATGCGCATTGTCTTCAAATAATACCGCGGTCTTTCAATGATAGGTAGTCCATCGGTGGCATTTTGAATATGCCGAGTCATAGATCGAAGCCATCTTTTGCACACTCTCGAAGCGCTTCATGAAGGCGATCATCTCAAAGATGATTTGACGATGTAGCAATAGCGTTTGCTTTTTGAGAACGCCAGAAATTGCAAGCATTCACCCATCGTGAAGAAGAACATAGCCGATTAGTGATCACGCTTTATGAGGATCGACAAATAACCTCGTGATCCGCAAAACCAATCAATTTATCGCTTTGATCCTTTGGGATAAAATAATCCCAAATCGATCGTCCCTCAAGATAACGAAATATGTGTTTGATACCATTCCAAGTCTCCGTGGTGATGGAGATGAACTATATCTTGCCAATAGATTTGTAGCAAATGCTATATCCGGTCTGGTACAATTAGCAAGGTACATAAGAGCTCCAATAGCACTTAAGTATGGTACTTCAGACCAAGTATTTCTTCATTATCTTCACAAGGACGAAATGGATCTTTTTCAACATTAAGTGATCTATTAATCATGGGGTTAGTGAGAGGGTTTGCCTTATCCATATAAAAACGCTTCAAAACCCTTTTTGTAATTTGATTGGTGTACAAATTTTCCACTATGAAAGTGTTCTATTTGTAAACCAAGACAAGATTTGGTTAGCCCAAGATCTTTCATTTCAAATTCTCCCTTTAGGTAATCAATCGCTTCTTTGATTTCCTTGGGAGTTCCAATGATATTCAGATCATCTACATAGACAATGATAATAGCAAATCCAACTCTGCTTTATAAAAACACACTGACATAATTGATCATTCACATATCCGCCTTTTAACAAATGCTCACTTAAGCAATTATACCACATGCGACCGGATTGTTTCAATCCATACGCTGATCGCCGTAGTTTAATTGCACATAATTTTGGGCTTTGAGCCTGTGCACTTTAATTCCATCGAATTCTCATATAAATATCGGCATCTAATGATCCGTATAAATAAGTCGCTACAACATCCATGAGATACATATCTAGATTTTTCGAAACCGATAGGCCGATTAGATATCCGAACGTAATAGCATCCATTACAGAGAGATACGCTTTCTTCATAATCAATCCCGTGCCTTGAGAAAAACTCTTGTGCAACAAGGCAGCCTCAGTATCTCACAATCTCATTTTTCTCATTTCGCTTTCGAACAAAAATCCATCCAGATCCAATGGGTTTCACAAATTTTCTGTGAGAACGATAGATCCAAATACTTTCGCTTATTCAACGATTTAATTCAGCCTTCATGGCATCTATCCATTTGATCTTGTCATGCCTCTTTTGACATTCGATACGTATTTTGGTCTGGGATCATCATCCCGCTATTAATTTCGGGATACCGAATAAGAGAATATATCATCAATATTCTCCATTTCATCTCTGCTCCATATTTTTCCATTACATATGTAATTAATGGAAATCTCATGGTTATCATCATACCGCAGGCTTACTAGATTTGCATGATCGTGTGTTTCTTCCGAACAATTTCACGATCGGTGTTTCTTTCTCGAACACTTTCATGTGATTGGGGATTTTCAATCACTTTCCTTTGCGAGATTTTTATCCTTTTGAACTAATGGGTCGCCCACGCTCAAAGCGTGTCTTAGATACATTTGTCATTTTATCATTTGGCAGCTCTTTTGGTATTTCATTCGCAAGGAGCATTTATAGCAGCCTACATGTGACTTTGTCACTCTCTTTGTATCTATAAATGCATCCGCAACCGATTCGCTACATTTTGTAAATGTATGATCTTTTGAACTTCCAGTTCACGTTGCTTTTGGGAGGGTCAAGGTGCAATAACGATGACGTGCACCACTTTGATCTCTTCCCACTTGTTTCCCTCTTCACCTAAAGGTGGAAACTTGTCTTCATTAAAATGACAATCGGCAAAGCGCGTTAAAGACGCCACCCGCTTTTTGGTTCAAGATATTTTATTATAGAAGGATTCATACCCAACATATACTCCCAATCTCCTTTGTCCCATCTTTGTGCCATGGTGGAGCAATTGTACATATACCGCACAACCAAAAACTCTTAGATGGGATAGATTCGCTCGCCCGAATGCCAACTCAGATTGGGAGTATTTATGATATGCACTTGGCCTCGAGGCGATCAAGGCTGCATGTAAAAAAACATGACCCCATACAAGTAGGAGCTTTGTTCTCGCATCATTAATGGTTCGGCAATGTTGAATACTTTTGATCAACGATTCAACCAAACCATTTTGTGTATGAACATGGGCTACCGGATGTTCAACATCGCCCTATTGCCATACAATAATCATTGAATGCTTGAGATGTAAATTCACCAAAGATTATCAAGTCTCACTTTTCTTGATCATATAATGGGAATTGTGCTCTCAGCCTTGATTATTTGTGCAAGGAATTTGGCAAATGCCGTATACGAGTTGATAATAGACATACGTATGCGACCATTTGCTAGAAGCATCAATCAATACCATAAAGTATTGGAATGGTCCACTTAGTGGATGGATAGGTCCACATATATCACCCTCAATTGCTCCAAAAACGATGGTGATTCATATCCAACTTTAGTTGGTGATGGTCTAATTATCAACTTTCCTTGAGAACAAGCCTCACAAAGGAGTTCATTAGATTGAAAATCTTTCTCGTTTTTCAATGGATGACCACTAGAATTCTCTATAATTCTACGCATCATTATTGATCCCGATGCCCCAATCTATCATGCCAAGCTTTAAATGTTTCAAGAAACTTCGTGTTTATCAGAGAATATGATTCAAATATTCTTATGATTGTACTATACAATCCGCATGATAGAGATGGCAATTTCTCCAATATACACTTGCTTCCGAAGTGTTTGAGGTAATGCAAAGATATTCATCATTCCCCTTATTCATAGTCTCAATATGATATCCATTCGCAGATTTAATGTCTTTGAAACTTAACAAGTTTCTTTTGAGACTTAGAGAGAACAATGCATTATTTATCATAAATTTCGCATCCTGCATTAGAAAATTGCCTTGCCAAATCCTTCAATTATTTTGGCATTACCAGATATAGTGTTGACATTAGCATTGTCAATTTTTAGATAAGAAAATATTTCTTATTTTTAAGTATGGTATGCGAGTAGCTGTCGCAAGACATAAATCTCCTCCTTGAATTTTGGATTCGACATATTTGTGATCTATTTCAATATGAAAGAAAGTAAAATAAGATGAATAAATATGATAACACATTGAATGCAAAATGCATATATAAACTTTATTGTAAGCATGTTAGTATACATAGGAAAAGCGTATATGTTCCTACATAACAACATGTTACTTATTCCACAACTTTTATCTTAAACTCTGACCATGTCATTCCTATGTTCATTTATTGTTCATGACCAATATCATCACTAATGGTATCGACATGTCGACGCTGGCTATATCACCGA
>CM028384.1:35859198-35979688 GCA_013146195.2 Codonopsis lanceolata | reverse complement strand
GAGCATAGTAAGTCCAATTAAAGTGAGCTGAACTGGGTTCCACATTTGCTTGAGTTGTATCAAATTTTGAAGGCTAGAAACAAACCGAACATGGTAAATTCACTCTGGCTAATCAACCATTTTCTCGGAGGTTTCAAAAGAGTTTGGATGTTAGAGGATTCTCAAGGAACTCTAATGTTAAACCACAAAAAGTTACCGGATATATCTATTGATCTTGACCAACTTATGGTTGGACCAAAGAGAATATTTAAGAAACATCGCTCGAAATTCTTGTTTAGCTAGTGTAGGGGGTCTCGATTAGGAACAGCCGGGTAGATGATTGGTGGATGCATTGTTTGTGGCAAGGCCGCACACATTACGGCAGAGATGAGGGTTATAAATAATGGTTTGGGTAAGCACAAATGATTTTGTAAAGATACGTTGCAAGGTCAGAGACCTAGCGACCTACAAAGTCGCATGTGCTTTTGATTGGCTGCATATCTGCGATTATGTCATATGAAGCATAATTGGCTATTTGATATCGTAGATTTGCGAATCCCTTGAAGCGGACCCCCAACTAAGTCTCCCACAAACCATTGCCTCTACACTGCTGTACCTCCTCTCATTCGCCTCCCATTTGCATGGCGGCGGTTTAATGACCCCGCCACCGCCGACGTCATCCTCCGTCCTGCCTGTAGGTACCTCGAACACTCCTCCCCACTTTCGATCCCGACGACTTCGAGTCCATTTCGCCATCGATTCCACATCCGACGCCCATGTATACCTCAACCGATCCACTCCTCAAATGCGCTTCGGCCCAAATATTTCGCCGCCTCATATATCGATCGTTGGGCGTAAGGACTCTTCTTTCGATGTCGATTCTAATGCTTCGCCTAAACATTACCGGTTCAATTTTGTGTGCCTGATTGCTGCAACCTTCTCAATCAATAGCCATTTATCCGTTCTCCGCCTTCTTACACGCATTTAAATCTTGACCACAATCGATAAGTGTAGCAATGGCGCTGACTTGCTTCCTATAGCTCTCGAATTCTGTTTGAAGGTCGCTTGATGCCATTTGAATTCACGAAAGTCAAACAAACAAGAAAAGTGGAAAACGAGAGAGGGATTGGAATTGGACAGAAATGCCCTTACGTGAGCAGCACATTTTTTTATTAACAGAGACAAAGAAACGACGTGAGGGGCTTGGGACCTCCGATGAGCCAAAAAGGCCTACTTAGGTCAGTGGTGAAACTTTTGAAAGTTTGGGGACTAATGATGTGCTTGGCCAAAGTTCAGGGACTAATGGTACACTTATCCCTTTATTTTTTGACGTGTTTCAGAGTTGAGAGTGTACATTCTCAGTTGAAAAGATGGTTATGAACATCAACTAGGGTTTCAATCACATATTCAACCAAATCGATTGAGATATAAAGTGTCATTCCATGCTATTGACTTGCTACTTGCCAAATGGGCTAAAAAACAGTCGGAAGGGTCACCAATTAAAGATGATTATGGGAAGTGTGGTAAGTTATGGTAGAATGACGGTAGTCGTTGTGATTACCATTTTAAAATAATGAAAAAAGAAAGAAAGAAAGGAAGCGGTTGGGGTTGCTTGAATTTCGAACAATTCAAATCTAATTCTACTAGAAAACACATTCTAAAATACAAGATAAGCAAAAGACTATCAATAACAATAAAAAGTACAAAAGACATTGAATTTTAAACATTCATTCCCTAAACAAGCAAACACGTAAATTAGCTGGTAGCATGGGTGTTGAGACTTTACCATAGGTCTTGGGCCTCAGACCTATGAGAACATAGTTGTGTTAAAAACTTCTTGTGGGAAAGCTTCTACCACTACTTGTGGTCCTACCTGGCTCGAAGAGATGAGTCTTGGGCTTTCACGCCCTGAGACACCTTTAGGAAAAAAATAGAAAAAACAAACAAAAGACCCATACAGATAGAGGCTGTTAAATGTGAACAAATAGCTGTTAAGAGTAGATGGGAAACACAAAAGCTAAACTAAAAGCGACACTAGGAGTAGGCCTGTCAATGGATCGGATTTTGATCCGAATCCGATCCGAATCCGGTCCGAAATTTCGGATATGGATTTATATAATGGTCCAATAATCCGAATCCGAATCCGAATCCGATAATTTATTTATTAACGGATCGGATATGGATTTAGCTATATCCGATCCGTTAAGGATTCGATCCGATCCGAAAATAACATATTTCTTATTATATATATACATAATATACACAATTATATATGTATATTGTCTTTTGAACTTCCTCTCTTTCATATTCTAATTGTTTTTTATTCATATATTTATATTTCGGATCGGATCGGATATTTAATCGGATATGTTAACGGGTAACGGATTCGGATATGGATTGCCATACACTTGATCCGTCGGATTATCGGATCGGATCGGATCGATGATATATGGTTTCGGATCGGATTCGGATTTACCTATATCCGATACATATCCGATCCATTGACAGGCCTAACTAGGAGCCAGTTTATGAATGCTTTAAGGCACAAGTTTGACCTCAACATACCTTCTACAACTTGGTTGGTGCATGGCCATGTATGTCTTGAGATCCAAAGCCAAGCTCACAGAGACTCACTTCACCTTTATAGAGGCTCAATAGATGAGGGGCTTGTTCATTATACGGGACCACAAACTTTTCCAATAAATCTTTTTCAGAAGGTATAAGAAAAGTATAAATTCTTTGATCTTTCTTTATCAAGCCCTTCATCTGAAGAAGTCGAACAACGGAACACCTTGGAATGATTCTTTTCTCCAAACTCAAACAAAGAACATTCACACTTTCAGCAATAACTTTAGCCTCGAAACCCATTTCATTTACAAGGAAGTGCATCACACTTTTAATTTTCTTTTCAGATATCTTCATGGATTGAGGATTCTTCCGGAATGCCAATGATAACTCATTGTCTGACCAATCCCACTTTTTATAGACTTCCCTTTTACGTTCCCAACTGGATTCGTTTATCCAAAGCATTGCAACAATCGCTCGGACAAAGGTTACTTTGGAAGGGTCGAACCCCATTTCGACAACTTTCTTCAGCTTTGTGCAGAACTTATCTTTCCTTCTACACAGTACAGTGATGTGCTTAATAACAAAGAATGAAATCACAGATTGAGGTACTCCACATTGTCTCAACAGTTCAATATTAGGACGGAAATTTGCCAGCTCACTGCGGAAGAAAATGCGCGAACAACACTTCAAGGCAGAAGCAACCTTTGTGTCGTCAAGAAGAACACTCTTGAGGAAATTAAAACGAGGAATGATAGTTTTTTTCTAATTTGCATTTCAGCACAGGAGGATTTGAAGAAGACAAAATCTTTACAAGTTCGGGCCCCGAAAAACCCTTCGATCGGAAGAAGTCAAATTTGGGGCGTAAATTCTTCACCGGTTCAGCTAAAAGCAAGCGTGGATAAATGCCTACGACCTTAGAAATGTCTGAATTTTGAAAACCATGTTCTCTCAACAAGGCTAAAACAGAATTCGGCCGATCAGAGGTAGTAAAGTGAACCCTCTGGGTTGCATAAATAGCAATTTCTGGGGACAACCCACAAGAATTTGCAAGGTAAGACACCGTGAACGAGCCATGTTTTTCAACTTCAGCTCTTCTTCTACTTAAAGATGAGTACCAATTAATGGGTACTAATATTTTCACATTTGGATTAAATCACAGTTGGGAGATGGACAAATTTCTCAGTTTAAAACCAGACCCACTACAGGATAATAATCTAAGCTTGGATCTTATAGCATACATTCTATAGTAATCTATACCCAATGTCAATTCTTAACACGTGAAACCACTAATCGGTAACAATGCTGAGCGAACAGGAACTCACCAGAAAACAACTTATGTGATTGATTCTACTTCATTGAAAACCCCTCCTTCCCTCTCCCCAAAAATATTCATCTCAGCTACCGATTCAAGGGTTTTACTGAAACCCCAAAGCCTCTAAATTTGAATGCCGGGCTAAGAATATCTTTTAGCCCAACCCATGCCTTTTAAATAATGGTCAACTAATAGTCTAATAGAACACAATAAATCGATGTCTAGTTTATTAGTAAACCAACAAAATTATTTGGTCCTCTAATAGTCTAATAGAACATAATAAATTAATGTCTAGATTATCAGTAAACCAATAAAATTACACGTTCTAATATCTGAAATCAATGATTGATTAATAAATCAGTAGTCAACCACTTAACCAAGATAAATCAGTTGTCGACTAAATAAACTAGTGGTCGACTAATAAACCAAGATAAATCAGTGGTCAAAGACCAAATATGTTTATTCATCGGGTCAAATGGTCATATTTGACAAACTCCACAAAAGTAAAAGAATTAAATTTTCATCCGCTGATGGTGTAATTCTTTTTTTACATAATCGATCCATAAAACACGACAAGTGGTCAACGAAAATCTGAATAAATTATTATAAAGATTATAATTGACTGTGACATGTTATAAGAGTGATGCGTACGCACATGCACACGCACATACACAAACACACACACACACACACACACACATATATATATATATATATATATATATAGCTGGAAATTGTACTCCCCCATTTTTAAATTAATGTTTTTTTTTTGATTCAGCACACCGTTTTTAAAAATAATTACACTGTATTATAAATATTAGTGAAATGTGTGGTTTCTATTAATGTCTTTAAACATATGACCATAATTAAAATATGTAAAAAATAAGAATATAATGATAAAAATATTTTTTAAAAATAAAAATTTTAAAATTAAATAATTATTTTTAAACGGATAAAAAAAGAAAGTTGGTGTGTAATTTAAACGGAGTACTTTAACAAAAAAAAAAAAAAAAAAAACGGCTACCCCCTAGTCTGGCAACACCATATGGCTACACAGACTCGCACAAGAGATAAAGAGGAGAGAGAAACAGAGAGAAACATGTCATCATGGCTTCTACACTCCCAACTTTTCAGAGCTTTCGCTGTGCATTCTCCCCAAAATCTCAATTTCTGTCAAACCCATTTACAATATCACGAGTTTCAACCTTTTCATCACCTCAAATTACTCTTTCTTTGAAGCATAACCACCTCCCGGGATCAACTTCTCAAGGTATGCTTCCTTTCTCCCCAGTCACCAGAATTCTTTGCAATTCTTCATTTTTTCCTTGCTTTCTGTATTCTTTTATTCAATTTCATGTTATGGATATGTGTGTGTGTGTGCGTGTAGTATCTAATTTTTCATAGTTCTTGAAATCCTGCTGAATTCTTAAAATGGGCATCTCATTCTGCTTGAGATTTATCCAAAGAGAGGTTATCATTGAAGGCAAATAAAAAACTATCACCCCCCCCCCCCAAAGAAACAGTCTCATTTTCCAAAGTCAACCTAAGAGAATAGCTTACAATTATCAATTATTGTGTCTTTGGTCATGAAATTTCAATCAAAACATTATATTATCAATATAAATTTGAAGGATAAGTAATTTTTTATTAATATTTAGTCAAAGTTTAATTAAGTCGAATAAAAAAGTTAAAGTAGGCCTATTCATTTTATTTTTTGGGATGGGAGGGAGTATATGGTAGAGTGTGACCGACTTATATAATGCTATCTTATAATAGCCAAAAACTTAGGTAAGACGGTCTTCCACATATTTTTTTGTAATACAGATTCGTTTTACCCGACTCATCGTGTGTTGGAGGGTGGAGTTGTAAGAGCGTGGAGCTCCATTTTACTAATTAAAATCCGGAGACCGTCTTATGAAATAAAATCCGCGTAAGACCGTCTTTCTAATTAAAATCCGTAAGACCGTCTTACTGAAGACTTACTCCTTATAATATCCTTGTAATATCAATGAGACATTTTTCCTTTGGATTTGAGCTTCACTGTTGTAATGCCTGTTGAATTGGGCTTGTTTAAGATCAAGCTAACTACGAATAAGTCTTTTCATTCAGTCGGAAGCCTGTTTCTCTTTTCATTGGGAATTATTTGCTATCAGGAGTATTTACTCACTCTTTTCATTTGGGTTCATCCCGAAATAGAGTCACATTTCTTACATTTAAGCTTCAAATCTTTATATTTTTAATTTTTTTCTTTGTTTTCGAAGATATGACCTTTATCTTATGTGTAATACAAAAACGATATTTAACTTTAGTGCAGCTCAAGAGAAAATAGAGAAACAAATATACGATATTAAAGATTGATTTGTCGAATGTAACTCCTTTTTCTTTTTGGGGCTAAACAGAGTATATTGTTGTTTCTTTCGCATTTGATCGTCTGTGGAACACCAATCATAACTTATGTATTATAATTATTTCCATAATGCTAGGAGCTCCTACTGATTTAATTGAAGATTCAAAGTTTGTTCTCCTGAATCCTGACCCTACATTTGGTCCACCTGTAAGTTCTGGTTAGTTCTTTACCAATCTTTGTGATGTTTTTTTTTAATCCTTTTCTTGACTACATTACTTGTAATGCCCTGGCTCTAACATGAATGATATGTTCAAGTTCTACCTATAAAAGACTGTTTAGATCAGAAAATATGTAATCCAGAATGAAGTATACTTATATGTGTTCAAAGCAAATGGCCTTTTGTTGCTACCGTAAAGGCACGCCAAGTTTTGCTAGAAGTCCCATTGGATATATTCTTGATTTTCTCTTGTGGCTGGGGGGATGCTTCAGAAAGGGATGAATTATCTATTACGTATGTGATATGTTACCAAAACTCTTCCTTGGCAATGTGTGAAGTTTAACCAACGGTGTAGAATCTCTTAAGGTTCTCAATTCTACCAATTCTGAGCAAAATGAAAATGAAGCATAAACCAACTTTTCAATTTCATTCTAATGCTGGAAAGATATTATTTTGGAATGAAGAATGTAGAATGATATTTCAATCAAATAATATCTGGTATGCATATCTTTTTCTTGCAGGCTATGTTGTTGTTGGGGTTTGAAGTAGGGGAGTTTGTGAAGGTAAATTCTTGTGCTTTATGCCATTTCCCATTTATAATATATTGTTAAATTATTAATTTAGAATTCTCGGGTTGTCCCCCATCATATTGCCTTTTCTCATTCCCCTATCCATTTGTTTCTCCCGGGAGGTGGAAAAGTTTGGTGCTCTGGTCAAATTGGTCCTATCTAAGTTGGTTGAGATTATCTACATTTGCATGCAGATAGCTGCCCAACTTGTTTTTTCATGCTTGCATCATTGTTCAAGCAAATTCTGTGACTTGACTTGGCTTAACTTGACTGATTTCATGATTTATGCGTTACCCAACAAGGTCTTTTTGTATAGACATTTGAGCTTGCATCCTGATGTACCCTTTAATAATTGTTGTGAACAACATAACAGGGTTTGGACAACATAATAGGGTTTGGCGCATCGATGAATGACAGTCCATCATATGAGGCGCTGCTTAAGAATATGCTCCAAATCTTATTGCTGTATCAATAAGTCCATATAATATAATCGTCCTCACCACTAAGACAGAGTATACACTTCTATTCATGGTTTGCTTGATATATTGTCCGAAAGACAATTGATGGGTTGATGATGGCTTTAGATGACCTTTACCCTGGTCAAGGAAATGGAATTCAAAGAAAGCAAGTGGTTAGGATTGTCTAGAAATCACTAACAAAGTTCATCCTAGGAGCAATGGTTCCATAACCACCGTAATTGTTAGTGTGCGTCTTTTTGCAGATACAACAACTACTTAAGGAGATGGAAGGTGAATTCTTAGAGGTAAATTCTCATATTTATATTTTCTGTTGCTTCGCCATTCTTTCCTTCCTGTTTTTGTAGCTATTTAGGACAATGTACTGAAGATGTGAAGAAGCTGCATGGTTTATATATATATATATATATATATATATAATTGATAAAAAAAAGATTCATATGCTCTAAACAGGGTGAAGCATCATGTGCAACTTTAGAAGTGACTTTCTTATCACCATCACTTTGGCAATTTTTGATTTCTTAAGAGTTCCATCCAAGTGAATTAGCACAACCTTTTTCCCGAAATGTGAGTGTCCCTTTTTGAAAAGATTTTGTCCCAAAAGTATTGTTCCTTTATCAAGTTACGACATTCACCTTTGTCATCTTTCATGTCACAATGTGCAATTGCAAAATTATAATTTTGACACTAAGTGTATTCATGTATATGCACTACTAAAATGACCTAAAGGTCAACTTCCTTTGTCTTTGCAAAAACTAAAAATGGACAATCATATTGAGACGGAGAAGGTTTACTTTTATCAAGAACTCGAAAATTACTGTGATAAAAAAATAATGAAACTTATTCCTTTGAAATTGGTAGTTTCTTACATTAGCAGTTTCTGTATTCAATATTTCTTTGCAGATTATTTTTTGTACTGAAGACATGATTAGTCAATCGCTCTGGGAAGCAATGAATACAAAACAACCCAATTTGGAAGCTGCAAAGGTTGTGTTTCTTAAATCATGTTGTCTTAGTTATTTGTTCTATCGTTCATTCTAGGAAACTCTGTCACTTCTCCATTATCCGTGCATGGATATTCTACTTCCTGAGCAGGAGATACTAATCTAACAGCTCCTTTTACTTGAACTGCCATACTTGAAGGTTGTTTCTCGAGGCATTATACTTATGTTGAGGGGATGCTAATTCTGAAGATCAGACCTACCCTTGTGTTTTGGTAGAGTTTAGAAAAGGGTTTACAAGAAAACTGTGCTTTCCTCCTACAAAATTCACCTATAAATAGTGTCTAATACAAGCTGAATTTCAACCCTGTAAAATAGCTAAACTGTCACATATATCCTATAGCTAGGCTATCCTAATTAAGCATGGATTTTCAAATTGCAGTTACAAATCTACACAAATCTACCTACAGCTGGACAATATTAATGCTTCAGTTACAAATTGTCCAGCTGTGATTGCTGCTGATAATTTCCTTTGACATCCCCCCTCAAATTGATGCTGGTATGTCTGAAAGCATCAGTTTGTTGACTAGGAAATCATGTCGCTGACGTGTTAACAATTTGGTGAAAATGTCAGCAGTCTATTCACATGTTGAGACATGAGGTAGAGTGATAATTCTGCGGTCGTAAGCTCCTCGGATAAAGTGACAATCAACCTCTATGTGTTTTGTTCGTTCATGGAAAACTGGATTCACTGCAATTTGTATAGTACTTGTGTTGTCAGCATGTAATGAAGTTGGTTTGTCTTGGGAGAAACCAAGTTCTGTCAGAAGACCACGCAGCCAAATTATCTCAGAACATGCAGTCGACATGGCACGATACTCTGCTTCGGCGGATGGTTTAGAGACCGAGACTTTGTTTCGTACATTTCGAAGAGATTAGAGCATCACCTAGAAACATAGGCCAGCCAGTAGTAGATTGCCTTGGGTCAGGACATCCAGCCCAACCAGCGTTGAAAGAACAAGATAGCTAGGATTCTCAAGTGAAACCAATGTAGTTTCCAATGTAGCTTCTGATGTAGCTACAATGGAAGTCACAATGGTCAAAAATAACAAAACAGCGGAAGACGAATAAATCAGACAGCAAATCAGAACACAAAGGTTTACCAAACAATCTACAAGACTATGCTTGTAGACCTAGCCTCATGGCCATAAAGATTTCACTAAAAAGATTGTGAAATCACCAAACGAAACACTCTCACAAGACAACACGTCTTGGAGAGCACAAACCCCACAGAAAACAGGTATAACAAACGTGGGAATAAACAAATAACTTCCTAAACTCTAGTAGGAAGACTAAACCACATCAACACTCAATGTAGTTCCTAATGCTGTATCATTGGAATCCACAATGAGAAACTGTTCAACGTCTGGAACAGAAACTGCTTCGGAATCTTCTGTATAATCTGCTCACAGCTTTTTGCTTTCAGTTCTCTCTCCAATTCAACCATCCAGCCGTGTACAAGCCTCCTATATATATAATGTCGAGGACCCCTACACACATTAAATAATCCAACTCCAACAAGAACAAAGATTAGTGGTAAGGAATAAATCTACTTACCTTATCTCTAGATTTTATTATCATATAAACAATGAGTCTAGATACACGGTTGAAAAGAGATTTTTGACTATATTTTGTTTCCAAAAATAATGCCTAAACTTAAGGACCAAGGAAAGCAAAATCTAATTAAAGATTTAGATACCAAAGATGCCAAACTTGTCTAATATGAATTTTACCAAGAAAGGGGAAACAAAAGCTAAAATAGGCATGACCTATTTTACCCTTACAAGCGTCACTGTAGGCTTGGAGCTGGAGAGATGAACCTGTAGGGAAGAATATGCCACGGTTGGGAGTGCCAAGGAGGTACTGAATGATGCGTTTTACTGCTAAAAGGTGGAGATGTCGAGGGGATTGCATGAACTTGCTCACAGTCCACACTGCAAAAGAGATGTCCGGTCGAGTGTTCGTTAAGTAGATAAGACTACCAACCAGCTGGCGATATGAGGTGGGGTCTTCAAGAAGAACACCTTCAAGTTGGCTATATTTCACATTAACTTCCATGGGGGTGTCAACAGAATTGGCATTGGTGAGGCCTGCTAAGTTGATGAGATCTTGAATAACTTGTGCTAATTTAAAAATAGGCCTTTAGGGTGATAGTGTGCCTCTAACCCCAAGAAGTAAGTTAGCTGACCAAGGTCCTTCATGTGAAAGGTGGAATGGAGCAACTTCTGAATGGTAGCAATAGCCTCTGGATCAGAACCAGTCACTACAACATCGTCCACATAAACAAGGAGCACCACAATGCCTTTAGAAGTCCTTTATAGAAAACAAGAAGGATCATACTGGCTCTGAGTGAAAGAAAAACTAAGTTGGGTGGAACGAAACTTCTCAAACCATATCCTTGGTGCTTGCTTCAAACCATACAAGGAACGTTTTAGTTTGCAAACAACATTAGGGGACGAAGTTGGCATACCAGTAGGAAGTTTGATGAACTTCCTCGGAGATCACCATGGAGGAATGCATTTTTAACATCCAATTGATGTAATGGCCAGGACTGAGATGTAGCAATTGCAAGAATGGTGCACACAGTAGTCATCTTGGCGACCGGTGCAAAAGTCTCAGCATAGTCAAGACCATGCTTTTGCTTATATCCAAGAACAACGAGCCGAGCTTTGTGACGGTCTATGGATCCATCCGGACGAATCTTTATTGAAAACACAAACTTGCTGCCAAGAGGTTTAACAGTGGGAGGACATGGAACAACATCCCATGTCTGATTTTCTTCAAGTGCTAGGAGTTCTGTTTCAATAGCTTTTTGCCAACAATCATGCTCCATTGCCTGTTTATAAGAAGGGATAGAGACTGAAGGATAAAGTTGCTGTTAAGGATAAGGGAGAGGTGAAACCATACTTTTCTGGAGGGTTGTGAACGCGAGAACTGCGTCTGGGAGGATGAGGCTCAGATTGAGGTGCTTGAGGGGCTGGATCAGCAGTCAGGAAGTGATCTTGATGGGACCAGGTGGTGCGGATGGTTGAGTTGGAGTGGCCTTATTACGGCGTTGGTATACCAAGAAAGGTTTGGGTGATGGTGACCCTGCAGAAGAATTTTCGAACAATGACAGAATAGAAAAGGAGGAAGATTGGGGGTCATAATGAGAAGAAAAACAATATTTATCTTCCTGAAAAATGACATTTCTAGAGACCTGAATCCGACGGAGGCTAGGATCATAGCATAGAAAGCCTTTCTGGTGAGCAGAATAGCCTAGAAATGCACATTCAATGGATTGTGCTGAGAGCTTAGTGCATTCTTGTGGAGGGAGATGAACATAACACACGCAACCAAAGGTACGAAGAATAGGATCATAATAACGAGGTGGTTTACCAAATAATCAAGTGAAGAGTGAAAGGTGAGTCATGGTCCAATGATGGAGAGGGCAAACGGTTAATAAGGTGAACAGCTATGGAGAGAGCTTCACACCAGAACCAAGATGGCACAAAAGAGTCCAACAAAAGGGTGTGGACAACATCAAGAAGATGGCGATTTTTTCTTTCAGCCACCCCATTTTGTTGAGGTGTTGAAGGACACGACCTTTGAGAGATAATGCGATTAGTTTCATAGTATTGCTGAAATAAATTAGATGTGTACTCCCCTCCATTGTCAGATCGAAGAATTTTAATTTTGGAAGAAAATTGGGTCTGAACATAAGCATGAAAACTTTTGAAAACAGAAATGACTTCGTCTTTTGAACACAGGAAATAAATCCATGTAAAATGACTATAGTCATCAATAAAAGTGACAAAGTACTTGTAATTAGCATGAGATATTCCAGGTGCCATCCCCCATACATCACTATGGATCATATCAAAGGGTTGTTTTACTGTCAATTGATGTGTGGGGAATGGGAGCATTTTACTTTTGCCAAGTTTGCACGAAGTGCAGTTAGATGGAAGAGTACTAAGAGACGGTGACTCTTTATTTCCAAGAAAACCAGATTTCAGCAAATTACGAAGAACATGGGAATTTGGATGTCCTAGACGTTTATGCCATGTTGTGTAATTAACATGAGCAGAATTACAAGAAAAGAAAGGCAAGGAAAAGCGTGTAGATAAAGAGGAAGGGAGAGGGAAAAGGCGTCCAACTTTAGGCCCCTTCGCAATCTTCCCTGAGTGTTGATCCTGCACAAGACAACCAGATTTTGAGAATTCTACGCGACAATTATTATCAACTAATTGTCCAACAGAAATAAGATTACTTGAGAGATCTGGAGATACAAAGACAGCAGTTAAAGATGGAGAAAGATTATTTGGTAACATTAGTCAGGGAATGAGCATTATTTGTCATATGGTTGGAAGCACCAGAGTCAAAGTACCAAGGAGAAGAGGTAGGGAAGGGTTTACCTGACAGACTCAAAGCAGAAAGGGCGGAAACAATCATTTGCTGAACCATTTCAGGAGTCAAAGCTGGAGTAGAGGCAGAAGCATTTTGTTGCACAAATGCTGGATTCACAGATCTTCTAGGATTGGAAGAACCCACAGAAGCAGTAAAGGTTGTCGCAGATCTCTTGGGGGGTCTTGTTGGACATTCTTTGATAATGTGTCCTTCCTTCTTACAGTAACTACACAATTCTTTTGGGCAGTTAGAAGCTAAATGGCCAAAGCTTTTGCAACAAAAACATTGCACTGTGCTCATGCCCCGTCCTCTTGGCCTGCCTTGTGCTGAATACGCCACTGAAATAGCGGTGGATTTTTGTTGTTCCATGGTGGTTTAAGTAAGAAGACATTGTTCCTCACGAAATAAATCATTGAGACACGCATCCAATGAAGGTACTGGATCTCGGTTCGTAAGGTTGGACCTGATGCCTTCAAATTCAGATCTCAATTTCATAAGAAATTGATCACGTTTGGTAGTTTCATGAATTGATTGTACCGAACAAAAACGTTTAGGTGTTAAGTTTTCATAGACTATGGTGGTGTATTCAGCCCAAAGATTCATGAAATGCGAGTAAAATGCAGAGATAGAGAGACTGTCCTGCTGAAACATTGTGATTTCTTGTTCAAGTTGGAATCGCCGAGCAGTGTTATTCTGACTATAATTTTTTTTTCAGATAATTCCACATACTTGCTGCAGTCTTGAAGGGTCGAAGATTGACAATGATGCTGGGATCAACCGAGCCTATAATCCATGACATGACTTGAGCATCCTTGACTTCCCACTGCGCATGTTCCGTGCCTGACTTAGGGACAGGTTTGCTACCGTCAACATGACCCATAGGTCTTTCTTTACCTTTGACATATATCCAGAACTGAAATGCCCAAGCTGAGTAGATCTTCTCATTAAGAGGAATCTGCAAGAAATCAGACTTTTCGGAAGACATGAGTATGAGAAGAGAAATTGGTCACAAGAAACCAATGTTCTGGACTAGAAATGAGCCAAAAATAACTAAGAAGGCTAGGGAAAAAAATTGGTCACAAAGAACTAATTCTGGACTAGGAATGAGCCAAGAAATATTCAAGAAGAACTTGGTCTGAGCTGGAACAAATGGAAAAACGTGGAGTATCCAAGCTTAGCTAGGATCGGGAACTAGGCTCTGATACCATGTTAGAGTTTAGAAAAGAGTTTCCCAGAAAACTGTGCTTTCCTCCTACAGAATTCACCTATAAATAGTGTCTAGTACGAGCTGAATTTCAGCCCTGTAAAATAGTTAAACTGTCACATATATCCTATAGCTAGGCTATCCTAATTAAGGATGGATTTTCAAATTTACAGTTACAAATCTACACAAATCTACTTACAGCTATACAATATTAATGCTGCAGTTACAAATCTACAGCTGTGAAATTGTCCAGCTGTGATTGCTGCCGATAATTTCCTTTGACATGTTTTTAGGATTGCACCATCTAGTATATGCGAAATGTCCAAATATTATACTGATTTTGAACGATGTGTTCACTGCTATAGTTAGTAGTGTATGCATCTTTGTTGCACTACGACTTTTGAAACTTTTGATGACTCTTTCTTTTCTTGATGATTAGGGTGAACAAAGAAAAGAAAGAAAGAAAAGCAAGAGATATTTTCGTTTATCTGATGTAGTTCCATAATTTGTTTGGCAGATTGCGAAGTCAGTACCACGAATTTGCTTTTTGTCTGGTCTCACTGGAGAGGAGACGATGATGTTTATTGATGCCTTTCCAGAATCTGGTAATAATATATCTTGGTAGTACCCCATTATACATTTCTCCTCGAGTACTTTGAAATTGCAATATGTGGAAACCTAACTTCCTTCCTTGGGAAGGATATGGTTAAACTTTCGACAACTTGACAAAACAAAATAATCTGAAAATGAATCAAGAACAAATGAAGAAGACTTTTACGTTTCTTATCGGTGATTATGTGATATTTGATGGGAGTGTCATTTGACTAAATCTCTGCTCTTTTCTTTTCCAACTTTATTGAAAGCAGGATTAGAACCTGCTGTATTTGCAGCCCTTGTTCCCAACAGTGCTGATAAGCCAGTAGCAGAGTTGATCGAAGAGATAATGGGAGACCATGAAATGATGGTAGGTTCTCGTGTCTGTGCTGCTATGTAAACATTGCTCATGATTTTCATCTTTATGAGATTCTTTCTGTATGCTTGCTCATTCAAAGTTTGTTTGCTTTGGATGTAGTCTTCAAGACAATCGGGCTAGTGATCAGCACACAGATTGCACGTATGGAATCAGAGATTTAGAAATCATTAGTGCTTTTAATCATGTGGTTCCTCGACTTTAAAAACTTCCCAATGGATCTCATATCTTACAATTCATACTAAAATAATCTGTACATATTAATGTTTTCAGGTGATACAAGATCATTACATTGGGGGAGGGGAATCCAAAATACTAGTGTGGTTGCCACCGGGTTTTCGAGCCTTCTGTGAACTTTCTTTTCTGTTATGTAATTTTTGATCTGTTTGCTGTCATTGGGAGGCTCTGCTCAGTGTTCCATTTAATCCCTGTGAGTATTCGGTCATCCCTTTGTAGGGCTCTATCCTAATAGTGGTAATTCCTGATGAAGAGGGGGAGGGGGAAGGGTAATGCTATTCCCACTCCATTTACTCTAATTTCTAACAAAGGCAATCCACGAGATGATTTATTTTACTTGCACATTATGGTTACTGCATGTGGAGTGCCTTGGTAGAAAAATGAAGTGGAAATAGTGGCATGGAAAGAGGAAAAGTACATAAACTTGACTGAAATAAATGCCATGCTCCCTTGCTCTCCTTCCATGCCGCCTGAAAGGTTTCCTTAGAGGGACTCGGCTGCATAAAAGAGAGGCGGGGAGCTTCTGAAATCGTAAATTTTTAACCAAAGGAAACTTTAAATTAATTAACGACCATGGGAGAACTTGCCAACCAGAGCAAATTTAAAAGGTTGCTCAGAGCAAGAACAACAAAGCTCTCCATTTGGGGAGCTTAACCTCCATTTTTTTCTATTTTATTATAAAAATACCATTAAGCTTCTTATTTAAGCTTTTCAATAAAAATACTTTTTCAATAATGCACAAATTCCAATATTTTAACATACCTCATTATCTTTATCTCCAATAATTTAATATTTTTACAGAAAAATGACTATAAATTTGAAAAATTCATAGAAAATTTTTCTGATATCCAAATGAAACAAACCAAGTCTTTATTTGTAGGTAAAAATGTTTACTTTAATACAGGGAAATTTTTTTAAAAAAAATATATTTTATGACTGAAAATTGACCAAAAAAACGAAAGTGAGGAAAAGAAAATAATGATGGGACAAGTGGAATGGAGGAAAAGGGAGGAAGTGGCAGGAGAGATGTGCAGGCTGCAGGTGTTGTCCGTTGAAACTCAGCCGTTTCTTCCTCATTTTGTGTTAAACTGCATCGTTTTTGGCCACATTTTTGTTAAACATGGGAGCTTGTTTTGCTCCCAACCCACCTTTTTGCTTATTAAGATTTTGTTACGTTTTAAGCACCCACTTTAGATCCATTGTTGTTTATGGTCTCAAGGGTGACGATAATATCATTCGCATGCTTGAGTGTTGGTTCACCCTTGTTAGAAGATGGCAGTATGAGAGGAATAGAGAGAGAGAGAGGGAAGAGAAGAGGAAGATGAGATAAGTAGATAACATCAGCAAAGGATTTACGTTGTGTGAGAGATGTCGGATCAGAGGTATGACGAGGGGCGGCCATGGCTGCAGCCATGCAAAGGACCTAGGACCGAAACTGTAGATGGCGAGAAGAGAGAATTTGATTGGTTAATATAAACGCTAACTTTTAGAGAACTATATACTTGATTTTTATGCCTGGAAAAAAGGTAGAATGTCAAATAGCAGGGTGAATCATGTAATGAAGTGGGTTGTGGGAACCCCACTCAATTTTTTAAAATTTGCTATTAAAATGATATGTTTTTATGCCAAAATTAGTAAACTCTCGTGTTTGCCCCCATTCAAATAAAAAAAAACAAAAAATGAAAAAAAAAAGTAGAATAGACTAGGGTGTATGTGGAGAGAGTCTCTATGCTATACAATCTTATTCTTTTATTAGAAGTTTGTTCGTATATATACCAACCAAAGTTTTGTTAATTTTTTCCATTGTGGAGCAAACTAATGTTTGATCTTTTTTAACCAGCTCCAAGTAATTTATCCTTCATCCAATCGTCAATTTGAATAAAAAAATATCAGATTTCAATATTCTTTAAAAATTGAAAACAATTCCATTCTGACAAGTAATTAGTTTATCGGGTTCAAGTTGAATATTTAGATAATCGGATCGACTAATTTCAATTCTAACTTTTTGTCTTGGGTTCGGATCGGGTTCAAATTAAAATCCAAACTAAGTTTTTATCATAATAATTCTCAATTTTTTTTTCTAGAGCTGCCACCGTCAATTAGTATCGTGGTAAGAATCAAACAAAATTTTCATGTTGTTTCATCGTATAATGATGTTTTTGGAAGTGTGTAAACGTAACCACTTGATAATAATTTAAAAATATTGATTGCATGGTACCCTCCAACCTTATATATAAACAAAAATACCAAATTTTGATGGTCTTATATATAAGCATAAATCACTATATTAAACTCTATTTACAACTTTCAAGAAGTTTTGTAACAAAAATATCCCTTGTTAATTCTTTTGTTTTTCAAGATGGGTGCACATTCCTTATACACAAAGAGCCACACTAATAAAATGAGGTATAATGAATTGATGACAATGAGTTAATATTGCATTAATTGTCGTCAGTTTTGAGTGAGATATTTAAGGGTATTTTAGTAAGTATACGACAACGAAGCGCAGTTTAGTGGTAAGACGCTTTGTCTACACCAAATAGATTGTGGGTTTGAGTCACCATGGAGGTAAGTGGGGAACCACTATTGATCCTCTTTAGAAAAAAAAATTCCGTTCCCCCAAGTAAATAGTTTCTAGTGTTTAGATTGATTTTTTTGATAACCAGATCAACTAATTCAATTCAATATATATCCAACATTTTGTCTTGGGTTCGAATCGAGTTCAAACTAAAATCCAAGCTAAAAGTATTTATTATAATAACAAAAAAAAAAAATCTAGATCTGCTACTCTCAATTATTATCATGAATGATAAGGATCAAACTCATTTTGAGATCGAAAGAGCGAGTTGAGTACTTAATCTCTTCTCAACTCATAACTAGCCCCTGAACCTTTATTTTCTGGTATTTTTTGTTTTTCTCTACTTAACGTTAAAATAGAGATGACGACTCTTTAAAATATATTTTTGAGTCCACAACGAGGTCAAGCGTATTCCACGCGCTTTAATGTTTTAACGCCACTCGCTTTTCAGTAACGAGGTCAGGGGTGCGAAATGATGTTCTCACGGAGGGGTGAGTTTGGATGAAGGAAATTGTAACTTAGGAATTTTGGGTTTTGGGGGGTCAATTTATAGCATTAGGGGGGCTATATAGTGCCACTCAAAGAATTATTAGGGAGAGAGGGATGGAAAGAGACGTGGGGAGGGAAGCATTGTTTGTAGAGCCGACAAAAAAAACCTAGCCCAATCGGCCCAACCCATCCAACATTTTGACGGATCGGGCTACAAATATTGACAATCCAAAAAATAGTGAACATGCCCATGGATCATCCTGACTCTGATCAATCGCGGTATATAAAAGTTAGTACCGTGGTGTAATTAGACTAGGTAATTAAACTAGAGTCACCGTTGGAGGGTAATTTTGCTTCAAAATTAGAGCTTCGTGGTCAAATGACTGAACCAATTACCCTCCTCATATGTCCGAAAGTTCTAGAAAACATCAGGCATGAAAGCCTTCTGAAAATGAAAGCTAATAAGAGTAGAAAATAGGGATGAACTTTAAGAGGAATAAGATATATACTTAACTTGCTACTTTTGCAAAGGAACAAAATTGTCCAAATGCTAAATCATTGAAAGGGAAAAAGGGAAAGCAAAGAACAAAAGCAAACACTATGAAAACATAAAAGCAAAATAAAATTCTTATCATGTTAACATTGGAAGATGGAAGAGATTGAAACATAGGGTGTGGGAATAAAGAAGAAAAAGGAGGAAATAATTATTAGGGAGAGAGAGGGAAGTATTGTGTGTGTGTGTGTGTTTTTGAATTAATTGAGAGAGAAATAGAGGGGGGATATCAACCGTATATAAATTAATTTTCGTTTTTAAATTATTAACAACTTTGATCCAATACATTATTTAAAAAAATAATTGATTGTATAATAAATATTAATAAAATGTGTGGTTTTCTTTAATACCTTTGAACATGTGGCTGTAATTAAAATTGATAGAAAAAGTAAGGGTAAAGTGGTAAAAATATTTTCTAAAAAAGAAATTTTAAAAGAGGACAATTATTTCAGAACAGACGAAAAACGAAAAAGAACGATAATTTGAAAATAGAGGGAGTATATTTTTTGAAACCTATGTTCAAATGGAGCCTACCATTAAAAATTGAACAAAAGCCTACCAAACAATGAGGAAATCAAAAACTCTAAAATGGTATAATCCCTTACCTTTACTTGCATGAATCTACTTTCTTCTTCGTTCTGGGTAAATAGTCTCGTTTGAAAGTTAATTTTTTTTAAAATAACAATTTAATAGTTCATTATAATAAAATGATTTTTTATGCTTTAATATTTGAAAGTGAACTCTTTAAGTGAAACATTTTAAAATTGAAAAGTGGACTCTTTACCCAAAACGGAGGGAGTAACATTTAAACATAACATAAACTATGGCTCCGTTTGTTTCACGAAAAATAATTTATGGAAAATGATTTCGGGAAAATAAAAAGATTTCAATTTTAGTTGTTTGGTAAGACTTTTGAAAATATGTCGTAAAACATTTTCAGGTAATGTTGAGCTTTAAGTAATTTTTCGTAAGTAACCATCAATTTATTATTAGTGGTCAAATCAATAAGGTCCATTATTTTTCAATCTCACAAATACAAATAAAACAATTGATATATAAGTGATATAAAAAATGTTTTTCTAAAAAGATAATGTTTGGGACGTCAACAATATAGTTAACACTAATTTTATGACGTAGTGAACATTTATTGAAATTATAATTTATAAATAGTGTGCAAAAACTTAATTAATCTTTCTAAAAAATTAATTTGTTGAATGTAATATTATGCGTGTATATAAATATATGCAATTGTAGAAGGGCGGAAAAGGTGCTCGAACATTTGAAAAATGACTTACAAAAAATGAAAGCTAATGAGAGTAGAAAATAGGGATGAGCTTTAATTTAAGAGGAATAAGATATTTACTTAACTTGCTACTTTTGCAAAGGAACAAAATTGTCCAAATGCTAAATTATTGAAAGGGAAAAAGGGAAAGCAAAGAACAAAAGCAAACACTACAAAAACATAAAAGCAAAATAAAATTCTTATCATGTTAACATTGGAAGATGGAAGAGATTGAAACATAGGGTGTGGGAATAAAGAAGAAAAAGGAGGAAATAATTATTAGGGAGAGAGGGAAGTATTGTGTGTGTGTGTGTGTTTTGAATTAATTGAGAGAGAAATAGAGGGGGGATATCAACCGTATATAAATTAATTTTCGTTTTTAAATTATTATTAACTTTGATCCAATACATTATTTAAAAAAATAATTGACTGTATAATAAATATTGATAAAATGTGTGGTTTTTTTAATGCCTTTGAACATGTGGATGTAATTAAAGTTGATAGAAAAAGTAAGGATAAAGTGATAAAAATATTTTTCTAAAAAAGAAATTTTGAAAAAGGATAATTATTTCAGAACAGACGAAAATAGAAAAAAGAACGATAATTTGAAAATAGAGGGAGTATATTTTTTTGAAACCTATGTTCAAATGGAGCCTACCATTAAAAATTTAACAGAAGCCTACCAAACAATGAGGAAATCAAAAGCTCTAAAATGGTATAATCCCTTACCTTTACTTGCATGAATCTACTTCTTTTTCATTTTGGGTAAATAGTCTCCGTTTGAAAATTAAATTTTTTTTAAAAATAACAATTTAATAGAAAATGATTTTTTATGTCTTAATATTTGAAAGTGAACTCTTTAAGTGAAACATTTCAAAATTGAAAAGTGAACTCTTTACCCAAAACGGAGGGAGTAACATTTAAACATAACATAAACTATGGCTCCGTTTGTTTCACGGAAAATAATTTATGGAAAATGATTTCGGGATAATAAAAAGATTTCATTTTTAGTTGTTTGGTAAGACTTTTGAAAATATGTCGTAAAACATTTTCGGGTGTTTGACAAATGAACGAAAAATGTTATGAAAAACACTTTATGAATAAATAAATAAATATATTATAACATTAATGTCCATATTGAATATAAGATAATGTTGAACTTTAAGTAATTTTTCGTAAGTAACCATCAATTTATTATTAGTGGTCAAATCAATAAGGTCCATCATTTTTCAATCTCACAAATACAAATAAAACAATTGATATATAAGTGATATAAAAAATGTTTTTTAAAAAGATAATGTTTGGGACGTCAACAATATAGTTAACACTAATTTTATGACGTAGTGAATATTTATTGAAATTATAATTTATAAATAGTGTGCAAAAACTTAATTTATCATTCTAAAAAATTAATTTGTTGAACGTAATATTGTGCGTGTATGTAAATATATGTAATTGTAGAAAGGCGGAAAAGTGCTCGAACATTTGAAAAATGACTTACGAAAAATGAAAGCTAATAAGAGTAGAAAATAGGGATGAACTTTAAGAGGAATAAGATATTTACTTAACTTGCTACTTTTGCAAAGGAACAAAATTGTCCAAATGCTAAATCATTGAAAGGGAAAAAGGGAAAGCAAAGAACAAAAGCAAACACTACAAACACATAAAAGCAAAATAAAATTCTTATCATGTTAACATTGGAAGATGGAAGAGATTGAAACATAGGGTGTGGTAATAAAGTAGAAAAAGTAGGAAATCGTATTTTGGTCCCATAAAAATTAGGTCAAAAAAGCAAATATCCCATCAAAGCTTCTATCAAATCTCACTTTGATTTTTTTATGATTAATTTAATTTATAGGAGAAATATACACACACATATATGTATGTATGTATGTATTTACATATATATAAATATATAAATATTTATTATTTTGGTGAAAAATATACATTACAATTTCATAAAGAACAATTTTCAGAAATATATATAGTTTTTTCTTATATAAAAGTAATAACTAAAATTTAAAAAAAATGAAGATAAAACATTTTGCAAAAATCATTAAAAACACGTGCAAGGCACGTGTACCTAACTAGTTTAAATAAAAATACTAATTTTAACAAAATCAACAAAACCCAAATAAAGATATTGTTCTTTCTTGGCAGCTGTGATTGCTTTGTGCTTTATTTCCTCTCTTACTTCCCTTCTTGAGTTCTTGCTGTGCTTACCTTTACCCTCTCTGGCCTCTGCTTCTTATTTTCATAATCTTGTGAACCAAAGAGCCATTTCTATTCTCTGCTTCCTTCCATATTCAATCATCTGTTTCTACAGGTAATTTAACTTGACTGCAAAACTAGCATTTTCATATCTCTACTTTTCATTCTGCTAAGCACTTTTGTTTCAGTTTACATTTTAATTATTTTTCCCTTCTTATATGATTTATCTTATTTCCATTTACCATCGATTTTGCAGGGTTGGAAGAAAGAAAAAGAAGAACAAATGGATATTCTTATTTCTGTTGGTGAAAAAATTGCTGAATATGCAATTGAGCCAGTTGGACGTCAGTTTGGTTACCTAATCTACTACAACAGCAACATTGAGACCTTGGGAACTAAGGTTCAGGAGCTGGAAAATGATCGTGTTAAAGTGGCAGAGTCAGTTGATGCAGCCGCAAGGAACGGGGAACGTGTCTTACCAAATGTTCAGAAATGGCTGACAAGCGTGGACCAGATATGCGAGGAGTCCAGAAGGTTCCTCAACAATCAAGTCAATGAAAACCAGAAGTGCTTCAGTCGTCAGTTGCCTTGTCCTGACTTGGTTTCACGTTATCGAGTTAGTAGGAAGTCATCAAAGATGAGTCTTCAAGTTGATGAGCTCTTAAAAGATGTCATCAAGTTTGGTGACAAAGTTGCTATTCCTGCACCACCGCCGGCAGCAAGTTCCATGTTTGCTGAAGATGTAGAGGCGTTTGAGTCGAGGGAATCCACTTTTGAAGCGATTATGGAAGCATTGAAAAACGATGAAGTCAACATGATTGGGGTATATGGAATGGGTGGCATTGGCAAGACCACTATGGTGCAACACGTTGCCAAGGTAGCCGAGCAAGAGCAACCTAAGCTCTTTGATGTGTTTGCCTTTGCTGTGCTGTCACAAAAACCAAACGTCCACAAAATTCAAGGTGAAATAGCAAAAATGCTGGGACTAACGTTGGATGATAAGGATAATGAATATGTAAGGGCCGGTCGTTTATTGGAAAGGATAATGAATAAAGGTGAAAGAATCCTATTGGTTTTGGACGATCTTTGGACTCCAATTAAGCTAACAGAAATTGGGATTCCTTGTGGTCGTGAGCAAGCTCATAAATGTTGCAAAATTATCCTGACATCACGAAATCTAGATGTGTGCGAGGAAATGAATTGTGATAGTTTCATTCGGATCAGCGTCTTATCTAACACTGATGCATGGAACTATTTCAAAGCCATTGTCGGTGATGCAGTTGATTCACCAGATTTGTGTCCTATAGCTACAGAGATAGTTGCAAAGTGCGCAGGCCTGCCAATTGCAATTAAAACAATAGGAGGGGCTTTGAAGGGGAAAAGGCAGCAGGCTTGGAAAGATGCACGTACACAGCTATGGAATTCTACAGCTCAAAACATCCAAGGAGTGAATAAAAATGTCTATTCTGTGCTCCAAGTGAGTTATAATTTTCTGGATTCGGACGAGCTAAGGTATTGCTTCTTAATTTTTTGTTTGTTTGAAGAAGATGCTGACATTTCAATAGAGGATCTGGTTAGGTACGGGTTGGGTTTGAACTTGTTTGAAGGTGTTCACAGTGTAGAAGAAGCAAGAGACAGAGCATATGTGCTCATTGATAACCTTAAAGCTCGTTCTTTACTGATGGATGGCAAAACAGATAATTCAGCAAAAATGCATGATGTTATTCGTGATTTCGCCCATTTTCTGGCATCTAGCAGCAAAGACCATGTCTTTCTCGTGAGACAGGGTGCAGAGATCACTGAATGGCCCAACAGTGATGTGTGCAATCGTTATACTGCAATCTCATTGCTATCACATAAGATTTCTGAGCTTCCAGGAGGCTTAGACTGTTCAAAACTTGAGATTTTGATTTTTGAGCCGGTATGGATGATATGGACGGAACAAATAATAAAGATTCCAAGTAATTTCTTTCAAGGGATGAAACAGCTAAGAGTTTTAAAGATGCTTCGCTGTTGGATGTTCATACCAGCATCCATTACCCTCTTAAAAGACCTTGAAACATTGTGCCTGGAAGATTGCCATCTAGACGACCTCTCTCAGATTGGAGGGTTGAAGAAGCTAAAAGTTCTTAGCTTGGCTGGATCTTTCTTTAAAGAGCTTCCGAGGGAAAATGGATTACCAAGGAACTTGATGGTTTTAGATTTATCACGATGCGAAATGCTAAAAGTAGTTCCACCTAATTTGATATCAAGCTTGACTAAATTGGAATGCTTGTACATGCTGAATGATAATGACCAATGGAGCTGGGGCAGACGTAACACAACTGTGGGCGAGTTGAAACATTTGCATCACTTGAACACTTTAGAGATGCACTTATCAGACATCAGCCTTCTTCCGAGAGATATATCCTTCCAAAATCTGATAAGGTTTCGAGTTTGCCTAGGTAACTATGAAGAAAGGTATTCGGACCTTCGGAGGGATCTCGGGAAGATGCTTGTTATTTCACTTGAGCCTGATCATAATAATAATTTACCTGATGGGGTAAAAACATTGATAAAGAGAGCTCAAGCTTTGATGGTTGAGTTTAAAGGATACAATTTTCCTACGGAGGAATATCCTCATCCGAGTGCTCTTAGTGACCTAAACGAAGATGGTTTCAAGAATTTGAGATATTTGGAGGTTAAGGAAAATTATAGTATGAAATATCTGGTTGATTCTTCAAATGCATCAACAACTAGAAGCTTCTTTCCAGTCTTGGAGGATTTGCGACTTGAAAAGTTGGGATTGAATGAGATATGCAGTGACGATCTCCCAGATGGTTCCTTTGGCAAACTGCGTGAGTTAGAGCTATCTTATTTACCTAACTTGACCAAGTTGTGGAGCATGAACGACTATGCTAGATATCCACGCCTGGTGAACCTGCATTCTGTGCACATTAGTGATTGCAAGGAATTAAAACATGTATTTCCTTATTCTGCCTTGGCTCTTCTTGGGCAACTCGAGACTCTAACGATTATGGATTGTGAGTCACTTGAAGGAATCTTTTTGGAGGATAGACCAGAATCGGGTGACGTTATTCAGCTTCCAAAGTTACAATCATTGATGATTTGTCGTGTACCCTCTCTCACAAGTTTCTGCTTCCAAAAGAATGAGGCCTATGCACGACAACTCTTTGGCACAAAGGTTAGTAACTATGAATAGAAGCTGAGGAATTGTGATATTTATTATTTATTTATCTTCTTTTGTGTGTGGGCGTACATAGGAAGAATAATCACAATTTTCAAAATCTGACACAGAACATTTTTATGAAATTTATTACTAACACATTTTAGATGCACTTGTGCAGATTCTGCTTCCAGCTTTGGAGAAATTGGATTTCAGTGATCTTGATCAGTCCATAAATATATGGCTGACACAACTACTTCTAGAGAGCTCTTGCAGATTAAGACAAATCAAGATTAGTAGTTGCAAGAACATAGTTACAGTTTTTCCATCCAATGTGCAACACTGTCTACAAAATTTAGCTCATTTAGCAATCACTAACTGTGAGTCACTAGAGGCGATACTTGAACTAGACGGTACCGTCACGTCCATGCTTCCCCAATGGCAACAACCAGAGCTGCCTCGAGAATTTCCATCCTTGAAGACAATCGATATCACAAACTGCCCCAAATTAAAGGCATTTGCTGCTGCCGCGGCTTCTTCAATGGTGGATCTCATTCCTCCCTTCTTTGATGAAACGGTACACAATTCTACTTTGTTAACCTTTTCAATTAGCTAGACATTCCTACTCCTATGTAAATTAGGCTTCTTCCCTTAACTTTGTCTAACACATAAAAGATCCCCATAGCAAATTTTCCTTATTAATGGTGAGAGGATAATTAATGATGAGACACCCACTCATTTGACACAACTAAAGAATACTTTGAGGTTATTAAAAGAAAATTGCGTAAAAGTAAGCATTTTCTTTTCGACATATGATATTACGAGTTTGATCAAATCTACTTAGATCATAAAATGATTCTTGCGAGTTTTATATTGTAATGAGTGAGGCTAACCACACCCCAATTGGGAACTACATTTCAATCCAGTAAATAGGGTGCAGAGATAGAAAATTGGGGTGTGGTTAGCCCAACCCTAATGTAATTGGCTAATAAAATGGTTGTTGTAGGTTTCATTTCCAGCCTTGGAGAGGTTACTCTTGAAAGGTGTAGTTATGCCAAAAGAGATATGGGACTCACGTTTACTTCCAGACGATAGCTTTTGTAGCCTAACAGAGGTGCGGTTTGATTACTGCCTCAGCCTAATAACCATTTTCCCATCCAATGTACTACCAAGGCTACATTGTTTACGCCAGATTACACTAGGTTCTTGGGATTTGTTGGAGAGAGTATTTGATGTTGATGACGGCCACAAGGTCACGCTTCCTGGATTGGAGAGTCTTTATTTAAGTTGGCAACGTGCTGATCTTATTCGGTTCTTCTTCAGTGAAAAGGTATGAAATCTTTCACTACATTTATCAAAAACTACTTTGATTTAGCATATGTTGTGTATATCTACCTTTCGTACTTGCTTGAAAAATTGTATTCAATTATATATGCTCATAAATACTCGTGCAGATTGTGTTTCATAGATTACGAGATGTGAGATTATACAAGTGTAACAGCCTGGTGATCATCTTTCCTTCTAGTGTGCTAAGAGGGCTAAAGAATTTGGAGCGTATTGAGATTGACGATTGTGAATTGGTGGAGGAGGTATTTGGTTTTGATGATGATAACGCTGCCACCGTCACTTGTGGAGGAGGTACTGCTGGATTCCCATCCTTGAAGAAAATGTATATCTTTAATTGTCCTAAAATGAAGACATTTATGGCGGCTCACGCTCACGAACACAACCTTAGTGGTGATTATATGCAGCCTTTTTTCCATGAAAAGGTACGAAATCGTTCACTTTTAGCTACTAAACTAATAAATGCTAAATTATTTATGAAACAGAAACTGTTGGACGAAGACTTTTTAAAATAAATAGAAGACATAATAGGGTAAACTCGGCTAGAGCTAATTGTCTATTCATCTAACTTGTACTCTTTTTCTTCTTTTGCTTCATTTTCCATTCCCACAATTTAAAAGTAAATTCTTATTTTTAAAATTAAACATTTAAAAAGAAATGTGTTCAAGTACCATTTTGGAACTTATTTTTTAACCACCCTCATACAGAATATTCCTTCTGCAAACCAAACTATGAGAAATGAAAATAACCTAGCATACACACAAATTTTCCAAAAACTTATTTGTTAATCTTAATCCTTAAATTAATGAAAAATGCAATAATTTTTTTATTGATATGCCCACTTTATCCTCTTTTGTCTTTAGATAACTTGCATATGACATGAACTTGTTGGTCCCAACCTCTATGCCTTGGTCAAGTCCAAAAGCTCTGACCATAACCTTATATACTAAATATTTTATATTCATTTATTCTTAAATTATTGTCATATTGAGTGTTTTTCAACTCAAGTTTGACTTCTTAATTTCTTTTAAGTCATAACACATGTAATTCATTGTACAATAAAGAAAAAATACATCAATAAATACACTACCGATTTGTTTAATACTCCTTTCGTTCCTTGCAAAGAGTCCATAACATTTTGAGATATTTTACTTTAAAAGTCCACTTTAAAAAAAAATGTTTTATCATCTCCATAACATTATAAATTTATACATTTTCTATTAACATATTAATTATGATCAAATACTTTTGTAATTATTATCAATTTTAAGGGTAATTATATATCCCTTAATAATTATACTATTGGTAGAATGGAGAGAATATCTCAATATTCATCAACAAATCTATTATTATAGTTAAAACCTTATATTTATATTTTAATAATGTTTACCTACATTTCTCCTTAACAAATCTTAAGCATATTTAAAAAGATAAAATTGTATAAGTTTTTAGATTCAAATAATTTTTTGGTCCCTCAACTATGTAATGTTATTTACGCCATATTAAAAAATATTGGATGAAATTTGTAATAAAAAAATGGGTGAATATGACCACATAAAAATGGGTGAAAATGTGTAGGATTAAAAAAATAGGACCTAATTTAAAGTTAGTAACAAGTGGAGGGACCAAACTATTATTTCAATCTTCATTAGAATTGATTAGCTAATGCAAATTTACTTGTTTAACCTTAATTAATAGTAAATAGTTTATTAAATCTATGATTATTTATATCTATACATTATTTTCTACTAATGACAAATTGCTTGTGTGGCTTTAACTCAATTGTGGGTGTTTATTAAGTATATGGCTAGTTTTGTCTATCTACTAGTTTCTAAAAACAACATTCACTTTTATAGGTACTAGTAAGGTTTACGTGCGTTGCACGTGATTAACGCACGTTGTGTTAATGGTTTTTTAAAGTGATTTGTCAGTTTCTTAACTTTTTTGTTTACTTTTAATTATTAGATTCCTTTTGTGTTTTAATCCTTACATTTTTTGAGACTTCTAAATTGTGTTGTTGTGTGTTTAGGTTTTTCGATATTTTATTTTTCTGTCATTTATAATGTAAGCTCTTAGTCATTATATTGCAACTTATCCTACACATTTGTCTTTTCTATTGGTTATTTTTTAAATCTTTTTTAATATCAAACATGAATTCATTCACTTTTATCGATGTTGGAATTGAAAACAATTCAAACTTACTTTCTTTGATAAGCACATTGTTGTTGAAGACTTTGCTTATGTCGTTTCTGGAATTTATGACTCTCTTTGGGAAATAATAAATTGTGTTATAGAAATCAAACACACAATCCCAAAGTATATACTTACACTCTAAAATACAAAATTCACCCAGAGTGTCTATAAAGTCTCACTTTACCACCCAACCTAACTTTTGTGTCATTTTCATATTTCATTATATAAGTTTTTTCTAGTTTGCCCCCTATACACTACTAAGGTTACCAATATGACGTTAATGTGCACATGGATTTCACGTGAATGACATTTTGGTCATTTTTTAATAATGTTTTTTGTGCTTTTATTACCCAAAAAGAAACTTCATTTTCTTATTCTCCGACAACGCTTTCTCTACTTCTTCTCCAACAATGATATCTTATTTAAATTTTTAGTGAGATAAAACTCAAGAGTGTATAAATCTTTTATTTGAATTTTTATATAGAAAAATAAATAAAAATAGAGTGGAATCATATCATAGAGAAATAAAACACACGAAGATGATCGCATTCAGGTGTCAAGGCCGACATGAATAAGAACCCACAAAAAATTAAATATGTCAGAGCTGTCGATGTTAAATGACCAAGCCACAAACACAATGCATAAGGATATACGATGAATTTCAAAACTCATATTTGAACACATCACAGATGTATACGACAATGATGAGGCACGTCATGATTCAATCCGTCTTCATCGTCCCTAACTTAAACTCCAACAAATTTCTCCTTGGCATTGATATGGTTTATGGTTTAATTGGAGCAAATTCTCGATCTTAAACATTATTCGCTATCATTTTTATCGCTACGATTACCACACCCACACGTTACATCACAATCACCAAATTTGATGTGGAATATGGAAATACTACAAAATTACGTTGAGGGTCAAAGTGGATTTGGTGGATACCTTAGGGGACAATGTGTATTTTGGACTAATTTTGATGGGGCAAACATATGATTAGCTCCCAAAATTACACACTAAATCTCACATTTGACCCCAACCTACGAAGTGCCTCACTTTGATACCTTATTTTTCTATTTGTCCCACTTTACTCCCTCCCGTCTATGGGTGTTAAAAATAGTAACGTACGGAAAATGATATGTGCATGTCAAGTGAATATTATTTTGGTCATTTTGCTTTGGGTGGAAAATGAGATTTAGTTATAACTTTATTATATAATTAACCATTTAGTATTTAAAATAAGTTTTTAAATAAAAATAATAATAAATAATTGTTTCAATAATTCAAAAATAATTATATGACCAAATTATAATTTCCCCCAAGGTATCCACCAAATCGTATAATGCACCACAATCTAATGTTTGTCCCATAATGATATCTGACGTTACATTTTTTTTGTCCATTTTACACCCTATCCGTGAAGGACCTTAAAATATTCACGTTAAATAGCACATGATCTTCCACATGCGGGGCAAAAATGACATTTTCATTATCCGCTTTAGGGATAAATGTATTAAAAGTAAAAAACTCTAATCTCACACCCTCTCCTTCACTCTTTTCCCGGTACAAGTGCCCATCTCTTGCTCCACCATAATAGCTGCCATCTCCAGCCCAAACTCTTCCCACTTCGTTCACGCCTATCACAACTTTGGGGTCGTCCTTCTTCGATTCTAGCCAAACTCCATCTCTGATCTTTCTCATTCTATCCCATACCAAAGTCGCGCCTAAAGTAAAAATCAGAGGGTATATACTATACTTACTAAAAACCCTAGTAAAAACATGCTATTAACAAAAAACACATAACTCTTATCGACGAATTCATCGGAAAGAGAGACGGGCTTGAATGAAGAGAAATGGTAAGGAAAATTCTATCTTTAAAACTAATTATATTACTTTCCTTACAACTATGCTTTGAAGAAGCGCAAATTTGTTTTGAACAAAGACATTTTTGCCCTTGAAGGCTTAGTAGTAAGGAAAATTATAAAATTCGTTGTAAGGCTAGCAATGTTGTTATTTTAATTTGTCTCATAATTAAATTTAGAATTTATTTAATTTATGCACTCATTATTCATACACCCACCACCATTACCACCACTACCACCTCAAATAACACCATTAGCCTAAAAATCATTTTTAAAAATTTTATCTTATTTCTTTGTTTAATTTCTTACTCCTTTGTTTAATGTCGTATTCCACCTAAATCACCACTGTCATACTTAAAATCACTTCTACCACCACCAGTATCCCTGCAAATGCCGCCACAGCTATCACCACCACCAAGAAATGTGTCCACCTTGCCTTGCTAAAATGGAAAAATAGCATATCTTTAGCTTCCGTTAAGTGGAATTACTTTCTTCAAACGACTTTCCTATCGATCCTAACCTAATTTCTTCTCTAACAAAACACACAGATTTGTCAACTAAGTTCTCCATTTTTCTTTATCTTCTTGACATTATAGCACATTTCCTTAACACGTTTCTCTTAGCTTATTCACACGCAATTACTAAGTACGCTATAAATTTGCTTAATATCTCAATACTCACCAACCAATGTATTATTATAGTTACAATTTTTTATATACCTCTAATAATGTCATTTCCAACCTATGATGTCTCACTTTCCTACATGTTTTTTTATTTGTCCCACTTTATCCTCTTCCGTCTATGGGCATTAAAAATAGTGTTGGAAAATCATGTACATGAGGATTATTTTTGGACATTTTTCTTGTGGCACAAAGTGGGATTTGTTATAATTTCATCATTTAGTTTGTCATTTAATATTTAACACATTTTTTAATTAAAAAATAATTATTTAAATAATCCAAAATTAGATATACTTTGTCTGATATTTAAATTCAAAGTTAAAAAATGCATTACTCCAAAAAAAATGAAATTGAAAATTTATTTTTTAGCTCTCACCACCACCACCACTACCACCTCAAATTTTACCATTAGTCCAAAATTTAATTTTTTGATTTGATTTTATTTCATTTTCTAATTTCTTACTTCTTCTTTCGAAGTAACCTATTTGGAAAACCCATCAATGATAGACACACCACCACCACGACCTTAAATTTCACTTTTTACAAACTCAAATTCATTTTTTTGAATTTTCAAAATTTCAAATTGAATCTGAAACCTATATGAATATTTAAAAATTTGATGATTAGGAAATCTCACAACGATGTATTTCATCTAATCCACCAATGTCATCCCTAAAATCACTGTCACCACCGCCCCTAACACCATCATCCCTGCAGTCGTAAGCACCGCCATCACCATCACCAAGAAACGCATTCACCCCGCCTTACTAAAATAAAAACATAGAATCTCTTTAACTTCTGATTAATCAGACTTCTTTCTCGAACGTCTCTCATTTCTTACTTCCTATTCACTTTCGGTGTCAAATTACTAAGTAATGAGAGAATCTAATTTAGGATGGAACTACTTGAAAAGATGTTGATTGGTGATAATTTCTTTCAATTAAAGGAGAGTTGTGGTAGAAAAAAATAAATTGATAGCCAGGGGAGGGGAATAGAGAGATTCTCATACGTAACTACTTCGGGTTCTATGAAGAGGAGCAAGCAAGTTAAGACCAAAAGAGGTTAGAGGTTTGGAACCCAGTTATGGAGAGGAGTAAAATATTTTAAACCTAGCTCTTTGTGATTACTAACAGTGGTTTGTTTATAATATTTATAAGTTAGAACCAGTATGATAGTTTTTAAGGTTGTTTGTAGTAGTCTGAAAATTCAAAGAAGTAAACTATAGATTTTTGCTTTCTTTTGTAACAAAACGCACATATTCATCAATTGATTCTTCATTTTCTTCATCTTATTGACACTATGACACATTTTCTTAACCCACTTCTCTTAGCTTATTCATGAGTAATAGTTAAAGACGCTACATATTTTTGCTTAATATCTTGATACTCACTAACAAATCTATTATTATAGTAACATTTTTTTCATTTACTTCTATAATGTCCTTACTGAGTAAAACCATATTATTTAAGAAAGTAATATCATATTATTTTTTAGTTTCAAATAAAGTTTTAGTCTCTCAACTGAGTAAGTGTATTTTTGTTATTTTAGAAAATATTGGATGACATTTGTAACGATAATGGTAGGAGGGGGAAACTGATAAGAAAGTAAAAATACAAGACGAAATAAATAGAATTCAAAACTGTAGGACCTAACTTTAAAACATGTACAAGTCAAGGGATCAAATTATTATTTGATTATTAATGAAATTAATTAGTCTATGATAAATTTACTTGTTTGACCTTAATTAATGGTAGATGATTTATTATATTTGATGGTAGATGATTTATTATATTTGAGGCTATTTTTGTCTAAACATTATTTGTTGTCATGGTAAATTTACTTGTTTTGTCCTTAATTAAATGGTGGATGGTTTATTTGGTAAAGAGTTATTTTTGTCCATCTATTAAATTGTAAGAAACAAGCTTGACTTTTATAGTAAGAGAGAAAGAAGAGAGATTTCGAACACATGATACATTTATGTTTCTCTTGTACAAAATTACCTAATTTTATTGCCATTTAAATAGAATATATATAGAAGTATAAAAACTTAATTATGTTTAATGTATAATGTATTTGGCAGGTTGAGTTGCCTGTCCTGAACGAGTTAGATATTCGCGGGCTACAAGACGTGGAAGAGTTATGGCAGGACAAGTCACAAGTTGGGTCTTTCTGTCAACTCCAAACACTGCGCGTGGAAGGGTGTAGCAAACTTTTGAATGTTATTCCTTTGAGATTACTCATAACAATGAAGAATCTAAACGAGATCTCAGTAGAAAATTGTGAGTCGATCAAAGAGGTTGTAAAAATTGACGGCCTAATTTCTTGGGATGAAGGTGCCGTTGATGATGAAATATTGACCAGATCTCATTTACGCCGTTTGGAGCTAAAACAATTACCAAAACTCACAGAACTATGGTGGAACAAAGATCGCAGTGGAATATTTAGTTGTCCCGATCTACACGTATTGTATGTCAAAGGATGTCATGGTTTGAGAAATATATTTGTACCTTCAGCAATTAAACACGACGTGAATATTGAACAGCTTATGGTAGAAGATTGCTTGAATATGGAAGAAGTGGTTGGAGAGGAAGAACAGGGAGGATATTCTGGAGATAAACTCCAATTTCATCTAGTATATCTGTCACTTGAGAATCTACCAAATCTGAGGAGTATCTGCAAGGGTAATTACATTCTGGAATTGCCGTCCTTGTCAGAAATGGTCATGAATGACTGTCCCAACATGGCGACATTCTGTTTGGGGCCTGTAAGCACACCACGGCTCAAGGGGTTGACCCAAAATGAAGACAATGAGGAAGTGTTGAGGGAAGGAGACAACATTAATGATATCATTCGGCATCTCTATATTCAGGTATGCAACCATGGTTGAATTCTTTGAAAACTCTTGGGGATCCCACCTCTTAATCACATGATTGGGATCACTGGCAATACTTAAATACTGTCTATTTTTTTACAGCTAATTAGATCCGTTGGTCACATAATTATGGTGTGGACGAGCGTTGTATTTTCATCTAAAAACTTGTATAAGTTACTTATATGCCGTTTCAGAGTAAAAATGGTTTTGATTAAACTTGAAATTTTCGTACATTTTATTTATATAAAATATCAACTTCAATGAATAATTTTTTTTCAAAATAGACTCTTTCATTAGAAAAAGAAGGGATCAATCTTACTAATATCATTTATACCCTTCAGCTCAAAACTGATTAAGCTTCTGCATAAGTACTTCAAGTAGATTTTCACAAGGCCAAAAAGCTACTCACTCCGTTTCGGATAAATAGTTCACTATTCTATTTTAGGATCTTTCACTTAAAGAGTTCACTCATTTTATTGCTAATGAGCTACGAAAAGTGTTATTTTCTTAAAAAGATTGGCTTTTAAACAAATACTATTTGCCAGAAATGGAGGGAGTATCATTTAAGACTAGTTTTTTTTTTTAAATATCTAATGTGAATACGGATGATTGGAAACAACAATCTGCCCTCAACAAACAATAACCTAGGCTGCCTGAAATTGAAAGACAAAACAGCCCCAAAAAACCCTCAAACCCTACCCGAATACTATTATGTTTCTTTTAAAAATTACAACCCAAAACACTAGTTTGATTTGATCAGAGTTTACAACCACTATAAACTGCTCCAACACCATTAAACAACCACTATAAACTGCTCCAACACCATTAAACAAATACTCCTTGACTGTCCAACCTTACCTTGGCCGAATACCCCCAAGAATAGATGAAACAGCCCACGGCTTGATGGAACACAAGCTGCCACCAAAACCCTTGTACGACTATTACTCAGCGCGCACAAGCTGCCCAAAACGTGCTGCCTTGTTCGAGATTTGCGAAGGTTTTACAACAACCCTAAAGCTCTTGCAGTCACATGAAAATACACAATAAAAGATAGGATCGGGATCACCGGTTAGGCTTCACTCACCCAACGTAACGATACCCTTTTGATTAATTCTCCTAAGCTTCACTCCCTTACCAAAAGAAATCGGCAAAGAAGAAACACAACCGTGTTCTTAGAGAGTTTTCTCACGACCAAAATCTGCTTTCTTTAACTAAAAAGATGCCTTTAAATAGGCTACAAGTTTAACCCTAATTCTACTTACCTAATTTAAAGAACTCCTAATTAACAAACTAGGAAAACAAAAGTCCTCAATTAATCTACATAACCAAAAGTAAATCCTAATTTACTAGGAAAGTAAATGAACAAAATTAAAAGCCTTTTTAGGGCATAATTACAAAAACGGGATTTAATAATTTAAATCTAAACTAGGTGAATCTTTGAGCCCCAAGAATTGTTGGTGCCGCCCTAGTTGAAGCCCAAACAAGGCTGTCCTCTTGACCTCTTTCAAGCGTGTTGTTTCTTAAGCCCAAAATGACTTCCATGCAATTTTCCATTCCACCCACAAGCTACCCCAAGTAGATGTCTCCCATGCAAAGCCTTCCCAAGCCGTGGCCTCCTTGTTGCCTATGTCAACCCATGCCTTGTAATCAACCCAATCAGACTAAGCAATAACAAACCCCACAAATGGCACTTGTTTATCTTTCGACTTACGATAATTCAACCATGCATGCATCCATATCATTAATTGGTCTAAAAACAGCCCTTATGCACCATGAAATGTAGATTTGTTGAGCAACTTCTTCTTTGCTTGAGTAAGCCACTATGAAGTCTCCCTTGCTCCTGCATCAATATCTATTGATTATTCTTTCAAGTTAGCCTTGAATTCGTATGGCTTCAAATGTTTGTATATTTTTTTCAAACGTGAAGATATGGAATAAAATATTAATTCATACTATGTGCCTAACTTCAAATTATTTGAAATCAGAGGGAAACTGGTGCAAAGGAGAAACAGGAAGAGGAAACATCAAACAACAGCTACTCAAGAAGTTGATTTTGGAGTCATTGAAGTGAAAGATGAAGCATAAACGGTAAGGACATTATTACAAGATCTGAAATTAATTGATATCGATCTAACTCTCCTAACGTAAGGTGTATTATCATTATTTGAGGTTTGTATATTGGGATATGTATCGTGCATCGGAATTTTAATTTTATGATACGTATCGGGATACATTATGTGTATCGTATGATACACTATGAATGTAAAAATATACAATTTTTTTAGATATTCCTTCTGGAACTTTGAAATAGATATTCAGGAAGAGTAAACTATAATTGTTGTAATTGTATTGAGTTAATTTTTGACAAAATTATAATAATTAAAAATATTATATTTGTAAATTAAGACTCAAAACTTGTATTTTTATCGATTTGCACCCAAGTATTATTCAATATGATACTTTTTATGTTCTGCAATTGTTCAAAAAAGGGGTTAATCGCACCATTGGTCTCTTGACTTTGGGTCATTCTCGCCATTAGTCCCTTAAGAAATATTTCGCAACTTTTGGGTCTCAAAAGTTTCAAATTTTTACAGCATTGGTCCTTTTGATACATGTCGTTGGAAAAATTCCATTAAGTACCCATGTGCCACCCACGTGAGTAATTTCTCACACTTCTCAATAAAACCATCTTTCTCTCTAATCTCTCTCTTCTGCCTCTGTCTTCCCCATTCTATCTCTTTCTTTTTCTCTGGCTCGCTCTCTTCTAACTATCTCCACCACCAGAGTCCTCCACCGGTCGTTGCTTCAACTCTTTCCCCACTACTACCACCACCCACCAGTCCCCCTCGATCCACCCCTCCTCAACTTCGACTCCACCTCTAGCACCACTATAGTCGCAGAGAATAGGAAATTCTATTTTTGGATAGGGAGGATAGAGGCAGAGGAGATCGATTAGAGACTGAGGAGACCGATTAGAGACACCACGATCTGATTGAGGGGTGTAGGAAATTCCATTTAGCTTTTACCCAAATGCATGTGAGCGGCACATGGGGTCTTAAAGGTATTTTTCTAACGACATCCATCAAAAGGACCAAAGTTGTGAACTTTTGAAACTTTTAGGATCCAAAAGTTACGAAAGTTTCTTAAGGGACTATGGTGAAAATAGCCCAAAGTCAAGGGACCTATAGTGCAATTAACCCTTCAAATAAAGGATTAAAAAAAAGTATAATATTTTTTTATTTGTGGAAGTCTAATTATAAAACAACAATGCATTGCAAGATACACTATTGTATCATAAGATGCACAATTGTACAGTAAGATACACACTGTATCGTAAGATACAAATAATATATCGTAGAGTATGCTATCATATGGGATACACAATAGAATACGTATCATAGTATACTGATAACTAAATTGTGTATACACAATAATGCATAACCATGAGCTACATAAACAACTATCTTTAAAATAAGCCATAGGAGCGCTTATGATATGTTCACACTTCAAAATTACTCAATTAGAAACATACGACATTTTTCTCTAAGGTCGGTGTTTACACTTCCTTGGCTCTTTTTCATCATCAGGATGGCTGAAGCCTTGCCACCATTTTATAATGGGTACCAAGAAACAGTTGACACTCAAAATGAGGTCTTTCTACATCTGGCACCTTAAGTGAGTTTGACAAGTACTTTAATTGATTCGAAAGGGCTTTAAAAGAAACAACATCTTGTATCAATAATTATAATAGATTCAGCCATTTCTTTAACTTAGTATGTCCGGTCAAACATGAAGATTATTTAAGAATGAATGGAGTATTGATATAATCCAGGTCAAACTCTCTTACTAGTTTGAATATCCGATTAATAATTTGACTTGGTCCGAAAATTCAAAGAATAAAGAAAAAAAAGAAAGAAAAATGATGTATTTTGCAATGTTTATGTTAATAGCTTTCAAAAAAATGAATGTTATATTATTATACTAAATGCTTAAAGGCAAAAACTTAGAAAATGTCGTCTTAGTAGTATTTTCTGTAAGACGGATCTCTCTCACCAAATCTATTATGTGTTTGTGGACTGAACTGTGAGAGAGTGAGACTCCATTCTACGGATTATGATCCGTCATAATGTTGTTTATACCGGGCCATAGGCGGCTCTAATTTGAAGATATCTAAATCTATTATGTTAGGTTAATCATTTATTGAGATCAGATTAGGTTAGGATAATTAGATTGTATAGACGGATCCAATATCCAAGAGATGTGGGGGAGGAAAGAATTACAACTTTGCTAGTCTTACAACTAATATTACAACTTTTGTTAGAACTAAATTTTGAAAAAGGGTAAAATTATCTTTTTTCAAAACAATTTTGCCCTCCTTCAAGGCTAGTTGTTTGGAAAGTTGTAACATTGAGTTGTAAGGATATCATTTTGCTAAGAAACAAGTGGAGAGGGAAAGAATTAGAGTAATGCTAGAGCCACTCAATAAGCACTCAAATTTATGCACCAAATGATGTGGTTTCCAATGTGTCATCTTATTTGGCATTTTATGGGCTCCACTAAAAGTTAAAAAGTTATGTTAGTAATATGACACATAAGATGTCACATCATTTGGTACCTAAAATTAAGTAGTATTAGAGTGACCCTAGCATTATCCAAAGAATTATTAGGGAGAGAAAAGGATGAAAAAAACATGGAGAGGAAAAGAATTATTAATGAGAGAGAAGGTTGAAAGAGACGTTCATGAGTTTTTTAATTAGAAAAAGGTAGGAGAGGGAGATAGAGCGTGGGATATTCACAATATAAAAAAGAAAGAGTAGTTCTCTAGTAATACTGCTTGATCCTAATTTGTAACACGAAACCAATCTTTCTCACATTTAAGTTCATCAAAATATGGTAGAATGGATTATGTGGATCTGTTCTTAAGGGGGTGGTCCAGTGGTAGACATGGGGTTTCACAAAATGTGAGGTCTCAGGTTCGATCCCTTCCCATGTCAAATAAATAAATAAAAAAAGATTATGTGGATCCGTCTAATAGAAAATACCTATAACCGTAAAATGAACCTTTTTGACTTTTACTAAAAAAAGAAAAACGAAAGAAGACGTTGTTAGAAAATATACAGGAGAAATGGATACAAAGTTACAAAATAAACAATAAAGTTGTTAATGCTTTACCAACGCTGCTGATGAGAGACATAGGTTGATGTGTGTTGTGTGCTCTGGAAAGGCTACTACTTAATGAGATATGGAAGGCTGCTGGTGTACAAACTAGCTGGAGCAAGCAAAAGCTGATAGTTGTTGCCTTGTTGCCGGTGCACAAACTAGCTAGAGCAAGCAAAAGCTACTGATGAAAGTTGGAGAAGCAGTGCCAAAGTCGGAGACCTGTGTACCTGTGTTGGACACAGTTTCATTAAATAGACTATGATTTGCACCCAGTGGACACACGTGAGAGAGAACCTCTACTCTACACAAGCTTGTCTGATCTTACACATAAGGAATTTGTATTTAAACCACTCAAACTTTTGTTATTTTCCAAATGTGGGACAAACCAACTTCCCACATTACACTTTAATCATCTATAACTTATTCATCCAAACACCAAATTGGACAAATAAATATATGATTTCGATATTTCACAAAGTAGAACATATTTTCACAAATACAATTATCTTCTTATCCTTACATAAATTCCTTCCACTTTAATGATTATCTTACGACATGATTTAATATTTTTTACATAGTATACCAATTTTTATATTAGTGTCAATTAGTTAATTTTTCCTAACATGTATGTCAAGTTAAACATGATAATTATTTAGCAACATTCAAACATAATTTTTGAAAAAACAATTAAATATGACAATTATTTAAGGCCGGCCGGCCTAGCTTCAAGGCAAGTGAGGTGTAGGCCTTGGGCACCCTAAATTTGTCCAATTTTTTGGGCCCAAAATTCTAATTAAATAGAGGAAAGTGCTGGCCGATATCTTTTGCCAACTTTTTAACCGCTCGAGTCCCCTGTTTTTTGTAAGTTGATAAAGAGTACTTTTGAAATATTGTTCCTAAAATTCTTATATTGTCTCATTCCACAACTCTGACCAATATTTCTTCCATAGGTCCAACATATTCTTCCTAAATTGTTCGAAAATCACAATTGTTGCGACAACGAAATAAGGATTCATTTAGTATGATATTGGAATTGACATAGGCTGGGTTGGAAGAATATTGTTGAGAAGGAACGAAGGCGGAGGATGGAGAAGAAGGCTTATGACGAAGGAGGAAAACGAAGGCGTAAGAAATGCAATCGAAACCACTTTGCATCACGTTGCATCGATTTGCAATGCACAATTTGAAGTCTCGATGCATCATTATGAAATGAGAGATCTTGATGCATGATTGTGTGCATCGCTATGCACATAAGCATTCATCAAAATCATGCATCACAATTGAATTTCGTGCATCGCGATGCACAAAATGATGTACTTAGTATATGATTTGTAGCGCACTTTCGGTTCATTAAGGATATTGTAGTATTTTTTCCCCCCAAAAGTACATTTTTTCCGGTTAAAACAACATAGAGTACTGTAGCGGTTCCAAACTTCACAAAGTATATATATATGGAGAAATTGCAGGCCGGTCCCCTTTCATAAGTTTTCAACTGCTTCGGTCCATCATCATTTTCTTAATTGGAAAAAGGCACTTTCGGGGGCGAAAAGAAGACTTTGGCATTAATAAACTACACACGCTAAGGACCACTTACCCAGCGCATCGCTATGCATCAATTTGGGCCTCGCGATGCACAATTTGTGATTGATTGAAGGAGACATTTTAATCATGCATCACGATGCATAATTTTACAAAAATCAATTTTTGTATCGTGATGCCTCAATCATAATCAAATGCAATTTGAATGAAATCAATGTGTGTATCGCGATGCATCAATCATAATCGATTCAATTTGAAGGAGATATTTACGAAAATGAATCAATCAATCTATATTTAATCTATTTGATTCATACCTTAAATAAAATATCAAGCAAAATAAAGGAGTCCAGATCTCCTGTACCACTGATGTACCACTTTTCATCTCAACCATTGCATCCCAATTATTCCATCATAACCAATAATTGAGATGAAAAGTGGTATACAGTGATACACACAAATAGTACAGGAAATTTGAACTCAAAATAAAGAAACTAAAGCTACATATTTTTGGAAATCAATCAATCTATCTATATTCAATCTATTTGATCTCTACATAAATTATAATATCAAGTAAAATAAGGAAACGATGACTACATATTTACGAAAATCATTCAATTAATCTATGAATGATTCCTACCTTAATTACAATATTAATGAAAATAAGGAAACTTTGACAATTTGACTACAAACACACAATGAACCTAGTTAGTTTGTGAAAGAATTATGTAGCTCGGATTCGTAAACAATAAACAGAATCAGTCACGGATGAAGCTACAATAAGAAAATATGCAACGGAATTAAAAACAAAAGAAAACTAAAGCAAGTAAAACTCCAGGGAGTAATTTCAGGTCTACAAGCAATATTGCGTGCAACTCTTATTGCAAAACTTCCACTAATTAAAAGATTGTAACGATTTCAACATGAAAACACCTTGAGAGTGGAATACCTACAAAAACTCGTAAGAGAGTATATGCAATCTTTCTAGTACAAATCACCCTTAGAAAAACAGTAATGAAAACAACTCAAAGGATGAACACGAAATCAGAGAATCTGTTTTGCAAATGATGTTCGAGATGAAACTTCAGGTGCATCTTCTTATGTGAATAGCTCTTGGCTGAATCTCGCACGATCTTTCTCAACTTGCTTAACCTTCTGAATGTCACGGGCTCTTGTATTAACACTACGAGGAAGACTTATTTTCCAAGAAAACACTCAACATGGCAATGTTAGGTTTAGGAAAGAATTTACTGTACAATAAACTCTAAGTCCTACAAGATAGTACATGCCAAGATAGACTCCTTAATAGGACATTAACTTATGCAAATTATTCTTCCCAAAAGCAAGCTGGCCGAAAACTTGTTCAAGGCAGTAGAAAGCTTTAGCTGAATACTCTCCCTAAACAGCCCTAACACTCGAAATAAACACAAATAATGATAGGTTGACAGAATGGGTGAATATGGTAGGCTCACCGGTTAGACTTCACTCGTCTAACGTAAAGAAACCTTCGTGAATTTCTTCCTAACATTTAAAAAAGAAGAACACAACGAATGAACAAAAATATGTTCGTTTTCTATTACTTTTTCTGCCCTCAAAACATAAAAACGAAATTACAAGATGTAAATCCTAATCTCTCTTCCTATAAAAGTCAAGCTTGTTTCTTACAATTTAATTGATAGACAAAAATAACCCTTCACCAAATAAACTACCCACCATTTAATTAAGGACAAAACAAGTAAATTTACCATGACAAAAAGTAATGTTTGGACAAAAATAACCCTAATTATAATAAATCACTCACTATTAATTTAGGTTGAACAAATAAATTTGTCATAGACTAATTAATTCCATGAATAATTAAATAATAATGTGATCCCTTGACTTGTACCTATTTTAAAGTTAGGTCCTACGTTATTGAATTCTATTCATTTCGTCTTGTATTTTGAGTTTGTTATCATTTTCCCCCTCCTACCATTATCGTTACAAATATCGTCCAATATATTCTAAAATAACAAAAATACATTTTCTCAAGAGACTAAAACTTTATTCAAACTAAAACAATATTTGAAACTAAAAAATAATATAGTTTTATTTCTTTATTTCTTAAATATATATGTTCGGGAAAGACCTTATTAGATCTATATAGAAAATTGTAACTATAATGATAGATTTGTTAGTGAGTATCAAACTATTAAGTAAATCTGTAGCGTGTTTAGTTATTACCCATGAATAAGCTAAGAGAAACGAGTTAAGAAAATATGTCATAGTGTCAAGAAGATGAAGAAAATGAAGAACCAATTTATGAATCTATGCGTTTTATTAGAAAAGAATGCTAAAATCTATTATTTTCTTCTTTAAATTTTCAGATTACTACAACAGCTTTTAAAACTATCAATGGTCCCTAACTTATAGATATTACAAACAAAACCAATATTAGTAATCGCAAATAACTTGATTCAAAATATTTTACTAATTTTGATAATTGGGTTCCAAACCTCTAACCTCTTTTGGTCTTAATTTGCTTGCTCATCTTCATTGGACTCGAGGTAGTTACATGTGAGAATCTCTATATTCCCTCCTTTGACTATCGATTTTTTTTCTTCTATCGCAACTCTCCTTTTATTGAAATAGGTTGTCACCAACCGACATCCTTTTAAGTAGTCTCATCCTAAAATTAAATTTTCTCCTTACTTAGTAATTTGCACAAAAAGTGTATTGGAACTAAGAAATGAGAGATGTTTAAAGAAAGAAGTTTGACTAAACGAAAGTTAAAGAGATTTTATGTCTCCATTTGAGCAAGGCGAGATGAGTGCGTTTCTTCGTGATGGTGATAACGGTGTTGACGACTGCAAGGATAGTGGTGTTAGGGGCGGTGATGACAATGATTGTAGGGATGACAGTGGTGGTTTAGATGAAATACACCATTGTGAGATTTTCAAATCATCAAATTTTTAAAAATCCATAAGGGTTTCAGATTCAATTTGAAAAATTGAAAAATTAAAAAATTGAATTTGAGTTTGTAAAAAAGTGAAATTTAAGGTTGTGGTGGTTGTGTGTCCATAAATGATGGTTTTTCAAATGAGTTACTTTGAATGTAGGAGTAGGGAATTAGAAAATGAAATAAAATCAAATCAAAAATTAACTTTTGTGCTAATGGTGAAAGTTGAGGTGGTAGTGGTGGTGAGTCTATCAATAATGAGGTTGACGGAAGAAAGTGAATGATGAAATAATAAATTGAATAGAATCTAAATTTCATTTTTTTGGAGTAATGCATTTTTTCGCCTTTGAATTTAAAATGAAACAAAATATAACTATTGAAATAATTATTTATTATTTTAATTAAAATATATTTTAAATATCAAATGGCAAACTAAATTATGAAAATATAATCAAATCTCACTTTGCGTCACAAGTAAAATATGACCAAAATAATCCTAACATGTATTATTTTCCATTACTGTTTTTAACACCCATGAACGTGAGAGGACAAAATTAGACAAATATAAAAAATATGTATGAAAGTGAGACATCATAGGTTGGGAAAGACATTATTAGAGGTATATGAAAAAATGTAACTATAATATGTAATACATTTGTTGGTGAGTATCAAGATATTAGACACTTATGTAGCATGTTTAATAATTACTTGTGAATAATCTAAGAAAATGTGTTATAATCTTAGCAAGGTGATATAATGTCCAAAAGATTAAAAAAAAAATGGAGAACTTCGTTGACAAATATTTGCGTTTTGTTAGAGAAGAACACTATAATTTATAGGAGATACGTTTGAAGAAAGCAGTTCGATTTAATGGAAGCTAAATATATTTTATTTTTCCATTTTAGCAAGGCAAAGTGAACGAATTTCTTGGTGGTGGTTAGGGGTGTAAATCGGAACCATCGAACCACGGAACCGAACCGAACCGAACCAAACCAGTCGGTTTGGTTCGGTTTTGGTCGAAAACGGTTCGGTTTCGGTTTCAAAAATTGGAAAATCACGCGGTTCGGTTCGGTTCACGATTTTTGGTATCAAACCAAACCAAACCGAACCGAACCAAACCACCCTATATATTTTTATTTATTTATTATATAATATATATTATATTACATTTATTAACTATTTTGATTGTTTGTGTTTATTTTAGAATTTGTATTGTTTTATTTATGATAATTTGTTATTAGTAGGTTATTTCCTAATTTTGATGTTAATTTCAAATTAAAATCTTATTTTTATTGTTAGTTTTAATGTTGGTTAATTTTTTTAAAAATAATTTATATAAACCACAAAACCAAACCAAACCGAATGGTTCGGTTCGGTTCGGTTTAAGATTTTTGGAACCACTAGAAGGCGGTTCGGTTTGTGGTTTTGCCATAAACCAAACCAAACCGAACCACTTACACCCCTAGTGGTGGTAATACCGGTGGTGGTAGTTGCAGGGATGCTGGTGGTAGTGGTTAAGGGTAGTGGTGGGGGCGATTGAAACCATGACAATGGTGGTTTAGGTATGGAATACGATATTATTAGATTTCCAAATCATCAATTTTTCAAATCTTCATATGGGTTTTGGTTTCAATCATCAAATTTAAAAATTCAAAAAATTAAATTTATGTTTGTAAATAGTAAAATTTAAGGTTCTGGTAGTGGTGGATCTATAAATGATGAGTTTTGCATATGTATTAATTTGAACGAAAGAGTAAGAAATTAGACAAAGAAATAAAATAAAATAAAATTTGATTTTTGAGTTAATGATGTTATTTGAGGTGGTAGTGGTGATAATGATGGTGAGTCTATGAGAGATGAGGTTGATGGAAGAAAATGAAGGATAACAAAATAAAATGGATTTGTGATGCATAAATTGGTTTCAATTGGGGTTTTGATGCACAAATTGGATTCCTGATCCTTAAATTGGATTTTAGTTTGTGGATTGTGAGGCAGAATCGATGATGCTTAAAATCCTGATGTACAAATAGGATTCGATTTGTGCATTGTGATGTAAAACCAATGCATGAAATGATACTTTGCACGCACATGTTCGGTTCATTAAGGGTATCATAATATTTTTCTCCCAAAAAATGATTTGAAAACTTTAAAAAAGGGATCGGTCTAATTTCACCTAAAAAAATTTTGCTCACCCCTAATTGTTGTTGTGGTGTAATTTATATCTTTCAAAGTAAAAGAGATTGGGTCAAGGACATATCGGACTCATCTAAATCTTTTGTATTTTAATTGTTCAGATGGTATAATCAAGGATAAGTTAGTCCCAAATTTTATCTCCTTTTTTTTTCTATAATAGAAATGTTGTTTCTTTGAAACATATTTATACTTATGAATTTTTAAATGGAATCAAATGTTCTATAAATGTTAATCATATGTTGAATGAATGTTGAAACTTCAGTAATATTGTTAGGTAACATATATATAATATTTTTAATATTTGCCTTAAAATTATTTAACTAATTTATATATATCAAATTTATAATATGTAGTTACAATTATTTGTCTATTTTGTTAGCATTTATTTATTTATATTTATATCAATGTATTAGTTATTTTATTTACTTCGAATTTTATTATGTGTTGGTGATAGTCGTAATAATTGTATATGTTCAACGACAAATGTTGTATATAAAGAAGTATTTCAAATTTATAATATCTTTTTCAAATTTATGTAATTTTCTTTCTTTTATTTTACTCATTATTATAGTTTATTTATTTTGTTCATATTAAAGTTTTTAATTATATATATTTAATTTTAATTGAGTATATAATTTTATATATATGTATAAACCAGTGTAACGCACGAGTGTATCACCAGTACTACTATAAAGCACAAAGTCAACGCTTTAAGCTTACCTTGATTCAAGTCTTCCTTCTATCGCCGCCTCCTATTGCTCCTCCATTTCATTCTCTCCTTTCTTAATTGTTTTGTTTTCCTCCCATCTAAAAATCCTATTAATATAAAATAATACTTGGTTTCCTGACCCTAATTGGAATCCTTTAGTTTGACCGTACAAAATTTTATTAAAGTTAAACTTATAAAGACTTTTAGTATTTAATTTAAGTTAAAAGTGGATCAAATCTAACTCAATTTAATAAGTTACTAAATAGGTTCAACATAATTAATTAACCCAAAACACAATTATAATATTAATTAAATATGTTAAAAAAATAATAATAATTAATAAGAATTAATATTTTAATTAAAATTATCGGGGTATTACAAAATATCCTTAATCGATCCCCAGTTTTTAACGATATTTACAATGGCGTAGCTCCAAGAGTAGCCTTTACTGTTAATGGTAATCAATATGACTTGGTTTACTATTTAACCGATGATATATATCCTCCATGGGCTACATTCATCAGGTTCATTCGTCACCTGCAAAGTTAAAAACATAAACTTTTTGCTCAACATGAAGAGGCAACGAGAAAGGATGTTGAACGTGCATTTGGGGTACTGCAAACACGATTTGCAATCATACGAGCCCCATTACTTTTGTGGGAGACATCTATTTTGGGGAAAATTATGAAAGTTTGTATCATATTACATAATATGATTATCGAAAATGAATGAGATACTTACAATCGTGTGCCAAATGTTTTCGACTATGATCAGACTGACATTATGATGTTAGCTTAGTATGATAATATTTTAACGAGTGTATTCTAGAGCACGAAAGATATCTTAGAAAAATGTGTCTCGTTCGAAATAAAGAATCACATCGATGTTTGTTGCATGATTTGATTGAAAATATATAGACTTTTTGACAATTAGTATGTTGGTGTTTCAATAATCCTTCCTTTTAGTATTATTGTAATTTTCAAATATAAACATTGTGGTTTGTTTGTCGTTATATTTCCATAATTTTTATTATAGTTGTTGTTTTATTGTTTGTAGAATTTCCATTTCCAATCGTTATATTTCAAATTATTATTTTTTATTTTTATATCATAAATAAACAATATTCGAATTATAGGTAAGTAGTTAACAATATTAATTTAACTCGTCAAATTAATTTTTTAATATATCGAATTATAATAAATAATCTTCAAATTATTCGAATATTATAATATTATATTATAATTAATATTCAAATATTATAATTAATATCGAATTGTGTTACAAAGTGGAGAGATTATTGAATTTCTTGTATTTCTTGTGATTGAACTGGATGAACAAGAAGAAGAAAGAGAAATATTATTGATTAATGATAAAAGTTTCCATAAAGGAAGAGAGTGATTGATTACAAAACTCTCAATACACCAGCATATATACAACTTAAACTTAATGACTCAGCCTAACCGAATTAACTGCCATTGAGGTAGAGAAAATACAGTTCTACCTTTAATGAAGACTGATAAGCCAACAACTATTAGAAAATGACACCCGACACCCCTATAGATTAGGACTAGAAGCTGAAACAGAATAATGCACTTCAGTCCTTGTTAGTTTCTGGTAGGAAGCATTCCTTTAACTGGATCATCAGTATCCTTGTCTTTAACACCCCCTCTCAAGTTGGAAGTGGAGAAAAGATTTTTTACTTTCAACTTGCTCAATAGATCAGAAAATTGAGCACTTGGCAGGGCTTTAGTAAAGATATCAGCTATTTGAAGATGTGATGGAGTGTATTTAGTTGTAATCAGCTTTTGTTGCACCATATTCCTGACAATGTGGCAGTCAATTTCTATGTGCTTGGTTCTTTCATGATATACTGGATTGGCAGCTATATATATAGCAGATTTGCTATCACAATGAAGAGGAATTGGTTCAGTAATACTGATATGATAATCTTTGAGCATGGCTGCAATCCAGACTATCTCACAGCATGTGTTAGCCATACTTCTGTATTCTGCTTCAGCTGATGATCTACTTACAGTATGTTGTTTTTTGCTTTTCCAAGATATTAAAGCACCACCAAGGAACACACAGAAACCACTAACAGATTTTCTGGTAATAGGGCATGAAGCCCAGTCTGAGTCACAGTAGGCAGTGAGAGTTAGAGAGGAGTTTGATGGATAAAAGAGACCTTGACCTGGATTATATTTGAGATACTTAACAAGCCTCAAACCAGCTTTCCAATGCTCAGTGGTTGGTTTTGCCATGAATTGACTTAGAATGTGCACAGCATAGGAAATGTCAGGTCTGGTGATGGTTAGGTAAATCAGCCTTCCTATAAGTCTTCTGTAAGGCAATGGATTACTCAAGGGAGTACCAGGATTGACAGCCAGTTGTGATGTTGCTCAATAGGTGTGAATTTGGGCTTTGCATTTAGAAGACCACAGTCTTTAATGATGTCAGTTGTATACTTTCTCTGATGCAGACATATGCCTGTGGAGTTTCTAGCAATTTCCAGTCCAAGGAAGTACTTGAGGTTTCCCAGATCTTTTACAGGAAATCTGGAATGAAGGAATTCTTTCACTTCAGTGATGAGTTCTTTGTTGTTTCCTGAAATTAGAAGATCATCAACATATACTAGAATAACAACAAAGAAGTCACTGGATTTCTTAGTGAATAAAGTGTGGTCATTAGGAGATTGTATAAATCCAAATTCACATAAGGTATGAGAAAATTTTTCAAACCATTGTCTAGGGGCCTGTTTAAGGCCATAAAGTGATTTATGCAGTTTACATACTACAGGACCTTTATCAGATTGAAGATTATGATTGTATCCAGGAGGTAGGTCCATGTAGATTTCTTCATTGAGGTCTCCATGTAAGAAGGCATTTGAAACATCCATGTGAACAATTTCCCATTTCTTTGAGGCTGCAACAGACAAAAGTAGTCTGATGGATGTCATTTTTGCTACAGGTGCAAAGGTTTCAAAGTAGTCATTTCCTTCCACCTGAGTAAACCCTTTAGCAACTAACCTAGCCTTGTATTTATCTACACTTCCATCAGGATTAAACTTAATTCTGAAGATCCATTTGGATACAACTTTATGCCTGTTTTTGGGTAAATAATCCAAGGTCCAGGTTTTGTTGTTTTCAAGGGCATTGAGCTCTTCTTCCATGGCTTTGCACCACAATGGATCTTTAGAAGCTTGTTCATAGGTTTGGGGTTCAGTAACAGTTGATATTTTACAGGAATATTTCATGTAATCAGTTGAAACTTGATTAAAGTTGCAATAATTCTTGAAAGGATAGGGAGACTTAGTTTTAGCATTATGTGTCTGGATATGAGAAGGGAGATCAGTGTAGTCTTTAAATTTTATAGGTATGGTTTTGTTTCTTATAGGTCTAGATAAGGCAGGAAAATTATCATTAGGTAAATCACTAGTATTTTCATCAAGTTCATTGGTTTTACTTTTGGTGTCAGTGTCAAAGGTGGAAGTGGTGGATGGATCCTCTTCATTGTCAGTCATAGAAGACACATCAGTGTTGGGAAACAAGTTTTTATTAATGGTTTCTGTTTGATTATGAGATTTAAAGGGAAAAATGTCTTCACAGAAATAGACATCTCTACTGAAGAAAGATTTTCTGGTAGATAGATTAAAGCATTTATAAGCCTTTTTGGTATAGGCATAGCCAAGAAAAATACATTTTTGAGCTCTAGGCATAAACTTGTCTCTGTTAAGGGCTAGGGTAGAGGCATAACACAGACATCCAAAGGTTTTAAGATGGTTATAATCAGGTTTAGAACCATAAAGAGCTTCATAGGGGGTTTTCATTTTTAATACAGAGTTAGGGAATCTATTAATAAGATAGGTTGTTGTAAGAAGACATTCTCCCCAAAACTGTATAGGGAGGTTAGACTGAAATTTGAGAGCCCTAGCAATTTCCAAAAGATGTCTGTGTTTTCTTTCAACTCTACCATTTTGTTGTGGTGTCTCAGTACAGGTGCTTTGATGAATAATGCCTAATGAGTCAAGAAGGGAATTCATTTGGGTGTTAAAGAATTCTGTGCCATTGTCAGATCTGACTTCTTTAACATCTTTGTTAAATTGAGTCTTGACCATAGTAATAAAATTCTGCATTAAGTGACAAACAACAGACTTGGTTTTGAGAAGAATAATCCAAGTAGCTCTAGTGTAGTCATCTACAATAGTCAGAAAAGAGTTGAATCCATCATGTGTATGATGTCTATAGGGGCCCCATACATCACAGTGAAGAAGGTTAAAGGCTGATGTGCTATGAGAAGTACTAAGATTAAAAGGTTGTCTAGTTTGCCTAGCCAAGTGACAAATGTCACAATGAAGCTGATTGCAGTTGTTAAGATTTAAGGAACATGGATACTCAATATTCTTCATAGCATATAAAGGTAAATGGCCAAGCCTTTTGTGCCACAAGTACATAGGATCAAGGGGAAAAGGGGTATAATGGAAAACATTTTCAGATGGAAGAACAGAAACATTATTATTTTGACTAAAAGAAAGGTTATCTGCAGTGCCAGTATTCATGTTTGTCTCTTCATTGTGATAAGTGGTCTGCAGTTTATAAAGGCCTTCTGACAATTTACCAATCTTCTTGAGAATGTTCTTGGCAGGGTCCTGAAGAAAACAAGCATTAGTAGAGAAAATAAGATTATACTTTGTGTTTTGTGTAAGCTTGCTTCCAGAGACAAGATTGAATTGAAAATCAGGAACAAAGAACACATTTTGAAGAGTAATTTCCTTGGTAAGTCTGACAGTTCCTTTATGTGTTATTTTAGAATTCTTTCCATTAGGCAAATGAATGAAAGATTGTGTGGGAATGGGATCAACAAGGTTAGATAGGCAATTAGTTATGTGATCTGAAGCACCTGTGTCAATTATCCACTCCTGAGTTTTTGAAAGGTTGTTAGATGAAGAGAAAGAGTTAACATAGTTAAGAGAGAGTTTAGAGTTACCAGCCATATGCTCAGTAGGATTCTCAAGAGGGGAGTCAATTTCACCACAATTGACTTTAGGATTAATCATAGACAACAGTTGAGCAACCTGATCCTTTGTGAATTGATTGATGTTGTCTTTTTGACAGACATAATTTGTAGACTTCAGTTTGGCTTTGTTCTTAGGCATTTTGGAAGGATCTGGTTTAGTGCCAAACAAAGGGTGCCAGTCCGGGAATCCATTCAAGAAGAAGCATTTGTCCTTGGTGTGAGAGTCCCCATGACAGTGATCACAAAAGAATTTCCCTCTTGAATTATTTCCATTCTTGCCAGAATTCTGAGTGTTCTTGTTGAATCTGTTTCCTGCATTGCTGTTGTTGAATCTTCCAAGCATGATCATAGGAGAGTCTTGTTGGTTTAAAGAATAACCACACTGTCTTTGTCCCTCTTCTTGGATTAGCATAGAAACAGTCTTTGATAAAGAAGGTAGTGGGATCATACGTAAAATCTGACCTCTAACATCTGTATAAGAATCAGACAGTCCCATCAAGAACTGTGTGATTTTGTAGGCATGATCATAGTCTTCACGGATTTTGGAGGCTCCACAGGTACAATCACAAGCACAATTGGGAATAGGTAAAAGATTCTGTAACTCATCCCAAAGACCCCTAAATTTAGTGAAGTAAGCATTGATGGTAAGGGTGCCTTGAGTGCATAGGGCAATAGTTTTCCTAATCTGGTACAATTTAGGAATATCACTTTGAGAGTATCTAGCAAGGAGGTCTTCCCACATTTCACAAGAGGAAGAAAAATAGACAATACTTTGTCTAATTTCAGGAGACACAGAATTTAGGATCCATGAAATCACCATAGAATTGCATCTATCCCAGACATCAAGATACTTGGATTCTGGCTGGGGTTTCTTGAATGTCCCATTGATCATGCCAAGTTTATTATTGGCAGAAAGTGCTATGGTAAAAGCTAATTTCCATTGTGGGAAATTATTTTCAGTAAGAAGTTCAGAGACAAGATTCATCCCTGGATGATCATGGGGATGAAGGTAAAGAGGATGACTAGGAGGCAATTGAAAAATAGTTTCTGAAAAATCATAGTAATCTGAAGTTTGACTGGTGGATTCTTGCAGGTTTTTCGAATCCTCTTTAGCAGAAGGATTGTTATTGGTCATGATGAGTTAGGAGCAAGAAAAGGAAGAGGAAGGAGAAAGGAAATAAAAACCTGAAGATGAAGATCAACCAAGAGCACTCCAGAAGATAGAAATCATAGCAGATGAATCCGGAATTACTGGCTCTGATACCATGTTACAAAGTGGAGAGATTATTGAATTTCTTGTATTTCTTGTGATTGAACTGGATGAACAAGAAGAAGAAAGAGAAATATTATTGATTAATGATAAAAGTTTCCATAAAGGAAGAGAGTGATTGATTACAAAACTCTCAATACACCAGCATATATACAACTTAAACTTAATGACTCAGCCTAACCGAATTAACTGCCATTGAGGTAGAGAAAATACAGTTCTACCCTTAATGAAGACTAATAAGCCAACAACTATTAGAAAATGACACCCGACACCCCTATAGATTAGGACTAGAAGCTGAAACAGAATAATGCACTTCAGTCCTTGTTAGTTTCTGGTAGGAAGCATTCCTTTAACTGGATCATCAGTATCCTTGTCTTTAACAAATTGTAATAAATAATATTCAAATTATAATAATGAACTAATATTTAATAATGAATATTAATATAATTTCGAATTTAATAATTTATGCAATATCAAATTAATTTGTTAATATATATTGAAAGAAGATATACAATTAATGGAGATAAAGATGGTGAGACATGTAAAGTTGTTGGAGATAAAATAGTGGGGTATGTGAAATTATTAAAGTTTCTGCCAAACTGTTGTATGAATTTTTTTATTGAATAGCTTATGGGCGTCAAATAGAATTTTATATTCATTTTTAATGAGGTGAACTAATAGTATACGTGGATCTCATTAGATCCATTGTAGTAGAATATTTAATGAGGTGAATAGTATATGGGTTTTTTGCTAGCTAACAACAACAACTTTAATAAAATAATTTAATTATTATTACTCTCTCTATTTTGGGAAAATAGTCCTTATTTAAAAATAATTTTTTTAATAAAACAACACTTTTAGTAGTTTATTTGTAATAAAATGATTTTATCTCTTAATTTTTAAAATTGAACTCTTTAAATCAAAATCTCAAAATAAAATAATTGATATGAAACAAAAGTCATAGGATGATGAACAATAGCCTATAGTGTAGGTGTAAGACTTTCCATACCAAACATTCAATGTTTGGCAAATTGTAAGTGTGCTGCTCGGTTATAAATACCGAGCAGTCTGATGTTATCGGATACACTGAGACGGAATCCTCTGAATAATTCTCTCTCTCTCTTTCTCTCATACTCTTCGTTATATTTTGTGGTTACTTTATAACACGTTATCAGCACGATTGTTCTACTGTTAACAATCTCAATCGGTAAAATTTTCTACCGATATATTCTTTATATTATGTCTCTGTTTTACTTCAATATATATCGTATATCACCATTATTAAGAAAAGGTTGGCTGAGCCACCGTCGATAATATATGGTGAGATGACGAAATAATAATTTATTATTTAACGCATAATATATATGTTCATTGATGCTTGTGCGGAAATAACCCCAAGCTATAAACTGAATATTTATATATATACATATATTTCAATTTTATATATATGAATAACTTTATATACATATATATTTATTACTGACTTACAAACACCCACAGAAAGGCTTGCCGAGTAGCGTGGCGTGAATATATATGTATGCTATATAATAGCTATATAAAGTTGACTGACAAATATTAATGCGGAATTATTTTATTTATTGCTCCTAATAAGTTTTATATTTATTTATAATATAAATGCAATTCTATTAAATCAGAATTTTTACATTTTTACCCCTAGCATATAACGGCTATAAACGGCTAGTTACTGATTTTTATGTATCTCCTCCAACGATAATAAACGGCTAGTTAACGGTCATAAACGGTCATTTTTCTCTCCATATATACCGTAACATTTTAATAGATTACTCACATTTTTACTATCTCATTACAAATTCTCAATATCATATATTCTTCTACGAAAATGTTCCCTCCAATGTTGATGATTATTATCATACTTGTTATTGCATGCACTGCAATGGTTTTTGTTGCTGAATTCCCTCCAAATGATTTTGAGATTTTTATTATCTTGCTTTGTATCATGTATGTCCTGTTAGCAATTACAATAGCTTTCAACCTACATTTTAACATGTACTGATTGATTATCGTATGAATAAAATTTTCATGTCATCATTTTATTAATATATATATGTTTCATTTTTATAGTTTTTCTTCACAAAATGGCAAACATTGCTAAGCTTGAATTTGAAAGACTCGACATAACTGGGAAAAACTATATGTCTTGGAAAATAGATGCCGAAACCCACCTGGCCGCCAGAAGCCTCGAAAATACTATCCAACAAAGTAATAGTGAATGGATAAGTAATCAACAACGGGCTCAAGCCATGATTTTCCTACGACACCACGTCCACGAAGACCTAAAAATGGAGTACCTCACGGTGAATGATCCACTCGTCTTTTGGGAGAGTTTGAACGAAAGATATGACCATTTGAGAACGGTCATTCTCCCAAAAGCACACTATGATTGGATTCATATCCGCCTATAAGATTTTAAAACCATTAATGAATATAGTTCAATGATGTATAGAATAACCTCACAGTTGAAGAATCATGAATCTCGTCTTTATAACAATAATAGATTTTATCCAAAACATTGAGAGTTATTAAACGTGGATCGAGTCTAGCTTAAAGAGTCAAATTAATCCGACACATATTAGAGAAACTAAGATTGGACTTGAACCGAGCATTTAAGAGCAAACAAACAAGTACACTCTATTGTTACAACTTACAGCACAAATATTAATTTAGGAGTGTAAGTAGATTAGTTTGGTTTTGTTTATGTTAAAACCACGACCGAATCGTTCCCTATAGGTCCAAAAATTTCAAACTAAAAAAGGATTTGAATGAAACTGAATTAGACCACACAACTTAACTAAATTTCAGAATAACAATAAAATTAAGATTTTAATTTGAAATTAATATCAAAATTAGAAAAATAACCTACTAAAAATACATTATCATAAAGAAAACAATACAAATTCTAAAATAAATACAAACAATTGAAGACATAATAGTTTTCTAACAATCAAAATTTTGTTTGGTTATATATATATATATATATATATATATATATATATATATATATATATATATATACCTATATTATAAAACAGCTAGGTAATTGACTATGACTATTCAGAGGTTGAGATTAAATTCTTTTAAAACATTTATCGGTTGAGATTCACCATTACATTTACATTTGTGAATAGTTATCTATTTTTAACTCCCTATTTTCTTTCTCATTATTACAAGTCACCCCTACAATTAATATTATGAGCAGTCACCCATTTTTCTTCTCCCTATATTTTATCTTCATATTACAAAGTTACACAATACAATTAATCTTCTGAACAGTCACCCCCTTATAAAACATCAATCTTCATCTATCATTGGAAGCAATTTATCCCTCAATTGTAACTTTTTTTTAAATCGCACATTTTATTTAGGCATTGTCATTTCAATTGACGAAATCACATATATTGGCACCGTGCCATAGGCACGAGTATAAAGATCTAGGTTCATGTGTAGTTACTTTAAAACTTATGTCTATGTGTCCCATAATTAAAGTGTGATGAAAAAGTAATGGTAAAGTGATAAAAGTGTTGTCCTAAAAATAAAAAATTTCAAACAAGACAATTATTTTGGAACAGACGAAAAAAGAAAGCAGGACAATAATTTTGGGACGGAAGGAGTACTTAATTAATGTAATACATTGTCCGTTCCGGGCAAAGAATCCACTATTTCATTTTGTGATGTTTCACTTAAAGAATCTACTTTAAAAAATTAAGACATAAAATGTCATTTTATTACTAATACATTACTACAAGTGTCATTTTCTTAAAAAAGTTAATTTAACTTTCCAACGGGGACTTTTGTCCAAATGCATGGAATACGCTTTATAAGTTATTTTAGTTTGTTGTAAACTAATGTGGTTTTGATTAGTTAATTTTAAAATAATATTATATTATAAAATAGCTAGGTTCGCACATGTGCAATTGACTATGGCTGTTAAGAGGTTGAAATTAAATTATCTTAAAAAATTTAGCGGTTGAGATTCACCCCCACATTCATATGTATGAATAGTTATTTATTTTTAACTCCCTATTTTTTATTTCTCTATTACAAGTTACCCTATAGAATTAATACTATAAACAGTCACCTTTTTTTCTTCTCGCTATATTTTATCTTCACATTACAAAGTTACATCATGCGATTAATCTTCTAAACAGTCACCCCTTATAAAACATCAATCTCTCAACTATCACTTGAAACAAAGTACCCTTCAACGATAACTTTTTTTTTTAAATTGCAAGAGGTCATGATTTATTTTTTTACTAACATCCTACGACTGTGATTTATTTGGGTTTTTAAGCATGTGAACATCAGTTATTCATCTCCTATATTAAGATTTTATAGTTATTATTTTACAGTTTTACATTTTTTTTTTTTGCACATATGCAATTGACTAAATTGACTAGTACTATTCAGATGTCATGATTTATTTTTTTACTAACATCTCACCTAGATTTTTTTAAAAAAGAATCAATTTAATTTTTTTCCAGCCTGTTTTTTTTTGTCCAACCTAGATTTATTGTTTACAAATATTTAATATATAGTTTCTTAATTGATTGTTATCGTAATCAATTGAATCTCAATTTAATTTCTAACCAATTTAGATTTGATATTTTTTTAAAAAAAATTTCGTAAGTTTTGTAATTTTAAATATTTGTATTTTAATATCTTTATTTTTAAATTTTTTTTTGCTAAGTTTCCCTTATTGGTCTGAATCTTTGTGATTTCGGTTTCAAAATAGTATTTTGCTAGTTCACTCTGACCCATTCAATTTATTTTATGGTTTTTGTTTGCTGAGATTTTCATATTTAACTTTATTTTAATTAACATGTGTATGGTTGGTATGTGCGAGAGAGAGAGAGAGTGCTTTTGGATGCTTAATTATATTTTTTTAGATAAATTACACAATTTTTTTAATTTTTGAGATATCTTGCTTTATTAATTTCTTCACATCATACTCGTTTCACACTTGCTTCATACATTGATCACATCCATACTAAAACCGTGTCATAGGCACAGACACGAAATCTAGTATATATATATAATGACTAAATCAATAAATTAAATTATGTATATCAGATGATCCAAAAGTTTGCTGATAAAGGTTATTGAGTCCTAATGTTTTGGTTTCTTAGGGTTAAGTTTAGGAATAAAAAAATCTCTAACAAAAACGTTTCTCACTAGTTTTTAATGAGCGAATGATACTGTACACTTTTTAAATTTTCATTTTTAAATAAGTTCTTCCATAACATGTTTTAAAATACTAATCATTTCTTTCTTAAAACTAAAAGAGTTACATTTTAACAATTACAACTCGATATCTAAAACCCCTTTACAAACCCGGCCCCAAAATTATCAAACACAACCTAACCCCTTAACATATTTAGGTCAAAATGGGTAATTCCGTTTCAACCAAAAAAATATTTATTGATTGGGTTGGGTCAAGGTAAATCCATTACCATTTTGATCCGATAGTTTTTTTTCTATAATGCATGGTAATTTTTTCGGGTAAAATTTCGGGTTAAAATGGGTTTACCCATCAGGCCGTCACCTGTTTTAACCCGATCTGATTCATCCGACTCATTTCGATCCGTTTAATATTTGAATTTTAATGGGTTTTGATTGGTTTTAACCAATTATTCGACCCAACTCACCCAATTATAAGACCTAATTATGTTTGACCTGATACACAAATTAAGAAAAAAAAAAGACAATTGATTATAGTTTTATAAATATTAAAATAATATATATATATTTTACGAGAATACTCGCATAAGAACGTGGTTTATCAATTCAAAAATAACAATTAAATCAAGGATAAAATAGTAAATATAATTTTTAAAATGATCAAATTTGAGAATTTTTTTGGAAGGACAAACATTTTTTAATAGCTGTCTAAACAGTAAAAATGAACCTTTTTTTTTTTTTTTTTGGATCAGAGGGATAAAAAGAACTTTCTTATGGAGGGACAGAAGCAACGAATTTTGTCTCCACGACTTCTCCATCTTTATATATATATATATAATATATATATATATATATATATATATATATATATATATATATATATATACACTTACATTATTATTTTGTCTCATCTTCATGGCTCCAGCTACAATTCATGAAAACAGACCTTCTTCCTGCTCTGTACAATCCTTCAACTTCAATTAAGCTCTCAATTGGCCCTTTTCTGTTCAACCATGCAGAAAGGCTAGTTGCATAGCTCTTCCTCTTTCATCATCTGATCTCTTTCTCTCTCTCATCCATGTAAGTACTAATTATCCATTACTTTGTTTCAGATGGCTATGGCAAATTCATACTTGCACACTTAATTGGTGCAACCTTCATCGGATTCGTCGCCGCTGCTGCGATACATCACCGCCGTCGGAAAAAGTCTAAACAACCATCTTCCGTACCACAACATCTTCTTCCTAGGTTAGACAGGACCGGCTCCAGCTCCGGCGCCGGAAAGCTTGAAAAGTTTTCTCATTATGTTGGTAAGTCTTGAAGATCAATCTAAATATTCATTCTAAGTCAAATTAATTTATAACACTTGCATTTCATTTTAGAACACAAAACTTTCATCCGGTAAACAGTGGCGTACGTAGAGATTTACTCAGTGGGACAAATTGAAAAAAATTAACTTAGGTGGAGGAAAAATGTAAAATATAACAGATTAAAAAAATATTTGTTTCTTAAAAAAAAAAAAAAAAAAAGTGGGGGCAACTGTCCGGAAACCCTAAGCGTTGTGTTTGCCACAAAAGTTATTGTTCCTGTTTAGGCTGTTCCAAAAAAGTATTCATATTCAATCTTTCTTTTATTGAAAGTTAATTATACTATTTTAACTTTGATTTAATTCTAATTTTAATTGATAATCTTGATTTGCACAGGGGTATTCTTTAAAAAAAAACACAAAATCATAGGTATTATTAAGAAAGGGGTTAATTAGTTTTTTTTTATCATCGTACAAATTGGGGATAATCGATTTGACCAACAAACTTCCAACATCTAAAATATGACTAACGTATTAATGATTTGAACAATATGTGACCAATGTCATTAACTAGACATTCAGGCGTCGTTTGATAGCCAGGATTAAGATCAGATAGGATTAATAAGTCGAGTTGTCTGATGTTTGGTACGCAATAGGTGGTCGGGACTAATAGCACGAGTTATCCGGATAAAATCATTATCCCCTCACTATTAATACCAAGGGGGATGGTGTTATTATTAGCGTCCTCATTAAAAAAAAATTGCGATTAACATTTGTAATCTCAAAACTAACCCCGATATGCAAGTGAGGATTAATAGTGAGGGCACTAATAGTACTGAGATTAATAATATTGTTTATCTTTATCCGACTACCAAACAAGCCCTCAAATTGTTAACAGAGCTGCTACCCATACCATAGTCCATGTCAGCAGTTTTTTTACCAATTTAGATATCCAATTAAAGACATTAGTCACATTTTATCGAAATCATGATTACGTTGTTCATATTTTAAATATTAAAAGTTCGTTAGTCAAATCGATTACTCTCTATTTGTATAAAAAAGTAATTAACACTAAAGAAAGGGTGGGGGGTGATACTTTTCTTTCATTATCACTTTTGTTTTTAAATCTATTTATTCATGACTTTCCACATCAACTTGACAATATGACTGTTTATTTTTATGACCAAAAAGCTTAAAATAGTGATTGTATTTATTTATTTTGTTTTAATAATTGTTTACCAGCAAGGCAAATTGGATTTAGGGATGGAAATGAATGCCCTCAGCTATGCAAGTTGGCATATGATTACTTAAAAAATTCCAAGGGATGTGAGAATAGCATCTATGATTACTTTGCAAATGAGGCAAATGGGGAATCACTCTATGTGAAGCTAGTCGAGGAATTTGATAGGTGCATTCTTGGCTATTTGGCTTTTCATTGGAGCCAAGCTTCTCTCATGATCAGCCAGGTAACTAAATTTTGGTAAAAAAAAAAAAAACAAACATATATAAGCTCTCATGAGATCGTTTTAAGTTTGAGTAGGTCTCTTGTAAGACGGTCTTACGGATCTCGGATCTTAATTTATAAGACGAAACACCACTCTCTCACAACTCAACTCACAGATAAGAAAGATATGTTTTACAAAAAATGTACGTAAGACTGTCTTAGCTAAATTTTTAAATTATGTCTTTAAGTTTATACAATGTTATGACTATCTTGCAACACTTTTCAAGTTTGTGTAAAGTTTTTTCCAAGATAATTACTCCCACCATTTTTTTAAAAAATGTTAATTGATTTGAGATACAAATTACGAAAAATTTAATTGATTTTATTATTATTTTTAAAAAATTATACTTAACGTACTAATACGTAGAAAAATATTAAATACAACACTTTTTTAGAACACTCCTTTTTGTTTCCCCGAGAGGAAATTTTTTTGATGACCAAGTCCACCACCTCACCCAACCGCTACCACCCATTGATGGCTACCCCACCTAATGGTGGCACCTCCCTTGATGGCCACCCCATTCAATCAGCCCCACTTTCGCCACCATCGACCACCCGAAAATCACCACTGCAATAAATACAGTTAGTCAGGAACTGCTTGCAAAAAAAAAAAGTTGACTTTCTTAAAAAGAAAAAGGGGAGATATTTGTAAAATTCATTGTATTCAGTTTTCCTTTTTCGTTCATCCTAAAATAATTGTTTTAGTTGAAAATTTTCATTTTAAGCTAACACTTTTACTACTTTACCCTTATTTTTTAAATATATTTTAATTATGATTCACATACACATGAGTTTTAAAGAAAATTATACATCAAACACATATTAATAGCAAAGCAAAATATTTTTTTAAATCCGTGTACCGAGTCAAACAAAACAATAATTTGAAACGTTGTATTTTTTTTAATTTTTTTTTGATAATTAATAAAACGTTGACCATTGAAAGTCTCTGTGTTGAAGGTGTTGAGCGTTGGTTCTGATCAGAAAAGGCTGAGGGAGATGGTGATGGCAGCTACCAGGTATTAACAGCTCTATTATTAAGTCTAGTCTTCTGTCTTTAATCTTTATTACTCTTGTTTGGCACCTCACCAGCTCAATTATTTGTTTGATTCTTTCATTTATTTCTTTACCTCGCCTAAAAATTACATAAACATACCAAATATTGCAACGTTGAATTTACTATTCGACTCATATTTTTTTAATGATAAAACATGTAATTAGTACATATTACTTTTTTAGTACTACGAATTCATAAATCAGATTTGAGCATTCAAGAAAAACAAGCAAGGAGTACTTAAATGATGGTCTTACACATCTTAATTTATAAGACGGAGTATCACTCTCTTATAGTTCAACCTATTAACGCATGGTGAATCAGGTTAAGGGGACCCATCTTATAGAAAATAACCTTAAGACGGTCTTTTCTAAATTTTTGCCAACAATTAATATATGCATAAATCAAATATAAGCGAAACAATAATTTAGGAAAGCAAATAATATTACGAGCTAAAGTTTGTTATATTATTACGAGTTTTAGTATTATAACTGTTAGATGATTAAGTTGATGATAATTTAGAATGTCCGTGAAAATAACATATTTGATCGAATGATTTTGAGATTTAAGTAGATTTGATCTAATGACACTAACATTAAATCTTGTATTAATACCACAACCTCGATCTCATGATAGCATACCTCATTTAGGAATAGATTTAAGTAGATAACTAGATTTTCGTGTTCTAAGCACGCCGCTAGTAGAGGCTACGGGAGGGCGCCATAAGATGCTCAAGTATTCAAAAATAATCGATTTAAAACACCTCTCAAGAATCAATTCCTTAAAACACCTCTCTGAATTGTGTTATGATCATCCAAAACGATTGGAAAAAAAATTAAAAAGTTATAGTTTTGTTATTTTTTAGTGGAAACGTAGACTAATTTAGATTTTAATAAACTTGAGGGATAATTTCTAACAGAGAAACGTTATATAACGGATGAAGTATACGAAGAATATAAGAAAAAAGATGCAAAGAAGGAAAATGATACATATTTCTTATATATTGTTACAGGGATTCATAAAATCTAGCAATATCTTGGTCAATAGTTAACTTTTCAGAAAGACTTAATTCTGGCCATTAGTTATGTTTTGTAAAAATGAATCCTGACCAGTAGTTAACTTTTCAGTAAGACTGAGCTTAATTATAATATAGATTGTACATCTAATTATTATGAATAATGCTAGGGAGACTCAATTAGTATTTAAACTTTTACGTTCAATGACATAACAGTTGAGTTGACGATTATGAGTTCCACTTTTTTACTTACATTTTAACCCTAATTTTAACTAAGATTAGTTTATTCTAACCTAACCAATAAATCAATACACTAATTTTTTTTCCAAAATTAACGGGAGCAGCCCAGCCTACAACAATACTGGTTGTGTCTCCTTCTCCGGCGTCATACGCGATGCCGTCGTCATAAGTGACATACCATATTCAGTAAGATGATGGTGGAACCTTCTTTAATGTCGATATAAGGCAGTTTCTTCTTACAGATCAAAATAAGCAATGGTTTTAGAGTGGTGGATTCATCGAATAGATCAAAAGACCCTGCTGAAGTTTTCAAAGCAATCTTTACTGTCGGAAAGAAGACGTCAATCTTCTTTCACAATCGTTTTCAAATGTGTCAAAATCCTCTTGTCTACCGATCTGAAAGCCCTATGTTTACCGATCTGTCTCGTTCGAAGTTCGACGTCCGATCACTTTCAGAGAATCCGTCCTTAGGAATAGGAATTGGATGTTGATATGCCCGAGCACTCCAATGATTGATGGTTCGTCGTCGCCTTTTTTTCTAAGATTAAAAAGGACCCACATAGACGGTTTGCCTTCTACACTATGGATTCTTGGGCCTACGCCTGGGCGTCGGAGAAAAAGACGATGGCATCGCGTATGGTGCCGAATAAGGCGACAACGAAGAATATTGTTGTAAATTGGGATGCTCCCGTTAATTTTGAGAAAAAAAATTAGTGTATTGATTTATTGACTAGGTTAGAATAAACTAATCTTAGTTAGAACTAGGGTTAAAAATTAAGTAAAAAAGTGGGATATATAATAGTCAATTCAAGTGTCATGTCAGAGTGTAAAAATTTAAATACTAATTGAGTCTCCCTAACATTACTCAATTATTATACCGTACCGTATAACTTTAAGAATTTACGGGCTACGATGAGATCTAAAGCATTAAAAATTTAGGGTCATTTTTAATGTTGGTAATTTTTTGATTTGTTTAGTGGTTTTAATTAGTGGTTTTAGATTGTTTATATCTTTGATTTCATCAACTCTCTCCGTCGCATTCATGTTTTTTATTCAATTATTATAGAAAAAAAAAAAAAAAAGGCCAATCGATATTTAACCCCCCAAAAGTAACCATAAAAATTCCCAAAGAACCCCAAAGTAAAAAAATGTCCCAATTTCACACTCGAAGTTCCAGTTTGTCCCATTTTGGGCCCTGGGTCGAATGGTTGTCACACTTTAGATGTTAAGTGGCACGTGCCCTTCCACATGATGGGTATTTTTGGTCACTTAATCCATTTCACTCTTGTGCTTCATTTTTGTCATCGCCATTCGTTTTCTCTCCTCTGCATAACTAACCCACGACCCATCTCTTTTACAGTTTTACTCTCCTCTGTAACTATGGTCGTGCCTCGTCGTCATCGTGAAAAAGATTCAAAACCAGATTTAAGATCTCTCTCACTTTCATCTCTAAGTTACCACTGTCGTGCCTCCACCGTCGCCGCCAATTTCGTCACCCACCGTCGTCATCGATTTCATCTTTCTTTGCCCCGCATATTCGATCTCGTCTATTCCTCGATCTCTAACGCTGGACGTTGTTTTCGATTTACACTTTAGATATGGGATTGTTAGATCTTTCTTCTTCAATTTCTTTTCAAATCTAGGGCACGAAAAATGGTTGGAATTGATGAGATTAGATCATGGGATTCCATGGCCGAAGGAGATCTATGTGGGTTGAGGAAGATCGTTAGATTTCTTGGCATTAGATTTTAAAGAGATTCTACGAGGTCAGAACAAAAAAGAAATTTGAGCTTTTGTATTTGTAAATCTGTTGGATCTTTGAGAACAAAAGAAATCCGAAAGAAAGAAGAATCGAAAAAAGATACAGAAAAGTAAGAAGGAGAAAGGGATTTTCTTGATAAATTACGCGGGAAGAAAAGGGATTTGCTTGTAGAAAGAAGAAAGTATACTTTTTGGAACAAAAGAAGAAATTTGTTATGGATTTTCTTGAAAGGAGAAAGAAAGTAGACTAATGTTGTAGATGAAATTGGTTGCAAATTGGTGGATATTTGATAGAAAATCTGTACACAGAGAGAAAGGAGAAGAATTCTTTTTATTCTTTTTGAAACACTTATGGTGGAATCCATGGGGAAACAATTGGGAAAGAAATAATTTTGTTCAACTGGCATTATAAAAAAAAAAAATTCTTTGGGTTTGTTCAAGAAATCCAAATTTAAAATGTTTAGATTTTGTTTTTTCTTTTAACCAATTGGTACTCATTCTTGAAGTGGGTTTTTGAATCAATTGGCGGCAAACATGGTGGAATGTATGGGGGGAAAGGATGGAGAAGAAGCTATAACTATAAGTATCTCAATAAGAATAAAAAGACTTAAATACCCCGCTCGTTAGATGCACATGTTGATTTCCCGTTAGTTTTCTATCGTTCGTTCGATCCTGGGGCCAAAATGGAACAACTTGTAACTTTGAGTGTGGTATTGAAACGTTTTTTACTTTGAGGTTCTAAGTGAATTTTGGTGATTACTTTGGGGGTTAAATATGGTTTGGCCTAAATAATACAAACCTTTTATACCAAACCATTTAATCGAAATGCCAAATTTGCAAAATTGAAAGTTCAAATTGGGGTGGACCTAGCTAAATTGAAAGTTCAAATCGGTGTGGACCTTGTTCATAACAGTCAACGGCTTGTTGTTATCCACACATATTAAATGGCCGACGAAAATATTTTAACGTAAAATATAATATTATGAGCATATTGGTGAACTGTAGCACACCCTAAGTGTATTAGGTAAGTATATTAGGTGAGGGTATCAGGTGAATTGATCTCATTGCTCCTACTATAAATACAATGTTATGAGTAGGGGTGGCAATGCCTGGCACGGCACGTTAGCACGAACCAATAAGGCACGATTATAAAACACGATTACAGAGACAAATGGCACGATAAGCCCAGCACGACACGACACAACACGAAACACGACACGAAAGACACGAAATTGTTAATATATTCAAATTAATATTTATTGTTATATTTATGATCAAATAAGATAGATAATATTAAAACACGATAATGAAGCACGAACACGACACGATAACACGAATTGCCACCCCTAGTTATGAGGGTTAATTAAGATCACCCTCTTAGAGCTTATTGTTTATTCTCTCTCTCTCTATAATATTTATTATTGTTTTAAAGTTTAGAGACATAGATATTTCATAATATGTTATCAGTATGAATGTTCTAATCTTAAACATTCCCATCGGTTAAGAATTTTCGTCAATATATTTTATTTTATGTTACTAATTTACTTGAATATATATCCTATATCACCATTATTAAGAAAAAACTAGTTGAGCCACCATCTATAATATATGATGAGATGATAAAGTAACAATTTATTATTTTACACATAATATATATATTAGTTTACGCATATATATTATTTAACGATATATATTATTTTACGCATAATATATATCGTATATCACCCGAAAAGCTTACCGAGTAGAATGACATAAATAAATATGCATAACAAATAATAGTAATCTAGTGTGGACTGATAGAAATAACATGCAAAGTTATTTTATTTATGATCAACTTATTACTCCTAATAAGATTTATATTTATACATAATATAAATGTAATTCTATCAAATCAAAATATTTACATATTTTCTCTCTCCTCCAACAACTAGATAACGATTATAAACTGTCATTTTTATTCCATAAATACACCAATATCCCAATAATTCACTCACACTTTTACTACCCCCTTCCAACTTATTTCTCATTCTATCTCTCTTTATAATTCTTATTATTGTTTTAAAGTTTATAGACATAGATATTTCATAATACGTTATCATATATGTTTATAAACTTTAAAACAATAATAAGTATTATAGAAAAACATCAATATTATAATATTATTTTTACTTTATTTAATGGTTTTATTAATTAATCTTATGACTAAAGTTATATTGTATAATAAAAAAAATCATACGAACATTTTTTTCTATCAAACTTTGAATAAATATGTGTTCTTAGGTTATAGAAGAAAAACTAAAAGTGACATTTAAATAATGAAATAGTTAAAATTTCACCAAATAGTAAAATCATAGTATGATATAGTATCGTAATTTTTTTTTTGCCTATCTTTAAAATTGATTCAGAATTTTAAATCTTGATTTGATTGAAATCAATATTCTGTTTATTACCTACCATATTATTTTTATTGAATTGATATTTTTAAATAATATTTTTTTATACTAAGTTAAATTATTTTAGTTTTGATAATAAGAAATTCTTTCTAAAATTTTGGTAGAAAATGCATTAATTATTTATTTTTATGATAATGGAATATGAGACGAGAGTGATTAGAAAAATTGACTAAAACATATTTATTACGAAAAAAGAGAATAAATACCTTTTTTTAGAATTAAAATATAGAAATAAAAATAGAATAATTATGTTATTTTCTCATGTATGAACAAAAAATAATGTTAGAGGTAATTAGGAAAGTAACTGACTTAGTCAACTTAAATTGAGCAAATACTTAAGGGGTAGTTTTGTCCAAACATATATTTATTTAATGTAATAATTAAGTATATAGTGGATAACTAATAATTGTAGTGAAAGTAGCATCTCCCTACTTATTATTGTTTTAAGGTTTACGTAGATATTTCATAATAGAGTTTAAATTTGTGTTAGTTATTTTAGTTTTAACATATACGAAGTTAAATCAAAGATGTTTATATCAATTTTAACGTTCATACCAATCCATCAAATTTACTCGGATCTCTATATTTCAATATACATTCCAAGTCATATCATTCAATGTCAACAATATTAAAACTTGTAGAAATAATATAAGCTCTATCTCATAATATTATCTATCTTTTAGAATAATAATGAGATATTGTGGGAGATTTGTCCAAATACTTTGCTGTCCATTAAAGATTGCAACATCTTCATTTTATTTTAAGTTTCTTTACAGCTTTAAACGTAGGGCAGTGAACTATGCTCCAAAATCTCTTCAGAGTTTTTTTTTTTTTTTTTTTTTGGAATATTAGGGACATTCTCATTTTATACCAAAAAATTGGTATTCAGACTTGGCAGATTATCATTGATTGCACATTTTATGGGTCTTATCACTCTAACCAATGAGAGTGTGTCAAGTCATTTTTTTTTCTCCTGCAAGAAGAGATCGAACCTCGGCATCTTACACTTTGTGCCCCACGCTATCATCGTGTTACCCCCTTAGGGGCGTGTGTCAAGTCATTAAGTACCCAATTTTTGATACTCCCTCCGTCCCTAAATAATCGTCCTGTTTGACCCGGCGCACAGTTTAAGAAAAAGTAATTGACTTGATTATTTATATTGGTTTATTTAATATGTAGTTTCTTTTAAAGCCCATGTGTATGTGACACATAATTAAAGTAGAGTGAAAAAGTAAGGGTAAAGTGGTAAAAGTGATGTTCTAAAAAGGTAGCTTCAACCTGACAATTATTTTATCTAACGAAAAAAGAAAGAAGGACGATAATTTGTGGAGAAAGATAAAATAAGAATTCGCCTAAAGATTATCTTTTTTTCTTAGCCCACTTGATAGTTGATACCGATATGGATACCACTTGAGCACCCAAGCTGTTGATATTCTCCATTTACTAACCTTCTAAATGACTATTATAGCATCTCAGTTCTTTTTTAGCCCCTTTATGCTTTTGACACTGTCCACTCACCCACCTAGAAATTAGAATCTAAACTTAATTCTCAATTTGATCGATTTATTATTTTTTAAAGTTCGTTAAATTCGCTCTATTATTTTTTTTCATACTTTAATAATTATATTTTATCAAAAGTGTCATGTTAATCACTCAAGTTATTTTGTTCCATTACGTTGGATGGAAATATATCAAAAGACCAAATTATCCCTTATCTTCAGCACATGTGTATGTGAACATTTCATCCGCCATCCTTTTCTTAAATCATTTCATTGCCCTTGTGAATTCCTTGTATTCACATATTTTTGGTTAACCTGATTGAACGTTGATAAAATTTAACAGCCTTACCAATATTACAAAAATTATAATTCATACTCCCTCTGTCCCTAAATTATCGTTCTCCTTTCCTTTTTCGTCCGTCCCAAAATAATCATTCACTTTTAAACTTACCTTTTAAAAACATCACTTTTACCACTTTATCCTTACTTTTTCACCTCTTTTAATTATGCCACATACACACGGGCTTTAAAGAAACTACACATTAAACCAATATTAATAATCCAAATAGGTTTTTTTTAAATCCACAAGGTCAACCACATTTATAAATTAGAGACGGAGGGAGTACTATTTTTATTGTACTCTCTCCGTAAGTCAAAATTTGTATACTCTTCGTTCCTTAATTTATGTTACAAATTACGTGTTTTATAATTAAAAAAAATAACAATATAAACGTCAAATTTTTATTTGAAAATAGTTCATGTGACCTAAAAAAAAGTATAACTAGACAATAATTTGGGAATGGAGTGAGTAATATTTTACTTTTGCTTCTATATATATCCAACAAACTGTACAAACACGACAATATTTTCATTTTTACGCATTAGAATTGTCATTGCAAAGAAAAAAAAATTGAAAAAGATATATATGAAAATATATAGATTAAAATTTATAAACTAGCTAGGGTGACAAACAAAAATATAGGATTAAACAATTTTTTTGGGGGATGGATTGAGTATTTGTTTAATAATAAAATGTTATGACGTAAAACAAAGTAGATTTATGTTAAAGAAATGATTTTGTATTTATATACAATAATATAAAGGATTAATATATGATTTGGTCCCTCAACTTCACCTTTCTTCCTGGAAAAATCCTCAATTCTCACAAGCAACCCTAATTTTCTCAACAATCTCACTACGAACAGCTGTATCTTCATCAATGTCGGTTAAGTCGATGATTGGGATACTAACTTAAAAGGCGACGTCTAGTGTAAACCTTGATTTCTCGTCGATTATTGACCGGTTGTGGAAGAAAAAACTCAGGATTTCGGTCAAACCGGCATCGACGAGACACTTTCGAATCATCAAAAGCTTGCAATTCACTATTACCATCGTAACCGTTGGTTATGGTTGCTGCCATTTAACACAATCATTAACCAATTAGTAATAGACAGACTCAAAGCTTCAACTCAAAAAAATAAGTACAATGCCGCAAACTCTTTCATTTGCGACAAAAATATGGGTAGATGTGACACACTCATTAAATTTGGTTTTGACCCACAAAATATCCAACCAATGAGAGCAGTGGCGAATCCAGGAATAATGTTGACCGGTGTCCAAAATTTTAACTACTCCATTCGTCCAAAATATATGACGTTTTAGGGCTTTTCACACCGACCAAGGAAACATATTGTAAAGACTAAACTGCCCCTATCCAAATATTAATGAGGTGTCTTGATATTTTTGCCCAAAGAGCAGAATAGGGGTTACGAAATCAATAAATATGAGTAGAATTGGAAAAAAAAAAAAGGAAAAAAGTTCTTTGAAAATTACAAAGTGTCATTTATTTTGGAACACAAAATTATCCCAAAACGTCATATATTTTGGGACGGAGAGAGTATTACATAAAAAAAATTAGAAATTACAATTTGTCATTTACGCGTTTTTATACGTTGAAAACATGTAATTACATCATCATCACCAACATTCATTAACATATCTTTTTCGATATAACATACAAGAGAATCATTTAAAAATTGATCTGATATTCGATTTCGTAAACTGCCTTGACAATATTTTTTAGAGAATTTGGAGGGTCCAATGAAATTTTTGGAGGTCCAATGTCAAATATCACAAACCTACTCCCAATTTTTTATCTGTCCATGGACACCCCTAAAACTAAGGTGGATCCGCCACTGAATGAGAGTATGCAACATTACCCATATTTTGGTATAAAATAAGAATGACCCTAGCGTTGCCAAAAAAATAAATGTATCGTCAACATTTTCAATATTGGATTGAATGATTGTGGCTCCAAGTATGCTGATTAATCCAAACTTTTGCCCAACGCCTACCCATCAAACACCATAGTTTTAACCTTAAATGAAGCATTCAAGATGTGACAGCAGTACTTCACGTTTTTCAACAAATTCTCCTCACGCTTGTTCTTCCGGATCTATACCCATGTTATCCTCTCTCCGTCTTCGTCGTCTCCGTCCTTCCTTTGCATCGACGACTACCTTGTACCGGTTCCGTCGAACCACGGTTCTCGAACTCGACCTCAACGACATCTTTAGTATTCAATTTCACCTTACCGATATCCTAATCAATCAATCACACAAACACATGCACCGTGTATGATACAAGTTAGAGCGATGAATCAATTGGCGCAATACACATAAATTCGAAGGGAGAGATGTATACCTAGAGAGAGAAAAAAGTAATTGAATGAGTGTGAAAAGAGGACGATTAATCCATCCGGGCATCCCATTCAGGTTCAAGTGAAGGGGATTTAGTCATTTAAATTTTTTTAATGATTCTTTTTGAGGTAACGGGCTGGGAGACAAATATGCAAACCAAAGTAAAGTTTACGAACTAATATAGGAAATTAAAAATATTTATCAACTTTATAAGAAGAAAGGTGAAGGTCGTGGACCAAATCATATATTAATCCTAATACAAATGTTGACTGTAAAAGATAAAATAAAGCATGACGGAGGGACAATTGAGTATTGAATGATTAATGGATTTGAATGAGTAGGAAACGGAGATTCGAAAAGGTGAGCAAGGAACTAAGAGTGACAAGGGCATTCTCGACATTAGTGGAGGAAATGAAAGTGATCGGCTGTGGTACACCTAGAAGAGGCGGCGGAGATGATTCTGAATCATATACGGACGTGATGGTTCCGGTGGTTCACAGTGAGAGAAGTCCGGTGCTTCTCTTCATGGGTGGCGGAATGGGTGCCGGCAAGAGCACTGTTCTCAAAGACATCCTCAAAGAGTAACTCACATTCCCAACTCTCTCTTTGTCATTAAATTTTGAGTTTCATTTTCCATACAGGACACTGTAATTTTATTATTTTTACACAAGTGGCTTTAAACTTTGTTCCATTTGATATCAAACCCCCTGAAAAACGACTTGCACATTATTTATTTATCATATATTACATGCTCCCTTCGTTTCGAACAAAAAATTTACTATTTTATTTTGGGATATTTTACTTAATACATAAAAATATCATTTTATTACTAATATACTAATACTACTAATAATATCATTTTTTAAAACGTTTGATTTTCAAAACGAAGACTCTCTGTCCGAAACGAAGAGAGTGTATCATACTGTTTTTAATGAAAAAAAAAAATCAGATTTTTGAAGTTTAATTTATGAAATTTTCATTTCGAGTCATTTGATTTAAGAGACATCAATACACCTTTTAAAGATCTAAAAGACTAAAATACACCTTGAATTTCAATTACTACGGTACCTCATATGTATAAGAGTACATCACTACATCTCAGTAAAATCGTCTTCGGATCTAAATTCGTAAAACGGAGCTTCATTCTCTCATACCTCAACCCACCAACACACGGTGAGTCGGGTAAAGAAGATATGTCTTACAAAAAATATACGTAAGACCGTCTTACACAAAAATTTCCCTATGTAATAAAACTTCTTTTAAATCATTGGGTAGGTCTCCTGTAAGATTATCTTATAAATATTAATTTGTAAGACGGTGCTCCACTTTCTCACACCCCAACCCACCAACATATAATGTGTCAAGTAAAAATGAACCGTCTTACAAAAAATATGTGTAAGACGTCTTACTCAAGGTTTTGCCTAAATTATTTTATTCAAAATTGATGTTTTTGCGTGGTTAAACAATTTTTTTACACCGATAATAAACCTGCCCCACCAGTCCAACCAGCCGGTTCCGTAAACGGCTAACCCCAAGTCAAAACCAAACCCGTGCTAATCCAGTTTAAGGTTATGTAAACCTTTAAATTTTTGATTTATTTTTTAAATCATTTTTGTTTTTTATATTTATTATATTATGATTTTTTATTGTTTGATGAAATCTGGACCATTGGATCATCCAAAACGGTGATTTTGTTTTTTAACATAGCCATTAAATCGGCGGTTTATCCCGGTTTGGAAGTGTTGGTTCACGGTTTGGCAAATGAAGAACCCGAAACCAAACCATGTTGTGGACGGTTTCGGGTTTGAGGATGGTTCCAGTTTGGCCAGTTATATTTTGGGTAATGTTGAGTCACTCTTATTTTGCATCAAAATATGGGTACTTTGTGATGTGGCACACTCTTATTGACTGGAGTGCTAAGACCCACAAAATGTCTAACCAATGAGAGTATGCCACATCATAGAGTACTTATACATTTTAAATGATTGTGTATAAAAATTGAACTCTTAGATTTTTCCGCAAAGCAAATTTAATACTCCAACCAACAAGAGTGAAAAAAATGGAACAAATGTTTTTGATACAGTAGTGATTGTAACCGTACCGTACGACCAATAAGAGTTATCAAGATTTGTATTAGAATTTTTGCATCCATTTTATCACCTTAGCAAGATCTTTTTGGTTGTATAGACTATAGACATAGAAGGGTTACTGGTGTTGGGCAGGTCATTTTGGTCGGGAGCGGCGGCAAACGCAGTGGTGGTAGAGGCAGATGCTTTCAAGGAGACTGACGTGATATACCGAGCTCTCAGCGCTAAAGGCCACCATCAAGACATGCTCCAAACTGCTGAATTGGTAATAGTTATCAATACGATTATATCCGTTATGATTCACTTATGAAAAATACATTTATGCGATAAAAGGTCTCAGGGTTGATCCATCGGTACAAATGCATTTAGAAGAATGTACGAGTCGGAATCATAAGCCACAACATCGTTACAAATATTGATTTTGCAGCTACTAAAGTTGAGTTTGATCAATGGAATAGGTACACCAAACATCGACGGATGCAGCTTCTTCGTTGTTAGTGACAGCACTAAATGAAGGGAGAGATGTGATAATGGACGGTACCCTGTCATGGGAGCCCTTTGTGGGGCAGACAATTGCCATGGCTAGAAATGTTCATAAACATCGTTATCGCATGGGAGTTGGCTACAAAGTCTCGGATGATGGCACGATTACTGAGAATTATTGGGAGCAGGTAGAAGCAAGAGAGGGAGAAGAAGAAGCTAAGATGAAACCATACAGAATTGAGTTGGTTGGAGTCATTTGTGATCCTTTTCTAGCTGTCGTTAGAGGCATCAGGTATTTATAACCGATCCCATATATATTTGCAGTTTATTTCATTGTTTACGATCAATGTGGTCCTAGACCCTATGGTATCGCCCATGTCTCAAACACCTCGCCTTAGGCAGACACGAATATGTTCACGAGTTTATATGTTTTAGCGGTATTTTCTGTATCTAATCATGTTTGAGAATCTTAATGTTATAATGCAGGAGAGCCATAGCAATTGGAAGAGCGGTGAGGGTAAAGCCACAGTTAAAATCTCACAAGAGATTTGCAACTGCATTCCCTACGTACTGTCAACTTGTCGATAACGCCAGGCTCTATTGTACTAATGCCATTGGATGTCCACCAACGGTAAACTCGAGTTTTCAATCTTATCTTTTGAGTGCTCAAGCTTCATTTCGAGAAATCTTTGTTTAACAGAAGACATTGGTTATGTGAAATTTGTTGCAGTTGATAGGGTGGAAAGATGGAGGCAAGAAGTTGTTGATAGAACCAGAAGAGTTTAAATGCCTAGCGATAGTAACGAATTTGAACGAGGAAGCTGAATCCATATACGAGCTTTATGCAGACCCGAAGACGTTATCCGAGCCTGGTTCTGTTTGGAATGATCTCGTTTTGTTACCGGGAAGGCCGAGCCTGCAAGACGAGCTAAAGATTGCCATTCAAAAAATTGAAAATCTAACGCCATCAACAGTTTGAAGTTTAAACTTTATATCTGGAATATCAAATTAACTCGGGGCTCGCACGTCGGCTAGTGGCTGGTGACAGTTATAGCTTAGACTGTTGGTTGAATGACTTATAATTGATTTGATGATAAACTGGCCATTGGCTGAATGACTTATGATTGATTTGGTAATAAATTGTTTGTTGCAGTTGATGAAAAACGACTTATGAGTATATTTGTTAAATAAGGTAAAAATTATTTATTTACTATAAATTGAGTATAAAACCTAAATTTTCAAATCAACTAGTTCCTTATTAAGGAAAAAAGTCTCGCATTTATCTTTAAAAACTTAACATGAGATAATATTTCATTAATATTTATTTACTTAATCCTACTTAAAACAATAAATAAATATGTAGCTATTTTCTACACCATTAGTAATTTAGTATGTGTAGTCTTTTACGTATAACTTTTATTATTTCCTAGTGAATTTTTAATGTGAGTAGTCAAATATGCAGATGTTGAACATTTTTACCCTAGAAAAAAATGAATAAATTATTCATAATATTATTTATCCCGCATTAAATGTTTGTTTTTTAAAAAAAGTCTTGAAATTAATATTCTTAGCTCTTTTTATGTATTTATGAGAAAATGGTAAGACTAGAATAATCAAAACTTTATTAATGAAGTATAGACGTGTAGTTGTCTTCGTGTTTTCAAGAAATTGCTTCAATGATTGGTCCACTTTGCCGTGGGTCAGAAAAATAGGTGAAAACATGCAAAATTGACACATCAAATGGGTAGGCCCATGGGCTAGCCCAGTCGGTCGGTCCGATGTTTTGTGTGGGCTTAGGATTTAGTTTTGGCAACCTATAGAAATTTCGGCCGACCCAACCCAACCCGACCCAATTTTAAAGTTTGTCAGTGTGAGCTTGGTGCGGCCTTGCCCGGCCCGATCCATTGACAGCTGTATTGAAAACCTACTAGCAAAATTTTATGGCTAAACTTTTGTTGCAATATCACATAAAGTCACATTTATTTCTTATATTCTTGCTTATGCATGTGCCATGTACCACATGGCACGTCACGATAGACACGATAAAAAAAAAACGATTTATGTTAAGCATGTTAAGCCTAATAAACATTATAAAATATATAATTTTGATTTATTTATAGATATTTTGAAAATTTATCGATATAAATAATCAATTAGTTTAAAAATCATAAATTTTCAAATGATAAAATTATGAAATAATAATGAAAATAATTTGAAATAAGCGAATAAGCTATAGTAAATTTTAAAAAATAAATTTTAAAAAGACATATATTTTAGTTATTGTGTCTTATCGTGCTTATCAAGCCAGCCCAATAACAACTTATTTTTTATCGTGTCTTATCATGTTGGTCCTATAACGGTCCGAACCCGATAAGTCCCAACTCAAACCATATAATTTCGTAGCGTGTTTGTGTCGACCAATCATGTCATATCTCAAATTGCCACCCCTAATAAAAAGGCATGTAGATGGCACATTAACCCCCTTTTGGCACTCTATTGAAAACTATTTTGAAAGTATAATTTATAAATGATTATGTTGGCCTTTTCTAAAGCAGTAAATTCTTTTAAACTTGACTTTTCCATATTAAATTATTATATTAAAAAATTCATGCAATAATTTATTTTAAAAAATGCCTTGGATAATTATGGGATAATTATAATTGTTGAAGATATTACAATGATATATATTAGAAAAGAAATTGTGAGATTACAATGATATAACTAAAGGGAGTTATATGTCTGGGTCCACGACAGTTGGATTTGTTGTCGGATCAATCCCGATCGTTAGTTAGCTAAAGTCAATCGACAAAGCTATAAAATTATGGAAAAAATAATACGTAATTGAGTGGTATATTGTTTCAGTTAATCAATTAGTAATTGAAGGACACAATTCAAACTTGACTCATAATTAAGGGGGTTTATTTGTAATTGAAACAATTTTGAGTTTTGAAAGTCTTGGGTACATAAATGTAAAGAAAAAAGAACATTTGAGTTTTGAAAGTGCCCTCTAGGATACATAAATGTAAGGAAAAAAGAAGAAAGAAAACTAATGAGCTCAGTGAAGCCTTTTAGAATCATTATTGATTCAGATCAAGCAACGGACCCAGCCACTGCGGTTGGCATATCGTCATAGCTCACATGCACCAGCCGGGAATCGAACCCGGGTCTGTACCGTGGCAGGGTACTATTCTACCACTAGACCACTGGTGCTTTTGTTCGTTTTAATCTGTTAATATTGTTAAATAATTATAACAAAAAATCGAATTTTGCAAGTGTTGAAACTTGAAAGCATTACTTTTATGTGGTAAAATAAAATAAAATAAAAATAGTATACCTTCATTTGGCAAATGCCAATTCCCCAATTTCAGCTTTGATTAAGTTCATTAATATCATCCAAATTAAATGACCCATCCAGAAACAAAAAATTATAAACACATGGTTTTCTGGTATTTGTTTACTAGGCTTGGGAACCAATAGTCAAGAAACACTTTTATTTCTTATTTTTTTATTCACATGTTTTTGTTTCACTTCGTTTCTATTTCTTTTTTATTTTGAACGTAAAACAAAAACACATTCGATACGTGTTTCTATTTCTATTATAAAAAAGAAATAAAAGCTAAACATTTTTATTTCTTTTCACAAAATTATATCTCATTCGAATGGGTTGAATAATAATTAGCATGATTTTCATTTATTAATTTTTTTTTTCCTAAAGAAAATTCCTAAGCAAACCTTTCAATTGCCGACTCATTAATCAATTTCAATATTTACATTATTTTAGTTTTGTTCAATTTAAAATTTTAATTACTTATAACAAATTTAGAAAATCATCTTATAATAAATAAATTTTGTAAACAAAAATATTATTTGAACCGTGCATCGCATGGGTATAAACTAGTTTTATTACTATGATTTAAATCTCAATTTGGTCACCCTACTTTCAGCCAAAATTCATTAAGTTCACTCTATTTTTTTTCATCACTTTAATCACTCTACTTGGCTTTGAAAGTCAATAAGGTCACAAGAGTCATTTCCGTTAGTTAAGTTGGATGAAAATCTTTGGAAAAACAATAATGCCCTTTACCTTTGAAAGGTGTGTTGACAAATTCAAGTTACACAATAAGAAATTATGTTTGAGAGGAGAAGGAGACCCTCAAAACCCCCAAAAATGAGTTGAATTTTAACTTCTTTTTGTTGTATTTTTTTGTGTATCTTGTATGCTTAAATTAAACAATTTTACATTGAGCTACTTGTTCATACATTGATATATACAAGTGGTCCTGTTAATTATTAATTACTTTATTTATTAAAATAAATTCTACAGAAAATTCCTAATCAAATCTTTCAATTACTTGTTCATTGATCAATTTCAATATTGACATTATTTTAGTTTTGTTCAAAGTATTCTAATTTAAAATTTTAATTACTTATAACAAGTTTAGAAAATTATCTTATAATAAATAAATTTTGCAAACAAAAATATTATTTGAAGCATGTATCGCACGGGTATAAACTAGTTTTATTACTAATTGACTACTAAAAATATTATTTTTCTTAAAAAGTTTGACTTTCAAACGGAAAGAGGGGGGGTGAATAGTCTTTTTAGCAGCTAATGTAAAATCAGCAGGTAGCAACTGTTGAACGTAAAATTGATTTTCTATTGATAACTAAAGTATAAGGACTGAATTGAAAGACAATATATATGACAATTAAGTAAATGATTCAAGAATGTAGCTGACTTACAGTTAAATAGATTGAGGCTACTTAAGTGTGAGAAACCGTTCTATATATTGAAAAACCGTTCTATATATTGACATGATATTTCATATTTGGAGTGATTTATAGTAAAAACTGCTACGTTCACTACCAAGTTGATCAAACTTGGATTTTGAAGTGCACTAAATATATTGAAATTCTAAGTGATCACTAACGGATCTGTGTACAACAAAAATCAGTGTTTGAGGAGTATGATTAATGAATAATCAAACTCGTGCAACAATCAAATACTCCTTTAAAGGTTAGGAAGAAGTAAAGAAGAATACAATGACTGTTTAAACAAAAACTAGAAAAAAAAATTGAAAGATTATATAGTAAATGTTGAAGACTGGAACACCTCAAGGAAAGAATTTGTTGAATGAATAAGTTGTGTGTCCAGTTCTAGGTTGAAGCAAATCAAATAATGAATATCATACGAGTAATGAATGGTAGCTTCAACTTCTCTATCCTCTATTTGTGTATATCTTCCACCATTGGGAATCGAATCATTTCAAGGAAAGAATTGCTTGAGGGGATAAGAGAAATGTTTCAGTCCAGTTCTTACATCTTTTTTTTTCATCATTGCTCAAATGCTTCTTATAAAGATCCTTGAAAATAGGCGTTTGAAATAGCAGTGATGATCTTTGAAGAGTGATGATAAAATCTATCTTTTAATACATAGAGATCTTGAAGAGGATTTTTGAGAGACGGAAGATATCACCCAGTATAAGATCATAAATTCATAGATATGAGTTAGCTATGTTCTTGCATAAAATAAGAAGAGTAGATATCTCTTGCATGTAATAATAAAGAAGTTGGTTTAGGTATATTTAATGCACTATAAAGTGTAGAGTATTTTAATACAATGACAAAAAGTTTTATATTGAACAGTTTAATATTTGAGATATGTTGGCCAAGAATTAACTACGTGAGCGTGGCCGAAAATGTTTTTCATATTTATTGTTTTAAAAAAAATTGTTTGATAAAGTTGATATATATAAGAAATCGTTTAAGTATTTTAATCAATAGAAAGTTAGTATGACTTAGCTACAACAGGCGAGTTTATCTTTTAAAGAAAAACTGTTTTAGCTAAGTGAATTAAGTTAAATGAGAAAGAAGACCACACGTTTTTAAAGATACTATTTTTGGAAACTTTTAACAAAAGCGTGAAGACATTAAAATCTTTATTATAATTTGTAGTGCAGTATTCCAACAACCTGCAGTGTTCAGCAGATAGGGATTTAAGTATAGGAAAGCATATCGGCTTTTAACTAGAATTGAGATATCAGCAGCTGATAACTGATTAAGTTTAAGCAGAAGGGGTAAATTATTTAAAGAATGCTGCTTAACTCAATCTACGTTAATCTTGTTTAAGTGTATCTGACACAAGTTGTATTTTTTTTTGCTAAAGGGTTTCAGTAGATAGAACTTTATGCTTGCTAAAGTCTAACAATTTTGATTTTAGTTAACGACTAATTGATGTCTTAATATTAATCTAATCAAGCAAGGTGTTACAATCTCCTCCTATACTTTTCACTTAAAAACCTAAGAGACTAGAGTTGATTTCAGTAAGTGAGATTTTTTAAAACTTTTCTTGTTTTGTCTTAGAAGCTATTTATGATCTTAAAGTCTTTTTTATTTTTTAAGTAATTCTTTAAATATTCATGTTCCAACAGATGGTCAAATCACAATTGTCGGATGTCATTGAAAGGGGATACTGTAATACCCTGGGCCCGAAATCCCGGTTTGTTACGTGTAGCACACACACTGGCCCGCTAAATATGTAGCACCTTCGGTCACTAGGCCTACCACAAGCCGACCCAAAAGTTCATGGATGATATTGGGGCTTAGTAGTAGTGTATGACTATTATATAAATCACACACAAGTTTCACAACTACCCGATGTGCAATGAGGTATTACAATCTGTTGAAAAATGTTTTTTTAAAAGATTTTCTTAAAACCATTAAGCTGCTATTTAGACTCTTTTGATAATGCATATATTATATGGTTTTAAAAATATAGCATATTAAAGTCCTCTGTCAGCCGATGACCTTTTAAACTGTAATGACATCAGCAGCTAAAAGATGTTGATCATATTAAGTGTCAATATTCTTACTTCTTTTGTTTTGACACTTCTCTTACTAACACTTACCATGTTTGTGTTTTGATAGATCTTAAAATATTATATCTTTTATACAAGCTCCCTGTGATTTTATGAAGAGATAGATTTATGGATTATTGTCACAATTCAAATTCAAACTTGCTTCTAACAGATCGAAACTTAAGACTCTTATATAAAGACATTAAAGCAAAGATTGAAGACATTGAAGCATTCATACTTTCTAAAGCAGATTACTCACTTGAAGTGCCTCAGCCTAAACACTTACTAGACAATCTTTACTTATTATTCTTCTCTAGCTCTTGTTTAGACAATCATTGTGTAGTTATTCCTTAGACTTCGTTGGACACTAATCCATTAGTGATCATTAGATTATTTATAATATTAGTGCACTTTAAAAATTCAAGTTTGACCACCATGGTAGTGGGCGTAGCAGCTTTTCACTAAGAACCACTTCTATAACTTTGTCTTTTACTTACTAGTTTGCGTAACTGCTCTAACACTTAAGAAACTTCAATCTAATTAAGTGTCAGTCTGTTGGATTCATCAGTCATTTACTTGCTTGTTTTTTAGATTGTCCTTCAATTCAATCTTTATTATTAAGTTATCAAAAGAAAACTCTTGTCAAGCTAACAACGTCAGCTACTGACCCAAAAGTAATTTAATTTCATCAGTCGTCTGACAAACTATTTGCAGATTGACAAAATTCTCTTATTTATTGTCAATTGGACTTACACAATCTCCCCCACCTAAATCGTTGACGCCTTCATCAAGGCTGAGCCATACCCCGGGAGATGAAGGATTCAAGAGGTGATGCAAACGGGGATCAAGAGGTGGCTTCCACCACCCGCGGTGTAGCACTTTGGTTCGTACAACACTTTCTTCCCACATTTTTGACCGGGACTAGCTTTGATACCATTTGTAACGACTCGAGCCTGAGAGTTCGGTACGCTACGCGTAGCCCACTAAACACGCAGCACCTAGGGTCACCATGCCTACCACAAGCAGACCCAAAAGTCAATGGATGGTGTTGGTTCCTAAAAGTATTGTGTGATCACCTTATAAGGAACATTCAAATCTTATATCTACCGAATGTGGGATTGGGGGTATGAAAGATACGGTGGTCTAAATATGAGTGGTGTTTATTAAAGGTAGGTGGAAAGTGGTGGTTGAGTGTTATATTAGAAAATAACCCAACGGGGTAGTGGGTTAAACCTACTTCAAGTTGACAAAAGGGGGGGGGGGTAACATGACTTATGCAACATAACCCATTGTTATAATGGGTTGAGTCGGGTTGAACTTTAAACAAGTTAAGTTTGGTATGTTAGTGAGTGACTCATATTTTTGACTAGACTATATACATGTATCAATTATACAATTTGGTCATCCAATATGGCAAGAAAACATGCTTTCTCAACATTTTGGTGTAACAAAGTTAATCGACAAAGCGGTCGGTAAGTCGTTCATTTTGACCTGAAAGTTGAATAATTTACATCTCAGTACTTGCTAGTGTCCTTTGTATGGTACAGTGTGGCACTGAACGAGGTCATCATGCATCTTATGGAGACGAAGTGGGTAACCAGACAGATTAATCATGCTAGCCGCTACAGAAATTGCTAAAGTGAAGAAGTCTTCCGCTATGAAGAAGCCCAAGGCTCATCCTCCTTACGTTTAGGTAATTCATTTTCATTAATTTGCTAATGTATTTGCTTAATTCTTTGAAATTTTTGGGCATGATTTTGTGATTTATTCAAAACCCTAGATGATAATTGTGGTATTGAAGGCTAAGAAGGCTACTACTCCGGTGAAGACGAAGAAGGTAACGGCTAAACCTAAGGCAGTGGTGAAGAAGCCTAGGAAGGTTACGAAGACGGAGACAGTTACAACGCCAGGAAATAAGAAGGATGTTGTGAAGAAGACGACGACGGTAGCTGATAGGAGCACAATTGTGTGATATTATTAGCCGATTTTATGATTGATTATAGAGTAAATATTACACTTTTGGTTGTTTTGTTCTTGTTAATGATTGCAGGTGTGATGGAAGCTAACACAAGAGGGAAACTAAGGAAAAAGTGCTGGATCGCAAGAAAATGGAATTTTGTGGTGTCACGTGGGCATGTGCTGTTTAAATCCCGGAATTTAAGTTGATGTCAATTTGCTGAAGGACTGTCCAGCACATTTTCTGGACAGTTAGAGAGTTATTTCCTCTTCCTAACTTATTTCTTTGTTAAAGGAAAACTGCTTTGGTAGTTATTAGTAGTTTTAGGAAGTTTTTGGTAGTTTTATTGATAGAAAAAAACTGCCAAAAAGTGGCCTTAGTGAGGAAAAAGAGGGGGTATATAGGCTGGAACTTATCAGCAACTTGGAGGCTCGGGCAGTCACTTGTGGGGAGGAAAAGTCACACATATTATTGGAGAGAAAGAGGAGAAAAGAGTGGTACTCTTTCTTTAGTTCATCAACACTTGCTGGAAATAGTTTAGTCTTGGTATTTTGTAAGTATTTTAATTATGTTTAGTAACTAAATATTTTCTTTCAGTCAATGAACAATTAAGTCTCCAACATTTTACTTCTGTGAGATCTAATGGAATCAATTCTTGTTTCATTACAAATATTTATTCGTTCTCCAATTAGCACGTTGTATGACTATTGTATTTAATTAATGTTTGAGGCCAGAATATTAATTATCATAATAGTTTATGGCTAGTTAACACTGTTGATCCGTAATTGTCCTCAGTTTTAACAAAGTGGCGAGTAATACACCTTTTAGACATCACAAGCATAATCGGACCGTATTACGGGAACGAATAATCTTAGTTACATGTTATTGCTTCAATATGCATGGCTTTGAATCGGGTCTCTCTCTTCTTAATGCAACCGGGATTATTAAATCTTACGAGCGTCTCGGAGGTTGTAATTCGGTTAGACGATAGTTAACGAGCTTCTCTTGATTATCAACACGGTACGGAGAGATTGAGTGTTAGGCGTTTTTCGATACTTATAACCGATTTATTTGTGATTTAACAAGACATTTTTGCATTTATGATCAGAAGTAAAATGTGAGATGAAAATTAGTTCATTGGCTGGACTTTACTTAATTGAATTTAGTCAAGTTTTTTAACCTGTTAGCTTAATTAAATCTTTAATTTTCAGTTTAATTAGTTGATAGTCTATTCTTAGTTAATTAAAAATATAAATTCGTATGCATTATTTACTTAGTAAATTTCTAAAAAGGAATAAGTACAACGTTCCCTGTGGATACGATCCCGACTTACCTTATACTCGTTATTAGGAAAGTATGTGAATTAATTTTGACGATTTGACACACGTCAGTAGCTAAGGTGAAGAAGACATCGGCGGTGACTAAGTTGAAAAAGACGTCGATGAAGAAAGTCGAAGAGTATAAAGTCTCCGGTAAAGAAGGTTGCCGCTAAGAAGGCGAAGAAATAAGGAGTATAATCGTGATTTAAGGCTAAGGGATATGGGCTGAATTTAGGTGGCTTGGTTTGGTTAATCGATATATTTTTATTTTTTTGGCTCTTTTGTTTATGGTTTTGATTTGTGTGTAATTAAGATAAGTTTCTCTAATGAAAGTTCTTTTAGTTTGACCAAATCTTGTGTTTGCTTCAATTTTATTAAAGAATTAAATAATAATTTGGCCCCTGGATTCATGCGAAAATATTAGTTTGGTCCCTGGGTTCTAAAACATATTCATGTGATCCCTCGATTCGATTTTTTGGATCAATTTCCCCCTCCCTCCGTTATCGTTAGTTTCACCGTCTTATTTTTTAATGACGAGAATACCCTTTTTCTTAACAAGCGGGAAATGAACGATAACAAACAAACCTTTCACGATTCTTTTTCATTCGACCTAGTTGACTTTTTTTTTCTCTCTCTAACAACGATACGCAAGAATGAGTTCAATTTCATTGCGTTGAAGAATCGAAGTCATTGAGGTTCGATTTCAAAAAATTGAAGTCACTGAAGGCAGATTGAAGGCAATTGGTACGACATTAATCATTTAGCACTACTTTTATTTTAGGGTTTTTTTTGTTTTGGTTCGATTATGCTGTTATTTTATGCACTTTGGTATTTTATATGGAATTAGTGCTACTTTTTATGGTTATTCTACTATATTATGTTTATTTAATTGTTTGATTTTGATATAGAGGTCAACCCATACGAATTGCCCCACCTACCTACTGTGTATGAATGAAGGGGCTTTTTATGTTTTTATGATTTTTGTTGTGATATGGGCTTTTTATGTTTTTTGTTGTGATAATGAATATTGTACTTAATGCTACTTTTACGGTGCTTCTACTAAATTATATTTCTTTCATTGTCTGATTTTGATTTAGAGGTCGACCCATACAAATTGCCCCACCTACTGTGTATGAATGAAAGGGCCTTTATGATTTTTGTTGTGATATGAATATTGTAGTTGTAAAAGTGTGACATTTTATTTTATTGCCTTCTAACTTGTTGTTTGCTTATGGTTTAGATGTATAAAGTGGTCCCAATTTGTGACAAATATTTCTATTTAAAGCGCAAGGAATCAGATTGCATGGTCCTCATATGCATGAACTTATAGTTGGAGACAAAAAGTAGACATCATCTCTATGCTTTGTCTACCACCCTCTAGCTTGCAGGATGGGCATATTTACGATAGTGGTGTACCATGGGTGTAATTTTGTGGAAGAGGGGGTGTAGACACCCCAATTTCGTACCCTTGGTATGTGACATGACATAAAATATCAAGACCTGTTAAAACATTAACAAATGTCAAGTTACAGGGTAAAAAGTGCAAAAGGACAAAGCAGGATGCGCAAAAGAATGAAATACAGGGTTCAAAGCGTCAAAAATTGGCACCACCCACACCAAGTCTTGGCATGGCGCCAAGAATGGGCTTGGTGGCGCCCAAAGTGGGCTTCCCGGCTCCCAGTTTCTTCACAGACCACTGTTCCTTCGCCGTAAAGTCCAATTCATTCCGCGGTTGGTACAATCGATCGATGCACGAAGAGTAAAATCTAATTCCTTCGATGTCCCTTCTCCAGCCTATAAATAGAGGCTTCGGGTTCGCCTTCAGACACAACAATTCATCCGCAAAACTCTCCGCGTCCTCGTTACGCTGAAGAAATAGAGAGCGAAGTGAGATAGTGAGTGATCACCTCAAAGCCTCGAAACCCTGCCAAACCTCCTCCAAACACAAAACCAACCGTTAGAAGTGAGCCTTAGCCCCCCAGCTAGGTATCCACCTTATTTCCCTGGCCCAAAAACCATAAAGTAAGTCGTTACTCTGCCCGAGTAAATAGGCTGAAATCACCCGAAAGAAGCCGTTATTCCGCCCAACCAAATAAGCCAAAACCACCACAAATAAGCTGTCATTCTGCCCGAGTGAGTATGCCAAAAAACACCACAAATAAGCCGTCACTCTGCCCAAATCACAGCAGCAGCAGCAATAAAAGACTCCCTCTCCCGAGAATGACAGAGCGAGCACACCCTAGGCCATCAGTAGGTAAGTTTTAAGTTGTTATTTGTAAAAGTGTTATTTTCAATCCGGCCCAATGTAGATATATAAGCGCCAGGCCTGCCTTTAGTTAGGAAATAGCACTAAAAAAGAGTCGTTATTATGGCCAAATATTTTCAAGTATATCCGTAATTATTTGTAAAGGACATTGCAAGTCTCAGAATAATGTGAGACACAATGGATGTATTTGTAGGCAGATAATGCTTTATTTATCTGTTAAATAAATATAACAAAAAGCATACTTTAGTCAAAAACTGTTTTGAGACCGAAAAGGCGAGTTGGGTGCATAACACCTTCCCAACTCGTAACTTAGCCTCCGAACCCGTTTTTTACAATCTCTGGTTTTCTTTTTTGGTTTTGCTTTATTTCTTCCTTAAAATAAAGATGGCGACTCTAAAACATTTTGGATCCGGTGGGGCCTCGCAACATCTTTCTTTGCACTTTTTAGTTTTCCCCTAAAAAATGAAAAATGGGAATGGAAAGGTGATGTATTCATATATCCTGGTATCCCCTAAACAATGGATAACTTGATGTAGAAAACCCAAAGCACCCATAGTGATCTGAAATAGGCCATAAGACTATTTTCATAAAATCCATAGTGGTACTACAACAAAAATGGGCTTTTACAACGTTTTTAAAACGTTGTAAAAGAGTGTTCGCAACGTTTTGTAAAACGTTGTTATATCTAACGTTGTAATAGGTCATTTAATTTCACAACATTTTTGAAAACGTTTCAAAAAACGTTGTCTTTGTGGAGGCCACATTGTCCCAAAAACTGTTAGACAACATTTTTAAAACGTTGTAAAAAAACATTGCACAACGTTTTCTAAAAACGTTGTAATAAATATAAGACACCGTTTTAGATAAAAACGTTGTAAATTGATATAACAACGTTTGAATAAAAAATGTTGTAAAAAGTGATATTACAACGTTTCTATAAAAAACGTTGTGAATTATATATTACAACGTTTTTTTAAAAAAACGTTGTGAATTTTATTTATTTTTTAAATAATATTCCAATTCTCCTCCCACCTACACACCATTGCAAGCCACTCAAATCATTTGCATGCTTTAAACAATCCTCAGCCATCTCTAACTGAAATGGGACAAAAGCAGTCCTTACACATTTAAGCAAAGAAGAAAACAAAAAACAAAATCAAAAAAAGCATCTCAGAAACTTTAGATCTATATAAGAAACTGTATTACAATATTCAACATAATTTTCATCCTCCCAAATGCATACACTTCTAACAGTGTCAAAAATGTACCACATCGGCCAAATATAAACTGAAAAAATGCCTTTTCAAACATAGTTATTTAAGAAAATTAATACCATTCAAGTAGACATAGCTAATTCACCCAACTGCTTCCATTTGGACTCGTTCTGTGCTACTAGGGCAATTTCCTGTTAACAGAGATACAAGTTGCAATCAAGACAAGAGATGATTCTACAATGAACACAAGATTTTTTTAATAACTAAAATAAATAAACTACAAGGAATTCATTACATAAAACTACACTATGACACGAAGATGGAAAAGGATGCTATAATGCTCTTTAATTTAGTATCCTAACAAATTGATATATCTCTTTGATCGAGCAAGTCAAAAATTATTAATACCTTGGCAATCTCTAGTTTACCCAGTTGAATGGCTAGATCAAATCTATAGTCAGGATCTGTAGCAACTTCCAGCGCGTCCTCGATCATTCCTCATGATTCCAAGAAATGAGCCACACTAAAAAAGAAATCATATTCTCGTTAAGATCCAAGAATTTACAATACAAAATCAATGAAACAAAAGAATTTCATTAACACAATATAAACCAGCTGCATATGCTCATACAAGTATACAAGAAACTGCAACGACTTATATAGCCACAAGCATAAGTAAATGGTAAGATTTGTGCTTCTTATTTTCATGTTTGGCCATACTACTGGCAGTCATCTCTGATTTGCAATGATACGGTTGACCCATAAAAAGGATAATCCTGCAACTATTACTTAGAGAATGAAACTCTGATTTTTCACAATAAAAAAGACTACTATGTTTTGAGAAGCACTGAGTTGCAGGGGTAAAGAACATTATGCAATATAAACAAATCTTCCTAAATTTTGTTCCAAAAAGGCAAAAATATATATCATGCCTTCTTTATCACTGTCCATAAATTAGAACAAACGAGTAAATCTTACCTATTGAGATGATCCTTGGGAATCGACGGTAAAACCTCACTAGCACGTTCCAGATCACCACGCATCACAAGTGTCTTGTACTCGATCAAACTGAGAAGTAAGGTGTACCCAACGACACTGCAAGATAATGGACCAAAGAAAACAAAAATTAGAGTTGAATTTATGAAGTTTCTGCTTCCAGAGATAACACCCAAAAGCCTACTCACTTGAACTCTTTGTCAATGAGGTAGACCCTACTCTGATTAGCTAAATACCCTAGCATGTACATGGGGCGGTCCAGATGAAACATTGTTGTAACATGGAAAAATAACATCCATCAAATGGCCATGGCAGTCACTGTACATAATAAGCCCAGAACACATTAAAAGTTCGAAGACAAGTATTAAAGAATAATATATACCTCACCACCAACACAGTAATTAAGTCTCCAGGAAGAATTGTTGTAAATGAAACAGTCACCAACCCATAACCCAGTCCTGACTCTTTCATTTATTTCATAAAGTTTCTCAAAGGCATCGTCAACACCTTGCTCATCTACAGATCTTCCACTGTCCAGATATGCAGAAACTACATCGCGCTGCAACATGACCAAATTTAATACTAACAACATTTTTTTTTTTTGATAAGTAACTAACAACATTTTAAAAATAACTGCCAGAGAATAAAATGAGCAAGTACCAGACAAAATGCTAGAAGCTATCAAGCAATCTATCTAGTTGCTTACATTGTACTTGAGTATGTAAAATGAAGAATCACTGGCAATTGCCACCAAATCACCACTATCAGCCCAGTAAAGGTTCTGGAAAAGTCAAGGCACAACCATAAAAAAGGAAAAAAATAATAAGTACACTCCTTTTGCTGAAATAGTAGAAACACTTTTACGCAAAGGAAACAAGGTCTAGGCGCTTACTTTGAAAGTAACATCAATCCGCCGAATCAACCTGCACTCAGCCCAATCATAGAAACATATAAAGTCATTCGAGCACATTGCCAATAAATCAACCTGCACATGACCTCTTCTGGATAGGGTTTTCTTTTAGAGGATGGGTGGTGTGAGGTTCCCGAGGTGTGCCCCCCGCGCCCTTGGATAGGGGTGCGCGTACGTGCGGATGCGGGACACCACTGCTCTCGTTCCACCCTCCCTTGTTTAGGGGAAGACGAAATCAAAAGTGCGAGAGGAGTGCTGTCTATGTTAGCACGTTTGAATGTGCCTCGGTTGCCTTGAGTGGATTTTGTATCCAATATGGGAACTTATGGTTTCCCGCATCAAGTTATCCCTTTTTAGGGATACCGATATGGGAATGCATTACCCTTTCATTCCCATTTTCCTTTTTAGGGGAAACGGAAAAGTGCAAAAAGGATATTGCGACGCCCCCACTATGGATTTTATTAAAAATAGCCTTATGGCCTTCGATCACTATGGGAGCTTTGGGTTTCCGCATCAAGTTATCCCTTTTTTAGGGGATACCGTGATATGAAATGCATCACCCTTCCATTCCCATTTCTCCCTTTTTTAGGGGAGAACGGGAAAGTGCAAAGAAGGAATGTTGCGAGGCCCCACTGGATCTGAAAGTTATTAGAGTCGCCATCTTTATTTTAAGGCAAATAAAGCAAAACCAAATAAAAGAAAAATAAACCAGAGAAAAAGAAAACGGGTTCGGAGGCTAAGTTACGAGTTGGGAAGGTGCTAGGCACCCAACTCGCCCTTTCGGTCTCAAAAATGGTTTTTGGCTGAAGTATGCTTATTGTTATATTTATTTCGCAAATAAACACAGTATTAAAAGACAGGAAATTAAAACAAATACATACATGGCTACATTATTTACGGACTCGCAGCCATTTCCTTACAATAATTACAGACATATTTAAGAATATTTGGCCATTATAACGGCTCTTTTACATAATATTTCCTACTCTAATCCGGGCAACACAACGGCTTATATTGGCTACATTGCGCCGGATTTAAATAACAATTTTTTAAAAAATAAAAAGACAAAAAATTAAATAAATACAATAAATAACGCCCTTAAAGGTTTTACCTTTTAGAGTGGCGGTGTGCTCGCTCTATCCTTCAGGGAGAGGGAGTCTTTTGTTGTTTGTTGTGTGGTTGTTGTTTTGATTTGGGCAGAGTGACTGCTTATTTCTGAGAGTTTGGGCTTGTCAACTCGGGCAGTGACACCTTATTTGGGTAGGTTTTGGCCTTTTGGTTGGGCGGAACCACGGCTTAGTTTTTTGTTTTTCAATCGTTACTCGAGGCGAGTAACGGCTACTTTGGGATTTTTGAGCCGGGAAGTGAGGTGGATACCTAACAACTAGGCTAGGGATCACTTATAACCTATGGTTTTTTATTTTGGCGGAGTTTGGACGGGGTTTGGAGATTCTAGGGGCTTCCACTCACCTATCTCGCACCTCTCGTACTAATAGTATCGGCAGAATAACAACAGAGCTTCGCTGCGATCTTTAATCGCGGAGGAATGAGCAACTGAAAATGGGAGCCGAGGCCTCCTATTTATAGTCGAGGAGTAGGACACGGCTGGAATTCTTGATTTTCTTCAGCAGCTTCAACGACTTGTACCGCGAGCATTAAAAGTTGTAAAATTTCTATCTGAGAGACGCAACAGTAGAAGGCTTGGTGCCACTAAGGAGACCCTTGGTGCGGCACCAAGGGGCCTTGGTGCGGCACCAAACAGCCTTTTCAAGTTTCATTTTGTGCACTTTCCCCCCTGCAGTTCACTGTTTCGCGCATCCTGCTTTTCCTTTCGCATTTTTGACTCCTGTAACTTGACATTTGTTAAGTTTTAACAGTTCTTGATATTTTATGTCAGTCACATACCAGGGGTACGAAATTGGGGTGTCTACAGGTGGGAGGAAGGGAAGCAAGGATCTATGGGTAAAGGAGTTTAGTTTAGCCTAACAAATTCATATGGAATGCGAGAATTCCAGTAGATTCTGATTTTTAAGAAAGGCCAGAGGCTGCAACTTAAGAAAGTTACAAATCACCTCACATAAGAAAGCAATGAGTTATATAAATATGAGCAAAATAAGTACTTTCTCAATAGAAGGTAAATGCTTGGTGCACCTCATTTGTGCACTCACCCATGAATCCTTTACTGTTAAAACAAAAGATATTTGATGTTCCACGTAAGCAGAAGTATAATCTGGTGCCTCTTGTAGAGTTGTAGGTCTATCTATCATGACTTAGAACCAGATCCTCAATGGGCAAATGTAGATAGTAATCTCACATATGGTAAATCAAGTATGCTTATACCTATACATGAACAAAACCAAAGAAAGCAGCCATAAAAATAAAAGATGGCAGAAAGTACCTGTATGCGTAGTCTATCAACTTCAATCATTATAAGTGACCCCAAGTTCCCAGAAAGAATTTCCAAAGCATCCCCAAACTTTGATTGCTGTTCCAATAGAGAAATGTATACACTAAGAGCTGCAACAAGTTCCAAGACTCAGGAAAAAGAATACGAAAATAATAGAAAAAGAAATTCGTTAGCTAGTCGATCATGTATCTGCAAGAAAAATCATAGCTCACCTTCTGGCTCATGCAAGCTATGAGAAGCAATGTGCTTCTTCTTGATCATAAGAACACTTTTGTGAAGGATCAACATGAAGGATCAAGGAGGTTTGACCTGCAAAATAGAACACTTTTATTTAGATCCATCCTGATCATAATATCATTGCTGTAGTCAAACACTTTATAACAAACTGTAAATCATGAAAATACAACTTTCCCAACACTGAATAACAAACTGCATGCATGCTGATTAGTTTTCTTTTCATAATCCTGGCCTATTCTTTTATGTTTTCAGCGGGAATATCAGGAAATATGTCCCAACATCCAATAAATATCAGGAAATATGTCCCAATAGCCTCTGTTTTAAGTAATTTTACCCCATGAAACAACCCAATCCAATACCCTTTGGATCTTCCCACTGAAAACACAAAAGAATAGGTCAGGATTATGAAAAGAAAACTAATCAGCATGCATGCAGTTAAGTTAACTGCTTTCCCCTCCTCCATTATCCGGGCTTGGGACCGGCAATGCAATGCTATATATAGCAACTGCATTGGCGGAGTTAAAAAGGGGTTAGTAACCTAAGAGGTGCATGAGTCCCTAAACTGCAATTATATAAAATAGTCAAAGCAAAGCAATTAATAAAAGTCCCTATCCAAAATAATTAAACGATTTAAGTAACATCCGCGTTACTCTTGGTACCAGATTGCTTATGCAGAAATGTGTATAAACTAAACATCTTTTGGACTTGGCATATAATTATTTTTTATTGCCTTCCTTTTATGTCCCAGTCGAACCTTTTAGCTGATATCTTAACTAAACTTATATACTAAAACTCAGGCTTTGGATCGCGCCAAGCCAGATGAGAAAGCAAAGAAAGGTGCACAAAGACGATCCTTCAAAAGGCTGGTGCGTTATATTTAATCTGTGTGTGTGTGTCGATAAATTATCACTGTTGGCCATCATAAACTACTAAATGGAAATACTTGGGCTAATATTAATTTTCCTTGACTTACTTTATTGCAGAGCCTCAAAGAAACATGAGGCAATACTTATTCATAATGCTGGGGTCACTCAATCAGAGTGGTCAACTTAACTACTGCTCATGTTGCAACTAAGATATGTAAATTATTGCTTCTGTTAAAGCAGAGAGGACCCTTGTAGGCATGTGTGCTCAACAAGAAGCATCAATTCTGTTGTGCATGCCCTCAAGTAATGTTCCTCATCTTTGTCTCTGCTTCCCCTCCCTTCAGCACGCACACTGGCCCAAAGCTGCTCACTGTCCTACACTTTTCGAGAAGTATCTGACTATCTGAACAAAAGAATGCTGCTACTTTAAAATTTGAACTTGGACCCTTGCCGAAGGAAGAGAAAAGGAGGACATGAGAATTATTTTCGGGTTTTGCATCCATTATCATCAAATTATAATGACTTTTGTTTGTGGCCTCCATATTGGTCTTGATTCTACTTGCTATGGAGTGTTTAACTGTATATGATGGGTATGGTAACCTTGGGGGATACAGGAGGGGAGATAATACTCCTTAAGCTAGTCATTATGCGTATGTAGAGAATAGTTGGGCTCTCTATATCGAGCGAGGAAGGAGCCGGCGAAGGAGAGTACTATATCGGCTGGACGACTATTCCCATGACCCGAGCTATGGTAATATTCTACCATAGAATTGTGTCAAGCGTGAAAAGAAAGGCGATATCCTGTACTTGTAGATGCTTGTAGATTAATGTTTATGTACTTTCACTCCAAAAATTTACTCATCGGTCAAACAAGGACGGACTAGTGACAGGAAAAGGCAAAGTATAGTGACTATTGGTGAATTTATCCCTTATTTCTTGAATCTTTGATTAATGGCTTAATTTTTAATTTGGTCATGCAACTTTTTTTCACACTTTAATTATTGTATTTTATCTGGACATTTAAGACAACACTAGAGTTATTTTCGTTCATTAAGTTGGACGGAAAACTTTAAAAAGATCAAAATGTCCTCTATCTAATAAACTAGGAGTGCAAAAACAATTGAAAATGTAAACAGTGGACAATATCCGCAGCATTACCTCCTGGCCAGAACTCCTAAGTGCTTGGAGTGGTTCCACACAATCCTGGCCAATAACAACCAACTTCCTCCTTTTGTTTTCCCTAGGATTCCCACTGTCAATGTGTTTCTGTTTAGTTAATTCTTCAAACTGGCGCTGAAGGAGGGGCGAAATGCCTGCCTGAGAAAGAGAAGTCATAGGTAAAAGTTGTGTACGATGAACCTTTGGAATTGCTATTGCAGACTGCAGAGTAGAAGACATGATAAACAACAAACTTTTCCGTATACACAGCACATGCAATAGTAGTAAATCATCGCATAGCAATAGTCAAACACCCTATATTTTCAAAAAGACTAAACTACGAGAATAACTAGCTCGTTAGCACAAGCATATGCAGAATATTTTGAGTGGGGAAATTAGTATCAAACTACATTATTTTCTCGGTTGCAAAATGTTTGGGGAGGGGGAGTAATGTTAGTCGGTGATCGATGTATTTTATACGTCGATTTTATATACTTCTATGACTTAAATTATGCTATTTCACGAGGCTTTTGGCTACTAATATATGTTTTCGGTGAGTTTTGTAAGTTTCAGGGTTATTAGTGAAAATATGTGAAACTCCAGGGTTTTAAGTGCAAATTTCAAGAAGGGCCAAAAAGGAAAAATGAAGAAAAAGCAAAAGCTGCAGATTCTGGAGACCTTGCGGACGCAAGGTGCCTCAGACCTTGCGACCGCAAGGTAGGCGCACGGTCGAAGGCAAAGAACCAAGGAATCAACGGCCGGACATCGGAGACCTTGCGGACGCAGTACCAAAGACCTCGCGACCGCAAGGTGGTCAGAATGCGACTTATTCGGATTTTCACACAGTCATTCGATGGAATTACAACTCCCGAGTATATATAGAAGTCAGATGCCGAGCCAAAAAATAAGGAGGACGGCTGGAAGCTCTCTTTAATAGATTTTAGGTAGTTTTTAGATTGTATAACATAGTTAGGTTTTGTAATTTCAAGTATTGAAGATCAAATCATGTATCCAATCATCTCCATGTGTCGTTCATTGTCTATGATGAACTAATTCATCCATAATCTAGGAGGTGGGAGGTAACTTGTATCAAACTTATGCTTTAATTCTTATATATGTTCATTCAATGCTTGTTGATTGTGTTGTTTATCAATCCCTATATTATTTTGCTTTGAATAAATGAATGTAATCGCAAATAATAAAGGCTTAGAGGTGCGGATAACTGCATGACCAAGTGCATATGTCGTACACTGGCTCACCAACACAATAAATTGGACCTATCGATGCACGAGAGTGATAAGTTAGGACCGGGTTCATACATGATCTAGGTGACAGATAGATCATAAATCTAGGTGACAGCTAGATTGATAGTTCCTGTGCTTAGGATATAGAATGGGTGAATTTTGCGAGGATGGAGGCTGAACCAATTGTTCAACAGACTATATCTATTTTTTGTGAACGAACCCAAGACATTGAATGATATTATTATGAATTGAACATAAAGGAGATACAAGTGAAACCCAGAATCCTAGATTGCCACCCACCATAAGATCTTCATATCTGTTATTACTGTCTAATTAGTTAAACATCTATAAATAGTACTTTAGAATAGAATTAAATATAAAAACCCCCTTTAGATTAATAATTTGCTATCAATAAATTGCATTGTTCGTGATCACTTGTCTCTGTGGGTTCGACCCTTGCTTCCAATACTATTCTATAATAGTCTTGTCCACTTGCAAGGAAAAAGATTAAATAAAACATCGATCAGTCACCAAGAGAATTTTCAAGTTCAATTTGAGCTGGTGTGCCAAGAACGTGATAGGTTAATCATTCAAATACGCACATATACTAGTGCACTTTTAGAACAATGCTCACATGCTAATCTTGTTTGCACCTTAAGTTTGTCCGAACATTAGAAACAGCAAATTCGAGTTATTAGAAGACACAAATACACTTACATCTTCAAAAGATACATAACTAACAAATGAAAGAAAAACTACTCTGTTTCATAGAAAGGTTGTCAAGTGAACAAAAGGAAGAATGAATATTTCATCTACCCCTACCAAATAGCGATGCGAGAATGTTTTGGGTTGCAATGGCCGAGAAAGCAGCAAATTGAGCTCCTGCATTATATATAAGAAATTTGGTCAACTATGGGATAAGACAACGTGCCACATGAGAAACGCAATTCAATTTACTGTGAAAAAATACTTATAGAGTAAACACAACCTGCTGCAGCTTTTTGAGATTGGCGGAACTTGCTTTCTTTTGCTTGAAACTGTTCACTCTTTCTTCCTCACTGTCATTATCTTCCACAATCAATTCAATTGACTCAGCATTTCGCTCGAACCAGCTTTTATTGGCCTTGTCCTGGAAATAGTAAATTAAGAATCAATTAATGAGATACACAAGAACAAATGCAAAATTTTGGTGGTTACTACAAAAGTAACAAGAAATAATATGTGAGTCACTTAAGAAAGTCCAACATTCCAAATCATCAATTTGGGATAAATATAGTACAATCTTAGTTCTTTTCTCAAAGATGATATTCACCTAATTAATAGCAGAACTACAGAAATCAAAATCTATATGTTGGAAAACAGACAGGTATGCAGTAACAGGTTTTAATTCAGTTTCAGATTAAACTGTTCAGGCTTAATGCATACTTCTTACAACAAAACTGATGCAGAATCAGATTTGCATGCTTGATGGAAACTGAACAAAAACAAGCAGATTTCTGAATATATGTTAACAAAACAGATAAATATCTGAATACAAACAGATTAAATTCTGTAACTTTTAAGCAGATACAATCAGGCAGAAACAACAGTTTCAAAAGTAAACTGTTATTTGTACAGATTAAAATAGAATAGTATATAAGCAGCTCTAAAATGCAGGTTACAGAATAGTATATAATCAGTAGCAGAAACAGATCAAAGTACAGATTTATTGCAGTTTTTTGAATTTGTGTTAACAAAACAGATTAAACACATAAACAGCAACAAGAACTTGAAACTGAAACAGGTAATAAGTGAAGGCCTGAATGTGTAACAAGGCAGGATCAGGTTAATGTAGTAACATTCAGACTAATGCAGTAACAACTAATGCAATGAGCAGGCTGTTTGAGAATCAGTTTTCTGTGTTTATGGTTTTAATGCAGAAACATATTAAAATTGTAAACTTAAACAGATGTAGCAGAATCTGCAACATGAAAAATTATATGCAGAATCTGTAACTTAGGCAAATTAGCACTGATTTGTGAAATCTGTGATAGAAACAGATTTAAAACCTCTTAAAGAATGAACTATATTCTCCTTGGATTGTTGATTGAAAACCTTCGGTGAGAGATTGAGAACGAGGAGGGGTTGCTAATTGAAAATTTTAGACAGGTAGTACAAGGAGAAGGAGGAGGAGGACAACGAAGGATCGCTGATGACGATCTTAGGTGTGAACTTGATTCTTCTTCTTCTTCTTGAGAAAAAGTATCAAACGAGCAGTCAGTGCCGGAGGATGAGGGTGAGTGTGCTACCGATATGCCTCTTGTCGAGGACATTATGGTCTAATTCCTGGGTCTCCAACTGTGTGTTTATCGAATTGGAAAGGCAACTTTCCCACTCTGAGAAGTGCTAAACTTCTAATTCTTTCTCTGATTTCATGTTGTTTAAGAGGGGGAAGGGAATAGAGTTCTTGGTATATCCATTGAGGCTCTGGGGAAGGGGATTGATCGTAAGGATCATGATCCCTTTCTCAAACAAGGGACAAGTAGGCGTGGCAGTTGGGAGAATGGATGTCCTCACCCAATCTTAAGAGAGACAGGGGGTTAGAGAGATGCTTTGTTTGATGTCATCTGTTAATTATGGAGAGTTGTGTCTTAGGGGGGTGGCACCGAGGACTTGGGTCTTCACTTTAGCCTATAGTAGAATCTGATATGTAAACACTCGTGGTAGTTTCTGTTAGAGGCTTCTTGTTAAAGAGTTGATCTGCTTCTAACGGCAGCCTCAGTTTTAGTTCGTCTTGTTTCGGTTTCTTTTTGCTTACCATCATTTCTATCCACCTCTGTTGCCTGTAGGATAATCTGATATGTAAACACTTGTGGTAGTTTCTGCTAGAGGCTTCTTCTAAAAAAGTTGATCTGCTTCTAACGGCAGCCTCAGTTTTAGTCCGTCTTGTTTTGGTTTCTTTTTGGTTACCATCATTTCTATCCACCTCTGTTTATTCTTCTTATGTATAAAATTTTCTTTTCTATATAAAAAAAAAAATCAAAACAAAACAAGGCAATAACATTTTCTTTGCAATGTTGTTGTTTACTTTGAAGAGGATTTGACAAGTAGATGTAGCTTTGATGATCGATGTGGAGCAATGATAGAAATGATGGTGGGTGTTAAGCCAGAAGCAATGGGGCTAGGGGCATACTGGGCATTTGAGAGGGTGTCATTTGTTCTTTCTCTTTGTATGTTGGTAGCTCTATCTGGCATAACAAACTGATGCTTAGCTAGTGTTCCTCTATACCTCCCTGGGAACTCTTACTGAACTGAAACCTAAACTCGTTCATTCTTGCTTGCAAGTAGACTGATTTTGGAAATCTACTGGTATTTCATTTATTGACCCAGCTTCTTACCTCTTAATAGAATTTCCTTGGTTGTAATTTTTCATTCATTAGTCCCTGATTCGAATTTGATATTATCTTAATCTTTTGAATTATTTATTATTTAGGTGTGGAATCTGAAATTGGAGAGCGTGTATTTAGGTTTCTGTTATTGGATTATGCGATCTAGGGAAGGTTAACTCTACTGGATTTCTAATTACCGAGGACATTAAACTTTAGTACTTTGGGTTTTTGTGTTAACTTATGTTACAAACTCAAATAATTTGGTGGAGTTTGAGAGGTGAGAAGAAAGAAAAGGTAGATATAGCAGAATGGGCTGAAGGATTCACTTGATAGCAAGAAACACCCCTGGAGGATCAAACCCAACACCACATTTGTAGGGCCATGAGCAGATCTCACGTTACTCCAATACGTTGCTCTCTTACCAGAATATTTGTTCTGCATGTGTGTGATTGTTGAACTCAATATTCAATTATGATTATCCAATAGTATACATGGATGACGCAACGAACATTCTATGTGATCATACTTTTATGATGTTTGAAAAAAAAAATTAAGGTCGGTGCCTTTACACATGTTAATGTTGCTCTACTATGAGTTGAAGGCCACAGATTCAAAGTATGGAAGCAACCGCTCTGATGGTAGGAGTAAAGCTACATACATAGACAATTCCTAGACTTGCAATTGTAGTGCCATCACTTCCATTTCTTCAAGGAGTTTTATGTTTGTAAAGTTTGTTTTTGAAATTGATATTCACTTGGCTGAATTTTGATGCAAATAATATGGTCACTCTTTTTATTGGTTGATCATATTGAACCTAATCACTACAGGTCCCTGAAATGTCAAAGCTCTTAGATATGGATGATATTTTTCTTGAAAATTCTCCCATTTTGCAGAAGATTTTTTGTTTACTTTTCTAAGATTTGTGTCAGCGGCACTTTTACAGAGTTTGACTTGTGCTTTGATATATCTCTAATGTTTGTAATTGGTCTTGCAGGATAAGGCTGTGTCTGACGATATATAACACAGTAACTTCATCCATGTTTTTGTTGTTATTCTTTGAGCCTCTTAGTATAGCCTTCGAGACACTGCAGGTATTGACTATATATAATTCTCTTACCTTTGAAGATTTGGAGTTCCATAGTTGATCGTTACACATAAACTTTCCAGTAGCATCATAGCTTAAACACCAATTTACACAGAATATCATTTAACAATCAAACATAATCAAATTCAAAACCTATTCCCAAGAAAGGACAAGTAAATAACTCTGGACAAATCAACTACAAAAGTGACTTATAAATCACAAAATAAATCACGAACTAAAACAAATTTTGACAAATATTAATTTAACCAAAACAAAATTAAACCACATCTTAAAATGAAATTGGCAAACCAGAAACAAAGTTAAGTTAAAACGAGACTACTAACCTTTTATACCTCAAAAGAATGACCAAGAAGTCACAAATTCAAACAAGATTTTACCAAGAAAGCAACTCAAACTAAACAAGCCACAAACAGATGCGAAATTCACGAAACTAGGAATTGATTTAGCAAGAAAGATAAGAGTATAAACTAAATGAAACTAACCACTTGTATCTCAAGAAATGGCCGTCGAGAGGGGAAGACTCGGGGACATCATCGGTAGTAACAGTCTTGTCAGGTTGGCGTAAAAGAACGTAGGGCATAAGTTCACAGTCCACAATTCGAGGAAAACAAGCCCAAAGCCCTAAGCCCTAATTCTTCCCACGAAATCTGCGTGAAAGGGAAAAGAAACTGAGGAAGATCAGCAAGCTTATTTTTATGAGAGTTGGGATTAAAATCTTATTACATACCTTGTTGATGGGAAAGATTGAAGAGAGAGGTTTGAGAGAGGTGAAATATTGAAGAGCGCTTGTGTAGTCCCACGAAATTGACTGAAGGGGAAATGGAGGGGAAAGAGACTGACATTATTTTAGGGACCGGGAAAAAATTGCATTGCGCGGCGAAATAATGCCGCCTTTTTTTTGGGTTGGATTTACAACCTCTATATATATATATATATATATATATATATATATATAATGACAAATGTAGATTTTTCATAAAATCACACTTTTGAATTATTGACTTTTGAGCTTATCATTATCTTATTTCTCTCCTATCTTCTCCCTATTTTCTATCTTTTCTCTCTCTTTCTCTTTCACTCTCCCGTTTCCTTCCTATTTTCTCTCTCATCACCACCATCTTCTCTATTTTAATTATGTTTAAACATTTATTCTCTCTTTAAACATAAAAAATAGTAACTAAAACAAAAATAATAGTTCCAGAGTCAAGAAAACAATAATATAAGAGGAGGTTAGTAAAATAAAAAATAATTTATGGAACAAGTCACTATTAAAATAAAAGTTACGTGAATCAACAAAACAAAAATAATTTAATCTGAAGAGGTCAAGGTCGAAAATAAATAAAACAAAAATAAATTAGTAAAATAAAAATATTTGATGGAACACAAATAATAGTTACTGAGTCAATAAAACAAAAACAATTTAAAATGATTTTACTAAAATAATAAAAATAATTTACATAACAAAATTTTAAAACAAATTCTTAAAAATAGTTATGTAAAACAAACATACATTAGTAAAATAAAATTATTTGATGAAACAAAAATAATAGTTACGGAGTCAATAAAACAAAAATAATTTAAACCGATGTTAGTAAAATTATAAAAATAATTTACGGACCAAAAGTTTAAAACAAATTCTTAAAAATACTTATGTAAAACAAAAAAAAACGTTAGTAAAATAACAATACTTGATTGAACAAAAATAATAGTTACAAAATCAATAAAACAAAAACAATTTAAACTAAGGTTAGTAAATAATAAAAATAATTTACGGAACAAAAGTTTTCCGTAAAACTAATTCTTAAAAATAAAACAAAAATAATAGTTACGAAGTCAATAAAGCAAAAAATATAATGGAAGTTAGGAAAATCAAAATAATTTATGGAACAAAAATAATAGTTAACGGTAAAAATAATTTAGTTATTTTGATTATAGTTTATTTTCTTATCAGAAATTCATTTATTCGTAAAATAAAAATATTATTTAATAAAAGTAATCCTTCAAAATGGAAAACTTATTTGAGTTCATATTTTATTTGCAGAGCGGAAAAAATCCAAGTTTGTTCGAATACATTTATTATACAGAGTTTTTGAATAATATTAAAGTGTTCGGGGTTGTCAGGCCATGGATTGACATTTGAAATTGGTGTTCCAGTAATGCTATTGAGAAACATTGACCATGCTGCAGGGTTGTGCAATAGAAGCAGACTAATCATCATAAATCTTGGGGATCACATTGTTGAAACAAAAAAAAAAATTTTAAAGGAAGCAATGTTGGAGAAAAAGTTTTTATCTCAAGATTGTTATTAACTACATCCGATGTAGACCCTAATGGGTGACCCAGTGGTAGAGTTGAGACTTTACAAAATGTGAGGTCTCAGATTCAATCACTTCTCATGACCCCTTAAGGGAAAGTTCTAAAAAAAAAATTCCATCTGATGGAAGACTGACTTTCAAGTTTCAGATAAGACAATTTTCATTACTGGTATCATATGCAATGACAATTAACAAGTGTCAAAGTCAATTATTGCACGTACGTCTATTTTTTGAAAAAAAACCAGTATTTAGCCATGGGTAGTGATATGTCGCAATTTCTAGAGTAACAAATTGTTTTGATTTAAAGATATTGATATGCAGTGAAGATGAAAAACCAACTAATAAAACAACAATTTTGTGTATAAGGAATTTTTTTTAAAATTTATAATGATTAGTGATATACTGATGTGTATTTGTTAATAAACCATTTCTTCTTATTTTATCATTTAAGATTTTTTATCCTCTTTATTTGATTTATGTACGATTTTGTTGAAAAAGAAGAATGACGTGCGTTTAACGCACGGGTTAAAAAAACTAGTTTTTTATAAAACGTTGTGCCATGTATTGTGAAAGGATTTAACAACGTTTTTTATAAAAACGTTGTACGCATAATACAACGTTTATTTTTAAAACGTTGTAATACAATGTAAAAATAATAATATACAACGTTTTCTGGATAAACATTGTGTTAAATGGATCAATTACAACGTTTCTCAAAAAACGTTGTGCAATAAATGTTGTGAAAACTCATTATTGTTGTAGTGTGGGGGCGCTGCAACATTCCTTCCTTGTACTTTCCCGCTTTTCCCTAAAAAAGAGAGAATGAGAATGGAAGGGTGATGCATTCCTATATCCTGGTATCCCCTAAAAAAAGGATAACTTGACATAGAAAACTCAAAGCTCTCATATTTGATCAAAAATCCACTAAAGGCAACCGAGGCGCATTCAAACGCGCTATTCGACAAAGACTCCTCTGCACTTTTGATTTCAATCGTCCCCTAAAAAGGGAGAGTGGAACGAGAGCGATGGATGTCTCGCATCCGCGCTGCGCACCCCTAACAAGGCGCGGCGCACATTTCCGAGAACCCACAGGTGGCGACTTCTGGGAGATCGTTTTTATTTTAAATAAAAATGGAGGGCTAGACTCAGTAACCAAAACTTTTTTTTCTTTTGTTTCTGGCTAAAGTATGCTTGTTATATTAATTTAAACACTTGAATATTGCGTTCCTTTAACATCCGTGTCTATATTTGTGGATATGATCCTCTATCTTGCAGCAGTTTCATTCCAATCACTTTTACGGATATACTTGAAAATATTCGTAGTTTTCAAAAAAAAATTGCAAATATATATATACTGCATATATATATATATATATATATATATATATATATATATATATATATATATATATATATATATATATATATATATGCATATTTATGTGCAATAATTTCAGGCAAAGACAACAAAAGGGCCGGGGCTTTATTTTAATATTGTTTCGCTTTCCGGCTCTATATTATTTTATTATTCTGTTTTATTTTCATTCCGCAAAATAAATATATATGTATATATGCATTCGTTCTGTCATTTTATTTTGGGAAAATAGGATAAATGTGTAATTAATAGGGATAGATAGATTCCCCACTTTTCTTTCTATTTCTTGATGGTATGCTTGCTTGCTCGCGCTCAAACTAAAAAGCCGAGAAAATCCATAAATAACAGCAAGACATGTCATATCTGTTTTACTTTCTATTTCTATATCTGAAAAAAAAAAAAACTTCTTTGCTTTTTAGATACCGCACACACGCGCACATGTATATAAATATATTCCGAACTGTTACCCTACACCATGGCCAACCTACCCCCTGCATAAGCCAACGTTAGAATGCATATAGATTTTCAGGACACTTCATTGATCGATCGATTTTTGCATCTTTGAATCATGGGTCAGCCCCTGTCAAAAAAAAAAATAAATGATGAAGAAAAAAGAAGTAAAAAAAAATATATATATATATATATATATATAATAGACTAATTGCGCAACAAAAAAAAAAAGAAATAAATGCACAATGTCAAGGCATTATGATGACCTGCCCGTCCCAAGATCTGAAATACTCCAAACACTGTGGGCCCATGGGATACTGAAGCCCATGGATAATTACCGACCACACAAACCGATACCTATTTCCTGGAACCATGCCCAGTATTGTGAGTATCATCGATGCAGCGGTCATCTTACTGACAAGTGCTATGCGCTCAAAGATACGATTCAGGATCTCATTAACAACAAGGTAATCACGGTGGCAGGCACAAAAATCTTTGAAACAAATCAAGCCAAGGAGGTCTAAGAGAAGCAAAGTTAGTCTAGTCAACCATGAATAAAGGTGCTGTAAGATATGCGGATCAATAAAGGAGTTTCTAATAAATGTCTGGAGGAGACAGTTTTCTGGGTATGATAAATGGAGTCACTTGTTATAAAGAGCTCCCTGCTGAGTTTGAGCTTATTGCTGATAAGCCTCTGCAGAACTAGTATACTACGACCGGCCCGCTTTTGATGCCCGCAGATCTGGTGGACCGCTTCGGATATATTATCCATATTCCTTTCCCTAGCTTTACGGATTTGTCATCTACCTATCCGCTCCATAAAGTTAAGGATCTCAAACCCCATGTCCTCAATAATGTAATATACCCTGTACGGTTTGCTTTTAATAATAATCTAAATGTCTTTGCTTATTTCTTAGTTGCACCTACATTAAAAGACGCATTAAATAATTATAATGATGAGTCATTTAATAGGACCCAAAAAGATAAAAAAATTATTTGCTTGAGCTTGTAAAAGTCAGTAGAGCACCAGGGACAACATCATTCATCAGCAGCAACTGAAGACTTGTCCACTATCAATCTGGGGCTGGACAACGAAATAAAAGAACTCAAAATCGGCAGCTACCCGCAAGGCTCTGAAAGGGTAACACTCATGGATCTCCTCAAAGAGTTCGTGGACGTATTTGCCTGGTCCTACGAAGATATGTCGGGGCTAGATCTAGCCATAGTCGAACATCGGATCACATATGTCCGGATGCTCGCCCAGTCAAGCAAAAGCTCCACCGCATCAAGCCGGAATGGTCACTACAAGTTTTTTAAAAAAAAAAGAGAAAAGAAATCATGAAACAACTGCACGTCAATTTCATTCGGGTAAAAAAAAATGGATGAAAAAAAAAATAGAAAAAAAGAAAAAGAGTAATTTAAAGAAAAAACCCCGATCAGGCTGTCCAATATAGTGACCATTCTTAAGCCCAATGGGAAGGCCCAGATCTGCGTAGACTTCTGCGACCTCAGCAAGGTGTCGCCCAAAGATGACTTCCCTCTATCCAGTACTGATATTGTGGTAGACGTCGTTGCTACTCATAAAATCAAATCCTTCGTTGACGGCATGCTGGGCTATAGTCAAATCAAGGGTAGTAGAGGACCAAGAAAAGACCTCATTCACCACCCCTTTGGGAGACCTACTGCCATCATGTCATGCCGTCTGGGCTAAAAAAAAATGCTGGGGCTACTTATCAAAAGGTTGTCACCGCTCTCTTCCACGATGTGCCGTATATTGTCAAAAAGATCCGGTCAGGAGATGTCGTACTCCTCACAAGCCAGGAAAGAAGACCTTGTTCAACCCTCCAATCTCAACGAGCTTAAAAGGTATTGTGCCCGAGCCACCCTATTTGACAAGTGCTTCCCTCTCCAGCTCACTAGGCTGAAAACCCGAAAGGGCGGCCTAGGCAAAAATTAAAGCAAATTAAAAAAAAATGAGAAATAAGAGCTCGCTAGGCTGAAAACCCGAAAGGGCGGCCTAGGCAAAAATTAGAGCAAATAAAAAAAATGAGGAAAAATAAGGGCTCGCTAGGCTGAAAACCCGAAAGGGCGGCCAAGGCAAAAATTAGAGCAAATAAAAAAATAATAAAAAAGGAGAAATACGGGCTGGCTAGGTTGAAAACCCGAAAGGGCAGCCTAGGCAAACGTTAGAGAAAAATAAAAAATATATATCAGGAGAAAAAGAGGAGGGAAAGCACTATTTGAAACCTCAGCATCCTACATCCAGTCTTCAGCATGCATGGGGGTTCGACTGACAAAAGAAAAAGAAGAAAAACCACAACAGGAAGCTCGCAATAAAACACTAAAATATAAAATTTTCAGGTCCTAAGGTGCAACTTAGGAATATTTGCTAAAGAAATTTAGTTTATACATTAATTGCATGTACATATCTATTTATTGCCTATATCCCCCCTTGTTTCCCCAAAAACTATCCCCTCTTTTGCAGCCTAAGCCCCAAGGTGGTCCATCAGCGTCTGCGGCGTCCGCCCAGCCGGGTCCATATACTTCTTCTGCAAAGGCACAAAAAAGACCCAGTCTCATCAGAATGAGAAGCACCAGAAATGTCCTCGTCCTATTCACTATTCGCACAGCCATTATCCTGAAATAGCCAGACGACTTGGATTCTGACCATTCACTGCTGCCCTGTCTGATTGCGAAGAAAAATGCAGGAGCTATGAGAATATCTTTATGCCAAGTATAGCCCTGCAACAAATATATGGTCGAGAACTGAAGGAGATGACTGCCTTTTCCTCTTCCCGCATATCAAAAAAAAAAAAAAAAAAAAAAAAGAAAGCCCGTCCGAGCCCGAAGGTATATTCCTTTAAAATCCGTTTCTGAGATACAGCGTGTCATTACCTATTAGATATTGGTATAGCTTTGCTTTGGGCGTGTGTTTTGAGTCTGCATTTTTTTTTAAATTTTGAATCATATAAAATTATATTGTATTGTAAATGTTTGTATAGGTTTTAATCAAAACAACAAAAAAACAAAAAAAACAAAAAAACAAAAAAACAAAAAAAAATTGTATTGTTTTGCATCTAAATAAACGTTTTTGCATTCTAAGCATCATAAAAGTGTATTTTGCATTTTAAAATATGTACTACATTATCGTATGATAGAATAAAGAATGCACATGCATCATGTTAGTAAGCATCTTATAATTTTTTTGCATTACATTTGCATCAAATAAAGTAATACATGCATCCAGCATTCGCATTTATTATCCAACAAGCTACATTAGGGGTATGCTAAAAATAAAATAAAATGCCACCAATCATGAAAATAAATATTCTCATGGCATTTACTATGTCCCTGCAACATAAGCATGCATGAAAAATAAATTTTATGGCATGAAATATATCTGTTTTGTCTTGTATTTATCCGAAAATATGCTAAAAAATGTGTTCAAAAAAAATTGAATCGTATTTTGAAAAGTCCGTTTCGTGAACACATAGCATGCAAAAATATGTGTTAACCTAGAACATACATCATATAGCTCCAATTGCATTTATAGTATAAATCATGCATAGTAAGGTCAAATAGTGACCACTAGTTCAATCATGCATCGCAAGAATAAATTGCATAAATTCCATGCATCATTTACGCATAAATAGGATATGCATAAGCATTATTATTAAAGTCAGGAATGCTTCAAAAGTGTCAAACAGTGCCAAAATCTAGCAGATCTGAAGTATATCTAGGCAGGAAAAAAAAAGAAAAAAAAGAATAAAGAAAGTGAAAAAGAGATAGAATAAACAGATAATAAGCATGCAAATAAAGAAAAATTGTGAGCATGCAGAATAAAGGAAAAAAAGAAGAAAGAAAAGGAAAAAAAGAGAGAAAAAAAGAAAAGAAAAAAAAATCGGGAGAGGGGAAAATGCATGTACAAGAAAAGAAAAAGAAAAATTTATAAATGCATGCAACAAAAGAAAATGTGGCGGAAAAAGAAGAAACATTCGGCTGAAGTTAGAAAATGGAGCAAAAAGAAAATAGCAGCAAAGAAAAGATGATTTCAGCTGGTACCAAAAGATGTGGCAGCAAGGAAAGGAAGTTTCTAACCAAGGTTAGAAGGAGCAATAAAGAAAAAATGCAACAGCATCAAGAAAGATTTTCCAGCTAAAATCGAAAATATAGCGGAACAAGGAAAAGAATTTTCGGCGGAGAGGCTGGCAAAAGAAAAAATCCCCACAAAGTGCAGAAGCGTGCAGAAACAAAGAAGAAAAGCAACGGCAATGGCAATTTGCCGCGTACGCAAAGGGTAAGAAAAGGAAGGTATTTTTCCTTTTTTCGGTGCATTTGTATGATGTTTGGAAACTTTCCTTTAGGGGCACGCGACCTCGGATTCGAGAGGAAAAGGTCTTGTTCTCTGTTGAAGGCCGAAGTTCTGAGGAGGCAATGCATTCCATGCATTTTTCGTGTTGGAAAACTTTCCTTTAAGGGGCACGCAACCCGGATTCATAGGGAAAGGTCTTGTCCTCCGAAGGTCGAGTTCTCGAGGAGACAATTCATGCCGCACTTACCGTAGGTGAACTACGATTGGTCGATTCCTTGGCTAAGGATACGTGGCGATCTATCTCGGTAAGCGCGACCAACCCGACACGTTATCATTACCTTTGCAAACTCATTTGATAAAGCTTTGCATGCACTTGCTCATTTAGCATTGCCGCACTTGCGCAAAGATTTGGTCCCAGTGAGTGAACTACGTCTCGGTCGATTCCTTGTATAAGGATACGTAGGCGCCCTATTTCGGTAGACCCACCGTTGCATGAATGATAGTTTAGGTTTTGGCCGAACTACGTTTGGTCTCGATTTCCTTTATTAAGGAATACGTGGCGACCTACATCAGGGGTCCGACCATCGAGCACTTAATTTGCATATCTCGCTTAAAAGCTGCGATAACTTGCTATAACTGACTAAAAATGTCTAGGATATGGAGGTTTGATTCACATTATAAATCGTTGCATTATAACTGCTACCTGTTGCATCTTTCTCCCTCGTTTTATAATTGAACGAAATTGGAGAGTCTATTTTTATCAACGATGTTCGTCTACTCGATAAGTTGCGGGTTACCCGTGACTCCATCGTTGAGGGGCTCTGTAGACACCCCATTTCGTACCACCCTCGGTATGTGACATGACATAAAATATCAAGACTGTTAAAACATTAACAAATGTCAAGTTATAGGGTCAAAAGTGCAAAAGGACAAAGCAAAATTCGCAAAAGAATGAAATGCAGGGTTCAAAGCGTCAAAAATTGAAACTATGAATAGTAATGGCACCACCCACACCAAGTCTTGGCATGGCGCCAAGAATGGGCTTGATGGCGCCCAAAGTGGGCTTCCCGGCTCCCAGTTTCTTCACAGACCACTGTTCCTTCGCCGTAAAGTCCAATTCATTCCGCGGCTGGTACAATCGATCGATGCACGAAGAGTAAAATCTAGTTCCTTCGATGTCCCTTCTCCAGCCTATAAATAGAGGCTTCGGGTTCGCCTTCAGACACAACAATTCATCCATAAAACTCTTCGTGTCCTCGTTCTGTGAAGAAATAGAAGCGAAGTGAGATAGTGAGTGATCACCTCAAAGCCTCGAAACCCTGCCAAACCTCCTCCAAACACAAAACCAACTGGTAGAAGTGAGCCTTAGCCCCCCAGCTAGGTATCCATCTTATTTTCCCGGCCCAAAAACCATAAAGTAAGCCGTTACTCTGCCCGAGTAAATAGACTGAAATCACCCAAAATAAGCCGTTATTCCGCCCAACCAAATAAGCCAAAACCACCACAAATAAGCCGTTATTCTGCCCGAGTGAGTAAGCCAAAAAACACCACAAATAAGCCGTTACTCTGCCCAAATCACAAAAGAAACAATAAAAGACTCCTCTCCCGAAGGACGGAGGCGAGCACACCCTAGGCCATCGGTAGGTAAGTTTTAAGTTGTTATTTGTAAAAGTGTTATTTTCAATCCGCCCAATGTAGATATATAAGTTGTCTGCCGCCCGGATTTAGTTAGGAAATAGCACTAAAAAGCCGTTGTTATGGCCAAATATTTTCAAGTATATCCGTAATTATTTGTAAAGGGACGCTTGCAAATGCGTAAATAATGTAGACACAATGGATGTATTTGTAGGCAGTTAATGCTTTATTTATCTGTTAAATAAATATAACAAAAAGCATACTTTAGCCAAAAACCGTTTTGAGACCGAAAGGGCGAGTTGGGTGTCTAGCACCTTCCCAACTCGTAACTTAGCCTCCGAACCCGTTTTTTACAATCTATGGTTTTCTTTTTTGGTTTTGCTTTATTTCTTCCTTAAAATAAAGATGGCGACTCTAAAACATTTTGGATCCAGTGGGGCCTCGCAACATCTTTCTTTGCAGTTTTCCGTTTTCCCCTAAAAAAGGGAAAATGGGAATGGAAATGTGATGTATTCCTATATCCTGGTATCTCATAAATAAGGGATAACTTGATGTAGAAAACCCAAAGCACCCATAATGATCCGAAATAGGCCATAAGGCTATTTTCATAAAATCCATAGTGGGGGTGCTGCAACATTCCTTCCTTGCACTTTCCCGCTTTCCCCTAAAAAAGGGAGAATGAGAATGGAAGGGTGATGCATTCCTATATCCTGGTATCCCCTAAAAAAGGGATAACTTGACATAGAAAACCCAAAGCTCTCATATTGGATAAAAAATCCACTAAAGGCAACCGAGGCGTAATCAAACGCGCTATTCTGACAGCACTCCTCTCGCACTTTTGATTTCGCCGTCCCCTAAAAAAGTGAGGGTGGAACGAGAGCAGTGGATGTCTCGCATCCGCACGTACGCGCACCCCTAACCAAGGGCGTGTGGGGCGCAGGCGCACATTTCCCGGGAACCCACAGGGGGTACACAGAAAATATATTGGGGGGACATATGATCTGTTAGAATAGATGGACGCATATTACATTTCCTTTATTGTCTTAAAGGGTGGTATAGAAAAACTACGGAAATATAATAATGTCAAGTGTATGTGGTACCTAATTCCATGGTAGGATTTAGACAAGAGACTTAGGAGAATCAAGAATGTATAGTGATAGTGAAGTCATCAGTGTGTGTGAGATGTTAGATAATGAAGAGTATCTACATATGTATGTTGAACATGCAATTGATGAATGTCTATCATATGATGGTCTTCTGATTGGTACACAAGAAAGTATGGCTGAATGTGTTATAGGTGATGCTAATGTTGACTGTGAGAATGATGTTCATGTTGAGGATGATGTAAATGTTGATGATGATGATGTTAGTGGTCAGGATAATGTTAATGTTCAGGATGATGATGTTAAAGTTGATGATGTTAGGCATGGGCAGGATGATGATAATGTAAATGTTAATGGTCAAGTAGATTTTAGTGAGGATGAAACTTATATGGCAGATAGTGAAGAAGAAAGTGAGTATGAGTACACTGATAATGATGTGATAGAAGCAAGTGATGAGGAAGTGACTAATGCTAGAAAGACATGTATTGATATGAAAATAAATGTTAAGAAAAAATTAAACCAGAAGAAGATGAGCATGGTACGCCTCCTGTTGACTCAACACATCCATTTGTAAACCCTAAAATGACTAAGGAAGAACATATTTCCATGGAGGAGGCATTCATGGCTGACACTGGTTCAGAGCTGAGTAGTGATTCTAGTGAAGATGAGGCAAATGTTATGAAAAAGAAGAAGAATAAAAGGAAAAAATATGGATCATTCAATCCATACATTGATCCCAAGGATATCAACTTCACTGTAGGAATGGAATTTAAGAATGGTGGGGAGTTTAACGAGGCAATAAGGGCACATGCAATAGAGAAGGGGATAGACTTCAAATTTTTAAAGAATGAACAAAGTAGAGTATGTGTAGTTTGCATGAACTCCACTGTATGCCCATGGAGGATTTGGGGAAGTCAACCCAAAGGGGTGAAGACTTTTCAGATAAAAACAATTAATCTACATCATATGTGTAGTAAGAGTTTGAGGAGTAGACAACTCACTGCAAAATGGATTGCAACCAAATATTACACAACAATAATAAGTAATCCTTCTTGGAAGCTAGGTCTAATGGAGAAAGAGATTGAAACAAGGTATGGTTTGGATGTCAATTTGGGTACTTGCTCAAGGGCTAGAAGAAAGGCATTAGGTGTTGTTGCTGGTTCAATGAAGGAACATTATACCAAAATCTGGGATTATAGAAATGAGCTGAGGAGGACTAATGAAAGCAATATTGTAGAGGTATATTATGTCCTGAACAATCCTATATATGGTCCTGTATTTCAGAGGTTTTATGCGTGCTTTGATGCCCTGAAGAAGGGCCTATTGACTGGTTGTAGGAAGGTCCTAGGCTTGGATGGGTGTTTCCTAAAAGGTTGTATGAAATGAGAATTGCTAAATGCAGTGGGAAGAGATGAGAATGACCAAATGTTTCCAGTGGATTGGGGAGTTGTGCAAGTGGAGAACTGTTGGAATATGCTTGTTGATAAGTAATTTATCTTCTTCCATATTCTGAATATTTTGACTTGCTTGTTCCCATTGCCGTGAGTCATAACAAATGGCTAAAAGGTCTGCGTACCGATTAGTGTGGCAACTTGCTTGACCTCACATAGGTCTTAGATTAGGTTTGTCCTGATTAAGTCATAACTTTGTAATGATGATCAGCAGACTAGCAATTCATATGCACCAGCACCAACAGACATGATAAGGCATCAAAGATCTTCAGAAGACTCGTCACCAGTAGACTTGTCATGAGTGCAACAGAATACCTTGAAGACTCGCCACCAGCAGACATGCTACGGTTTGATTGTTAACACCAGCATTCCTTTCTTACGAAAGACGCACTTCTCTGAACTAAACATCTCACCAGCAGACTTGGATCTGTACGTGCTACAAAGAAACAAGACTGCAGTAGATCAAGAACAGAAAAAATGTTCAAGCCTCAAAAGTCACTCAAATCTTTATGAAACCTAACATCCCTGATGCTGCAAGATCTTCTCTCTCACTCACGTGGTTTGGAAAAGTCAAAAGAATCTACTTTATTGGACAGACCACCTGTCAGTGCATTATGATTCAAACCTACTTTTTATAGACTTATCATACAGTGTGATGGGCAAACAATTATAGGATCTGCAAGACAATGTCTTTACCCAACAGTCAAAGATCTGGCGAACAACATCTTTATCCGACAATCCTCAACAACGACATTATTCAAACGGATAGAAAATCTATTATCATCTCTCAACGATCAAACAGACTCCAGTCTATAAAAGAAATTCCCCTTCTTCTTTAAACTAAGATATGAAAAACAATGAAGACAGCTGCAACAAGAATCTGTTCGACAAAGCTGTGAGATCTACAAGAGATCGTCTTCACCAACGCATCTCAGATCTCCACAGAAGATTACAGTGAGCGAACCCAGACCTTAGCAAAACACTCTCTGTGGTTTGCTAAAAAGAAAATGATTAATTAGAGAAGAAGAGAGAGAGATCAGAAATTTCTATAGACAGAGATCGGTGTCTTGGTTAAGAACCCAGTTCTTGATTTGAGTTCTTCATCCTTCTTCAATGAACTCAACCTCTGACAGAGCTTCAGGATTATATTCCTAAAGCTGTCTATAAATATTGTATTCATATCTTCAGATTTGTATTCTTATACAAATGTTGTTGATTGTGCAATAACAGATCATCATACGAAGTCGAGTGCTCCGCACTTAGTTGTTCAGATAGTTTTTATCTGAACAACCCTTAAATTTGTCTTCTCATATCTGTTCCTCGTTGTCGTCTCCTGTTGCTCTCTTTACTTAAGAATTTGTCTATGAATAATTAAGTAAAGATTAAGGCTTAGAACGATGAGGACATAAACTTTACATATATAGAGAGTCTAGGTTGTTGTATTTTGTAATTTATCCTTGAATAAATTCAGAATTTCTTTCAAATGGGTTATCTTTTAATATTCAGCTTTTACTTCTCTATGAGCTTTTATAAATTGATTAATCCTTTGAAAAAGCTAATCCCTCATGACTTCCTAAGCCTGCATTTGGAAGAAGAATTAAGTGTGATGTTGTTCAGAACATATATTCGTGTACAGCCACTTAAGACTTCTCTCTAAATCTAAACCTTACAATTTCCGTTGCTTTAAACTCTTTAAACTGGCTTTTGATTTACTCGCAGTTCACCAGCAGAGTTCATTACTCCACTAAAAGAAAGTCTGTTGTTTAGTACCACCAGCAGACATGGTCGCTGTGCAACCTGCTTATGCCTTTAAAGCCTGCACTTTATGAATACAAGAAGAAAAGTTTTTAATAGGTATCATAGGCTATTCACCCCCCCCCCCTCTAGCCTATTTGAGCATCAATGTGGACCAACAAGAACAAAAATGCTTGGGGTTGGTTTCTTTCTCACCTAATAAAGGACTTGGAAATGAAGGATGGTAGGGGATGGACCCTTATTTCATATCAACAAAAGGTACCTTTAATGCTTTTTCTATTTTTGTAAATGTACAACTGTATTTATTTTGTTGCATATACTTTAATTTAATATCTTGAAAATGTATTTAAATTGAATATGTACTTGTGATATCTATTGCTGAGATGTTGCTTTTATGTGAGCATAGGGCATGAGCTAGGCATGTGCATGCTAACTGGTCAAAAGAATTTAGAGGTTTAGAGTATAAGAGTCATTTCTGGGCAATTTCCAAGTCAACTAACATGGACAGCTACAACACCAACTATGAGAGATTGAAAAAACTGGATGAAAAAGCCTACAATGATTTGATGCATAGAAATCCAAGTAAGTGGTGCAAGGTTTTCTTCTCAACTAAGACTAAATGTGATAACTGTGAAAATAACATGTCAGATGGGTTCAATGGGTCCTTATTAGAAGCTAGGTCTAAACCACTAATTTATTTGTTGGAGCATTTGAGAATGACTATGATAACTAGGCTGCATAAAAGAAGATAATGGATCACAAATCATTGGGATATGATATTCCCTAGAGTTAGAAAAAGAATTCAATTAAACACATCTGAAGCTAGACATTGGACTGCTACCTATAATGGAAACAAGAAGTTCCAAGTGGACTACATGAAATGAGGGCATGTTGTTGACATTCAAAAATTGACATGTACTTGTAGAGCATGGGATGTAAGTGGAATCCCATGTTGTCATGCCATTGCTGGCCTGGTAAGTATTGGGAAGAATGTAGATGACTATATTCCTAACTGTTATACAAAGGATGGGTTTTTAAAGGCACATGCAAACAGTATGGAGCCCATAACAAGTGAAAACAACTGGGCAAAATCTAGAGATGAGCCCTTGAGGCCTCCAATGTACAAGGCAATGCCAGGAAGGCCAAAGAAAAAGAGAGTGAAGGCAACACATGAAGAAGAGACCAAGAAGAGAAACAGGGGTGTACGTAAAATTAATCAGCAAGGTAAAGACATTGCTTGTAGTATTTGCAATGGAGTTGGTCATAACAAAAAAAGGGTGCAAAAAACCAAGGGAAACTATGGTATTCATTTACTAGACTTGTTTTTATATTCAGTTCCTTCTTAGTGTATTTATTCAACTCCTTCTTATAGGAACCTAATACTTCAAAGAAAACAAGTAAATCCAAAGAAGACAAAGGTGAGAGAGTTTATACAAACAATAGAAATGAAAGAAGGAAGAAGACACCTCAAATACTTGAAGGTGAGAAGAGAAAAAGAGGAAGGCCCAGGAAGGTTGTCAATTCATACCTAAGGCATGAATTTGCTGGACTTTATTTTGCACCAATTGGAGAAACCTTTTTTAAGGTATGTTGACTTTAATTGTTGTCTACATTGTTTATCATTTTCATTTCTTATATTGTTTTTGACCAAAAAAAATTGTCAACTAACACTGATATGGACCATGTACTTGTTTGTAGACCCCTGGAGCATCTAGGACTGTCAATTTGGATGTTTATGCTCCACCAAGTGAAAGACCAAGCCAAAGACCAAGTCAACCACCAAGCCAATCCACTCCTTCACATGTAGCAGGCCCAGCAACATCACACACAACAACCCCAACAACATCAAACACAACTACTCAATGTATAAGCAGAAAACTCAAAAGTCAGACTTTTGTGAAAACTAAACAGGTTTAGGTTGTATAGAAATCCCTTCACATGTAATCATGAAGGCAGTACATTTGGACATGTTTTTTGTGTGGGTATAACATTTCTTTTGGACAAAAGGTGGTTATTATGGTTGTATATAAATCCTTTCATATGGGCAAGTACTTTTGGACTTGTGTACTTGTTCATCAATATGTGTACTTTTGGACATGAAACATATTGTTATGAGAGTGATATATTATGAATTCAAGTCAAAAATTTGCATTTGGACATGTGTATTTATTGGTGAACAAACATGTTGGAGGTATCTAAGGTGAACACACTTATTTGTGGGTATGGAAGGTGCTTGTGCACATAGAGAAAAAAAAAACAATACAATTCATTACTAATCAACATCAAAGAGCACAGTTTTACAAAAAAAAACATAATCTGATATTCCCTAACATGTGCTCTAATCCATAGTAGCAAATTCACCATTTTCTAGGCAACATCAACATAATTGTATCATTTGGACTCAAAATGTCATATACAACCATCAACAAAACAATTCGTGATTTTTTCCCAAACGATTTTTTGGCCACGACAGTTGAGTGCCGCCTAGCACCTAGGCGCGCGCGACTAGGCCGATTTTTAGAACAATGGTGGTAGTATATCTTGAGGTGTGAGTATATATCATAGTCAAAATAATATCTCCTCGTTTTCAAATAATTGCCCTCCTTTATTTTTTTTATTGGTTCCAAAATAATTGTCTTTTTCATATATTTTTTTTATGAAAACACTTTTACCACTATACCTTACTTTTTATACCTACTTTAATCAGAACCACAAATACAAGGGTATTAAAGGAAACAACACATTACACAAATATTTATAATACAGTCAATTATATTTTCTTAAATGGTGTGCTGGTCAAAAAAGACAATAATTTAGAAACTGGGGGAGTATGTTATTGAGTGGATACAACTTAAATTGGTAGTTGAGGGGGTGCAATTCCATCTTGACACATAATTGAAGGGAGTTATATGTCTGGATCCACGACAGTTGGATTTGCCATTGGATCAATCCCGACCGCTAGTTAGCTAAAGTCAATCGACGAAGCTATAAAATTATGGAAAAAATAATACGCAATTGAGTGGTGTATTGTTTCAGTTAATCAATTAGTAATTGAAGGACACAATTCAAACTCGACTCATAATTGAGGGGGGTTATTTGTAATTGAAACAATTTTGAGTTTTGAAAGTCTTGGGTACATAAATGTAAAGAAAAAAGAACATTTGAGTTTTGAAAGTGCCCTCTAGGATACATAAATGTAAGGAAAAAAGAAGAAAGAAAACTAAGACAGAGCTCAGTGAAGCCTTTTAATCATTATTGATTCAGATCAAGCAACAACGGACCCAGCCACTGCGGTTGGCATATCGTCATAGCTCACATGCACCAGCCGGGAATCGAACCCGGGTCTGTACCGTGGCAGGGTACTATTCTACCACTAGACCACTGGTGCTTTTGTTCGTTTTAATCTGTTAATATTGTTAAATAATTATAACAAAAAATCGAATTTTGCAAGTGTTGAAACTTGAAAGCATTACTTTTATGTGGTAAAATAAAATAAAATAAAAATAGTATACCTTCATTTGGCAAATGCCAATTCCCCAATTTCAGCTTTGATTAAGTTCATTAATATCATCCAAATTAAATGACCCATCCAGAAACAAAAAATTATAAACACATGGTTTTCTGGTATTTGTTTACTAGGCTTGGGAACCAATAGTCAGAAAACACTTTTTATTTCTTATTTTTTATTCACATGTTTTTGTTTCACCGTTTCTATTTCTTTTATTTTGAGCGTAAAACAAAAACATTCGATACGTGTTTCTATTTCTATTATAAAAAAGAAATAAAAGCTAAACATTTTTATTTCTTTTCACAAAATTATATCTCATTCGAATGGGTTGAATAATAATTAGCATGATTTTCATTTATTAATTTTTTTTTTCCTAAAGAAAATTCCTAAGCAAACCTTTCAATTGCCGACTCATTAATCAATTTCAATATTTACATTATTTTAGTTTTGTTCAATTTAAAATTTTAATTACTTATAACAAATTTAGAAAATCATCTTATAATAAATAAATTTTGCAAACAAAAATATTATTTTAACCGTGCATCGCATGGGTATAAACTAGTTTCATTACTATGATTTAAATATCAATTTGGTCACCCTACTTTCAGCCAAAATTCATTAAGTTTACTCTTTTTTTTTTCCTCACTTTAATCACTCTACTTGGCTTTCAAAGTCAATAAAGTCACAAGAGTCATTTCCGTTAGTTAAGTTGGATGGAAATCTTTGGAAAGACAATAATGCCCTTTACCTTTGAAAGGTGTGTTGACAAATTCAAGTTACAAAATAAGAAATTATGTTTGATAGGAGAAGGAGACCTCAAAACCCCAAATTTTAATAAGGGTATTTTTTGATTTTCTTAAAAAAATTAAACTTTTCATCCAAATATATGGATAGAGTGATGAACGTGCTAATTATGTGAAAGTAGAGTGATTAAATTGAGCTAAAAAAAATTGAGTGAGCTTAATGAATTTTGGCCGAAAGTAGGGTGACCAAATTGAGATTTAAACTTATTACTATTCGATTACTAAAAATATCATTTTCTTAAAAACCTTCAAAAGTTGCAGTGAAAAAGATAAGTTTTCAACAATTTGGTTTTATATTGATAACTAAAGCATAAGGACTGAATTGAAAGACAATATATATGACAACTAAGCAAATGATTCAAGAATGTAACTGACTTACACTTAAGTAGATTTAGGTTGCTTAAATGTGAGAAACCATTCTATCAACGAGAAGATATAGGACATGATATTTGGAGTGGTTCACAGTAATTGCTACGTCCACTACCAAGTTGGTTAAACTTGGATTTTGAAGTGTACTAAATATATTGAAATTCTAAATGATCACTACTAAAACCAGTGTACAACAAAAACCAGTGTTTGAGGAGTATGATTAATGAATAATCAAACTCGTGCAACAATCAAATACTCCTTTAAATATTAGGAAGAAGTAAATAATAATACAATGATTGTTTAAATAAGAACTAGAGAAAAAAATATGTGAAAGATTATCTAGTAAGTGTTTAAGGACTAGAACACATCAAGGAAAGAATTTCTTAAAGGAATAAGTTGTGTGTCCAGTCCTAGGTTGAAGCAGATCAAAGAAGGAATATCATATGAGTAATGAATGATAACTTCAACTTCTCTATTCTCTATTTCTTTATGTCTTCCACCATTGAGAACTGAATCATTTCAAGGAAAGAATTGTTTGAGGGGATAAGAGAAATGTTTCGGTCCCGTTCTTACTTCTTTTCCATCCTTGCTCAAATGTTTCTTATAAAGATCCTATAAAATAGGCTTTTGAAAGAGTAGTGATGATCTTTGAAAAGTGATGATAAAATCTATCTTTTAATGCATAAAGATCTTGAAGATGATTTTTGAGAGACGAAAGATATCACCTAGCATCAAATCATAAATTCATAGATAGAGGTTAGATATCTTTTTGCATAAAATAAAGGAGAGTAGATATCTCTAGCATGCAATAATAAATAAGGTGGTTTAGGTAAAGGATATGTATGATACACTGTGAGATATTTAATACACTGATAAA
>CM028384.1:35844198-35854198 GCA_013146195.2 Codonopsis lanceolata | reverse complement strand
TATAATTATAACATGTTAATAATCTATATGCATGTGGAGACCTGGTATTTACTGATGCAATTTTCAATCTATGATAGTTTGTTTTAGTGATTATATATAATAAGTGCAGCAAAATAAAAAATTTGGATGATGATGGATCTCCAGTAAAATTATATATCTTATAAATACAGATCATCCATCAAGAACTAAGATCTAAAAATTACTAATATATATTTTAAATTGTATTTTATTAAATACAAATCTATAATTAAAAATTAAAAATTACATATCTAAAAGGATCTGCATTTGTTTTAAAACAGATCTAAAAATTACAGATCTGTATTAATTTTAAAATTACAAATCCGATGTATTCTATTTAAAAAAAATTAACAAACTTCATAGACAAACATATTTGTATTTTAAATTAATAAATACTTCTAAAAATTACAAACATGTAATATTAAAGTTACAAATCTAATAATTTCATAGCTAAAATCCACACACACACACACACACACACACACACACACACACACACACACACATATATATATATATATATATATATATATATATATATATATATATAATAGTCGTACATGTTAACGACAATTTTTTGTATATAATAAAGTATTCCAAAATTTATAATAACTTTTTTTAAAATTATGTGATATTTTATCTGTAAATTTACTGTTTACTAATCTTTTTTTATTTTGTCCATATTAAAATTTTCAATTGTATATTAATTAACTTTAACTGAATATATAATTTTACACCCGTATACATACGGGTACGCAATGCGAGGCATCTAGTTAAGTTAAATGAGAGAGAAGGTCACGCGTTTTAAAGATACTATTTTTGGAAACTTTTAACAAAAGCGTGAAGACATTAAAGTCTTTATTATAATTTGTAGCATAGTATTCCAACAATGTACAATGTTCAGCAGATAGGGATTTATGTATAGAAAAACATCACGGCTAAAAACTAGCATTGAGATATCAGCAGCTGATAACTGACTAAGTTTAATTAGAAAGGGTAAATTATTTAAGGAAAACTGCTTAACTTAATATACGTTAATCTTTCTTAAGTGTATCTGACAGAAGTTGTATTCTTTCTGCTGAAGGGTTTCAGCAGATAGACTTTTAGACTTGCTAGAGTCTAACAATTTTGATTTTAGTTAACGACTAATTGATGTCTTAATATTAATCTATTCAAGCAAGATGTTACAATCTCCTCCTATACTTTTCACTTAAAAACCTAAGATACTAGAATTGATTTCAGTAAGTGAGATTCTTTAAAACTTTTCTTGTTTTGTCTTAGAAGCTTTTTGTGATCTCAAAGTCTTTTTAATGGTTTTAAGTAATTCTTTAAACATTCATGTTCCAACAGTTAGTCAGATCACAATTGCCGGATGTCGTTGAAAGTGATCTTGTAATGCCACAGGCAGAAATCCACAGTTCTTTACGTATATATAGCACACACACTGGCCCGCTAAGAACGTAGCACCTTTGGTCACTAGGCCTACCACAAGCCTACCTAAAAGTCCATGGATGATATTGGGGCTTAGTAATAGTACGTACCGTGTCAAGGGAGCCCTTTGTGGGGCGCAGACAATTGCCATGGCTAGAAATGTTCATAACCATCGTTATCGCATGGGAGTTTACTATAAAGTCTCGGATGATGGCACGATTACTGAGAGTTATTGGGAACATGTAGAAGCAAGAGAGGGAGAAGAAGAAGCTAAGATGAAACCATACAAAATTGAGTTGGTTAGAGTTATTTGTGATCCGTTTTCTAGCTGTCGTTAGAGGCATCAAGTATATATAACCGATCCTATATTTGTAGTTTATTTCATTGTTTACGATCAATGTGGTGCTATACCCTATTGGGGTATCGCCCATGTCTCAAACACCTCACCTTAGGCAGACACGAATATGTTCACGAATTTATATGTTTTTAGCGGTATTTTCTGTATCTAATCACGTTTGAGAATCTTAATGTTATAATGCAGGAGAGCCATAGCAATTGGAAGAGCGGTGATGGTAAAGCCACAGTTAAAATCTCACAAGAGATTTGCAATTGCATTCCTTAAGTACTATCAACTTGTCGATGACACCAGGCTCTATTGTACTAATGTCGTTGGATGTCCACCAACGGTAAACTCAAGTTTTAAATCTTATCTTTTGAGTGCTCAAGCATCATTTCGAGAAATCTTTGTTTAACAGAAGACACTGATTATGTGAAATTTGTTGCAGTTGATAGGGTGGAAAGATGGAAGCAAGAATTTGTTGATAGAACAAGAAGAGTTTAAATGCCTAGCGACAGTAACGAATTTGAACGAGGAAGCTAAATCCATATGCAAGCTTTATGTAGACCCGAAGACGTTATCCGAGCCTGGTTCTGTTTAGAATGATCTCTTTTTGTTACCGGGAAGGCCGAGCCTGCAAGACGAGCTAAAGATTGCCATTCAAAAAATTGAAAATCTAACACCATCAACAGTTTGAAGGTTAAACTGTATTTATGGAATATCAAATTAACTCAGGGCTCGTTTGTCGCGGTTGGTGACTGGTGGCTTATAGCTGATAGCTTAAGCTGTTAGCTGAATGACTTATGACTGATTTGAAGATAGACTGTTTGTTGCAGCTGATGAAAAACGACTAATGAGTATATTTGTTAAATAAGGTGGAAATTATTTATTTACTATAAATTGACCATAAAACCTAAATTTTCAAATCAACTAGTTCCTTGTTAAGGAAAAAAGTCTCACATTTATCTTTAAAAACTTAATATGAGATAATATTTAATTAATATTTATTTACTTAATCTTATTTAAAACAATAAATAAATATGTAGCTATTTTCTACACCATTACTATGTGTAGTATTTTACGTATAATTTTTATTATTTCCTAGTCAATTTTTAATGTGAGTAGTCAAATATGCAGATGTTGAATATGTTTACCCTAGAAAAAAATGAATAAATTATTTATAATATTCCTTATCCTGCATTAAATGTTTGTTTTTTTAAAAAAAATCTTGAAATTAATATTCCTAGCTCTTTTTATGTATTTATGAGAAAATGGTAAAATTGGAATAATCAAAACTTTATTAATGAAGTAGAGACGTGTAGTTGTCTTTGTGTTTTCAAGAAACTGCTTCAATGATTGGTCTGGTAGTCTTTGCCGTGGGTCAGAAAAATATGTGAAAAGAGGCAAAATTGGCTCGTCAAATGGGTATGCCCATGGGCTAGCCCAGTCGGTCGGTCTGGTGTTTTGTATGGGCTTAGGGTTTAGTTTTGGCGACCTAGAGAAATTTCGGCCAACCTAGCCCAACCCGACCCAATTTTAACGTTTGTCTGTGTGAGCTTGGTGCGGCCTTGCCCGGGCCCGATCCATTGATAGTTGTATTGAAAACCTACTAGCAAACTTTTATGGCTAAACTTTTGTTGCAATATCACATAACTAGTTTTATACACGTGCGTTAAACGCACGTATATATATATTTTTCAATCAAATTATACCCAGTTAAATTATAATCAAGTAAAATGAAGACAAAAAACAAAACTAAAAGAAGAGATTATTTCAGTGAATAGAAAAATATCATTTGATTAAAAAATATTATGAAAATAAAGAAATATATATATGTGTCAGTTGATTACTTGATTAACAATAATAAAATAAATAAATTGGAATAACTGCAATTTATGAAAATTAAATAAATAGTTAAAATGAAAATACAAAAAATGTGTATCGCAGTGTATCGATTTTCAGTAGCGATACGTCATTTTGGATTCGCGATGCATCAATTTAGAATCGCAATGCATCGCTATGAATTGGAAATAGACCAGTTTGAACGTGAGACATCGATTTAAAATCACGATGCACTGCTATGGAATGAGAATGACAATTACACAATTTTGAATCATGTATGACAATATATGAACTGATGTTTATCGCAAGCATGTCCGATTCATTAAAGGTATACCGTCCTTTCACATCAAAAATGTTTTTTCGATTTAAAAAGCATAGTGGACAACGGTTGAATATCTGTCAAAAGAGACCGACCCAATTTTCACCCTATTCTTTTCAAACCTTTAAAAGACAAAAAAAATACAAATGGGTCTGACGTGTTTATAACCCGACACATATTAATTGAATGACAAAACTTAGTCTAAACAAATTTGATTGAGGATGATCGAATGAAAATTGACTCAAATAATTCTATTTGTACTGATTTAAACTTGTTTATGACTCATTTCAATATCAATAATCAATAACAATTAAAAAGATAAATTTAATCTATTGGTTTTGTTACTTCACCCCACTCACGTATATTAAAACGACATCGTTTTAGAGTATCTACTATACAATAGAGCTCAGCCTCGCACGCTCGCAATTGATAAAAGATAAAGAGCGGCTGAGATCGATTATTTTACTTTTATTAAACGGCTGTAATTTATTCCTCACTGGCACATGTGTGAACGACAGTTAGCCGTGTCCTCGCACAACTCTTCTCCCTCTGCGTCCCCCTCTCCCTATATGATTTCAACTCCCTACGGTTTCTCCAAAATCCCCCTGAATCAGGGAATCAATTATCTGGCCCATCCACCTTCACTGCATCTCCCCTCTCCAGCAAGCTCTCATTCTACTTTCTCCCATATCTGCCGCCTCTCACCTTCTTTCATGTTCAAACCCATCTTCCTTCATCTCAGTTATTGCCGACATCCCCCAATCCGTCATAGCCGCCGTGAAATCTCCGTCTACTGTCCTCATCCGCCCGCTTCATCTCTCTCTCTCACGCCGCCATTGTCTCCGGCCAGGTCCAACCTCACCATCTCCGCCCTCTCTATAGCCCACCATTCTTGTCGATTTCTTCCGCCTCCACTCTGCTCCATAACATAACCCTCGATTGCTGTTATTTCGGTGCCCCAATGGTCGTCCCTTCGCTTCCTCCCTCTCCCCTCTATTTCGCTTAAAGCGGCATCACATTGAGGCTTGAAATTTGAAGCCGATGATTGCTGTTATTTCGGCGCTCAATTGGTAATGAGTGGGGGCGATCTTACCCGGGGCAGTGGTGGTTGGATGAAGGGGTTGAACTGGTATGAGGGGGTGAACTTAATGAACTTAATGGCCGGCGAAAGAACGGAGAAGACGAATTGAATGAGATAGGCGGCATGGTAAATCGCCGGAGAAGATGAAGGGATGGCGGCCGACCGAAATTTGAGCGAGGGAGATGGAGATGGTGTCGGGTTTGAGAAAGAAAGGGGGAGATTGCGGTTGTGAATGGGGAAGAAAAAAAGGGCCGACTGGGCTATGGCGAGTAAGGGCTGTGTGATTAATTTTGAAAGTTGAATCTATTTTCTGGATAATTTAGTTGTAACTGTAATTTGTAGTATTAATAATTTATTCTCTAATTATATATTTAAAAAAATCATTTATCCTCAAGTAGCTTTATGATTTGATCCAAGAGAACTTCCCTCATCCACGATTAGTAGGTCATGGCACAAATCTAGCAGTTTCGAACTTTCGGGTGAAGGTTAGAGTCTTAACAGTTAATGTAACCGCTTTTAACAATTTTTTGGGGTTTTTTTTTTCTAATGGAAGAACAATTGTGTTAATGATTTACAGAATAGAGCCTAAATCTTTCTAGATGAGGTTTATTAAGCTTAAGATTCATCATGTGACTACGAGTTATAATTTGCTTTGGTTTTTCGAATCAATTTTTCTTTTGTTCGGATTTATTTATTAGAATCTTAAGCCCCCAATATCTTATTAAACCTCTTAAAAATAACATTTGTTTCAAAAAAATATTAATTTTTTTAATTTTATATGTTTGTAATTTGTAAAAATATTATCTGGTACTCCTATATGAGCTTTTTTTCTTTCCAATTGGATTTGTATTTGGCTGATTTAATTGGATTTGTTATTATGGACTTGAAATGACGCTTTTGATGCCTCGGCGCCACGTGGGAACAAATTGATGAGATCATAACCGTTGAGTTATTGTAATAATTTTGGACGACTAAATTGGATGCTCATGACTCTTAATTGTTGTCATATATTCCTATTTAAAAATAAAAATAATTATTTTTTATGTTGTCTTATTTATAAAGTTAAGAAAAATACAAAAAATTTAAATTGAAAAATAGTCAATTTAAATCAATAGAAGTGATAATAATAATTTAAATTGAGTGTGTAAAACATTCTTCCGATTTTTAATGTTGTTAAGAAGGGTGGATTCATCTTTTTTTGTTTAACCATTTTTTAAAAATGTCAAAAACACAATTTATTGAGTTTTTCTTTAGGTGGTTTAGGTTTTAAAATGGGTATTATCTTTTTTGAAATTTTTTTGGTTTAACTAAGAATATGTATAACCATTAATTGAGAATTCTTCCAATTTTTTATGTTATTAAGACCACTCTAAAAGATAAACTGTTTTTTTTTATTTTTTAAAAAATAGAATAAGTAATAATATGTATAATTACTAATTTGGAATTCTTCCAATTTTTTACGTTGTTAATAATATGTATAAAATATAAAATACACTTTTCATTAAACACATAATCACTTTTTTATACCAACATAAAAAAGAGATATTAATTGTTTAGTGTCTATCTTCCATAGTAAATCTATAATATAAAACATGTTACGCGGTTAAAAAAAAGGTTAAAAAAATTAATACCCTTGGTGTATGTCACGCCCCAAAATCAAACCCCCAAACTGGAGTCTAAAATCGGGCATGATGGGTTTGCTATTAACACTAAACCACATGTAAACAGAAAAACCAACAACAAATGGAAGAGCATGCAGCAGCAATCAGGCTGCGCTACTATATACCACAAACCAAAAGAAAGTACTATCCAGAGTTATACAAACTCCAACCAAACCATATACAACAGGAAGACATCCAATCTTCCATCAAAAGAAGGTTTAAACAACATCTAAGAGTTCTATACAAAGGTAGGTCGACAAGACCCACAACTACCCAAAAATAGTAACCACCTACTCTCCGGCACTCATGAACAGCTCACGATCACTTTTTCGCCTAGCTGTGATCTAAGGAAAACAAATAAACAAACAATGAGATTTAACTCAATAAGGTTCAACTATACTTATGCATGCTATGAATGGATGCAACATATCAAGTGTGCCATGATGACAGTTCATATAGAGAGTTTATAACATGTTAAGTAACATTTAAACAATAAACTGTCACATAGGTATAGAAATACACAATTAAGGATATAAGATTGAGATACATCTCCAATCATTCACTTCCGACCTTATAACCCATTGTTGTTGTAGTTCTCATCAATCAATCACTTTCAAGAGTATTAGATTATTAACAACCCGAGTACCAAGTCGACACGAGGCTAAGTCCCTACAATCTCAGCAGTCGTGCCACTAAAGAGTATTACCTCCGCTATGGCCATTAGCGAAGGGTTGGGTCACATAGAGCTCCACACTAGACTCACACTGCCCTTCGCCCCATGTCAAGTCCGGGGTCGCCCTACACTTCCCTAAAAGATTATTGTCACATAACAAACACCACCAGATGTTCCAAATATTGAGCACAAATATTATTTATTTATTGACTATTCAACACTGTAACAATTATGACGAACTATAAAGTAAACTCGTCAATCACTTAATATTGACAATTCACGTATTTCACCAAAGCTTGTTAATCCAAATTCAGTCACAATCACAATTTATAAATATATTCAAAAGCACAGATTATTATCAAATAACCAACAATATAACCAATTAATCACAAATTAACCACAAGTAACAATTTAATTCCACGTATAACGAATATTAACCACGATAAATAGACTATTAACCGTGCAACAATGGACATACATAAGCAAGTAGTTTCTTACCAAAAAGGTAGAAATTCGTCCGATTAAATTACGTCAAAATAGCTTTAAAGTAACACACGAGCTAAACCATAAAGTTTTCCCGGTGTTGAATTTAAGAAATAAGTTTGAACTAAAAATTATTTAACAAACCCTCAGTTTATCGCTTGTTCGCACAGTGATCTGTTCTCTCAAACTCACTTAGAGCATGTATAATGGGGGGTTTTCTCCAAATCAAACTCAAATCTTCTCATCTAATGGAGAATTTAAAAAAATCTTCTCCAAATCAACCAATGATTTTAACAAAAAAAAATCATCTCTTGAACCCCAAAGTCCTCAAATCCTAGGCAAGTGGATAACATTTTATTTTCTTCCATTGCCTTTCTTGACCAATTTTTAGCCAAAAAAATTTAATTTTTTTAATTCACTTTTTTCCTGAATTAAAGTACACATTTTTACCTATAAATAGAGACTTGGTTTGTTTCATTTTGATATCAGAAAAAATTTCTATGATTTTTTCAAGTTTCTAGTCAATATTAATTGAGATAAATATGGTGGGATATATAAATGTGTTGGATTTTGTGTCACCATTAGGAAGATTTTTTGGTTTTAAATCAATTAGGTATCTAATAAATTATTTTATTAATTTTTAATGGATTGTATTTGATTTTTAGTTTGATTTGACAAAATCATTGTACATGCTCTTACGGGCCGAATGAGAAGACAGAATGAACAATCAGTTTATATATTACACTAAATGCAAAATGACAATTGTTGAAGTCCACAATTTCGGCTGGTCAACTCGGCAAAGGAATGAAGGAAATTAATTTCCTATTAACTAAGGATTATTTCCAGCAAATAGTTTAACTTTGTTATAGTATAAAAATAATATAATATATTATACTAACATAATGCATTTGCTAGCAAGTAATGTATTATTTTAATATAAACAAACATTTGACTAGTCAAATATACCAATTAATATAAAATTAATTTCTAAATGTTAATAATTCGGTTATTACAATTATAGTATGTCGGTCAATATAATATTTTAATACTATAAAATAGTCAACATAACTTAATTAAATTTATTATAATATTAATATTTATATTATTTGGTATAATATAATTAAGGAAAGTCAACACAATATTGTCCAGTCAATTATAACATGCACCAAAGTAGACAATTATGAGATAATTAAACTTACTAAAATCTCGGGTGTTACACCCTCTCCCCCTTAAGAGAATTTAGCCCCTAAATTTCTTACCATATGATGTCAAAGAGATGAGGATACTTGTTCTGCATTTCAAATTCACTTTCCCATGTAGCCTCTTCCACTGTATGACTCTGCCACAAAACCTTCACCATAGGCATCACTTTAGTCCTCAAGACCTGCTCTTTACGATCTAAGATCTGAACTGGTTGATCGGTATACGATAAGTTAGGTTGAAGATGAACAGATTCAGCTTCAAGTACATGTGAAGGATCAGGATTATACTTACGTAACAGACACATGAAAGACATCATGAATTCCTTCAAGTGTCGGTGGCAATGCAACTCTGTACGCCAACTGTCCAATCCTCTCAAGGATTTCAAAAGGCCCAACATATCTCGGCGTAAGCTTACCCTTCTTTCCAAATCTCTTCACACCACGAATAGAAGAAATCTTTAAGAAAACATGATCACCCACGTCGAATTCAAGATCCCTCCTGCGATGATCAACATAGCTCTTACAGCTAAATGCTAGTAAGCAACCTATCTCGTATCACCTTCACTTTGTCCAACAGATTCTTGGACTATTTCGGACCCCATCTTAGCCTCTCAGGCCTCGTCCCCAGCAGATAGGAGATGGGCATTTCCTTCCATACGATGCCGCAGGGGTGCCATCTACATGCTTTCGGTGGTAAGTATTATTGGGAAGATAAGTATCCCACTACTGTAAAGTCAAGTGAACAAGCACGTAGCATATTTTCCGATATTTGGATAGTCGCTTTCGGATTGTCCATCGATCACGAGATGGCGATACTAACTCGACTTAGTACCCAAGCCTCGCAATGCTTGCCAAAATCTCGATGTAAGCGAGGATCACGTTTGACACAATACTAGAGCACTCCACGCAATCGCCAATCTCCTCGATATACAATGTAGCAAACCGATTCAAAC